>SNQJ01S0001443.1:13219-34265 GCA_010110895.2 Picea sitchensis
TCAAAGATTTGAACCTGCCTTTCATGTAATGCGTAACAAACAGATTGACTTCACTAATTAATAATTGTTCAAGACTGCTTCCCGTGGGCATTGAAAAACAAGTTGCATTCACACCTAGCGGAAAGGATTAAGCCGAGGTGGCAAATATCGTGATGACAAGACCAATAACGAAACCGGGGATACATTTGAGGTAAGGGCGGGAAGGGAGGATAGCTAGGGTTCGCTGCTCAAGGTCTAGGCCAAATGATATGGTTTGACAACGACTTCTTTCGGGAAGGTTGCATCCCACGAGACGCAAATGGAATTTTGACGACTTCTGACCGGTGATACTTTTCATGCCATTCCTTCTCTAGGGAGCCTGGGATCGCTGATTGTTATCTTTTGCATTTTAAAAATGCTTCTTCATTTTTTAACTTCCACAAAAAACTTATGTTTTTTTAGATTTTTTTTTTTGTACATAGGTGTTGTTGTATGTACTTCGTCCGATCCTCAATAAGGACTATTTTTTGCAAATATCATTGCAAAAAGGATTCAAAAAAACTTTTGATGTTGTATGTTGTTAATCCAAAAAAGGTTGATGCATATATTCATATGTTTGATCATTTTGATGTTTGATTACTTTCCATTGGCCCATAGCCAAATTAATCCCCTCTTTCGACCGTTGGTTCGCTTCTTTATTATTTTCCCTGTAGACATGTTGACAAACAAAAGTGTCAAAAGAGGTCTATAAACGTGCAATGTCTTCCACTAAGGCAACAAGTCTTGTGTTTAAGCATCTTTGGGTGTATTTTATCTAGTTTATGACATTTAAGGAGTCCCCATAAACTTTTAAAGAGTAACATTCATTTTCAATGGCGAAGGCAATGAGTAGTTTAAGGCTCAAAAGTTCTGCAAAGTTGTTTGTTCCTAGCCCAATACCAAAGGTCAGAGTAAAGTAGTGTGAAGCTGAAAGAAAGAGGAGGCCTCCTCCTCCACAAATGTTTTGTTGAGAAGCTCCATCGAAAAAGCCCCAGGGGAAGATTTGTTGATCTCAATCTCTTGTGGTTGTCTATTAGGGAGTCTTGGGTTCTGTGAGGGAAAGGAGGACAATAGAGCTACACATTTGGTTGATGTGATTTCTGGAGACGCAGGGACTCCCTTGAAGATGAAAGAATTCCAAGCGAGCCAAACACCGCAGAAGACTAATAAAGGAAGTGCTATTATTCGTTTGAAAGCTCTTGGTTTCCACCAAGATACCCAAGAGTGTTCCAAGTCTCAGCCTTCCCAAACACATTGCAAATCTATCAGTCTAGAGACTTCAGTCCAAACTTTGGTAATAAAACTACACTTTAGAAAGAGATGTAAAGTATTCTCTCCTTCAGATTTGCAAAGAGGGCACCAACCAGGGCCAAAGAAATTTCTCTTTTGAAGGTTATCCCAAGTCAGAACTTTATTGAGCAGGACATTCCACATAAACAATCTTGTATTTGCAGGACTTTTGATCTTCCACGGTTTTCTCCACCACCAAACAAGCTCTTTGAGGCCTAAATATGAGTTATATTTTAGATAACCCAGTTTTAGAGAATAAATCCCCGAGGGAGCTGAGTCCCAAATCAATTCGTCCTCGTAATCCCTGAGTCTTATATGAGAGGACTTTAAATAAAAAATGTATATTTCTAGTTCTAGTGTTTCTTCTTCACTTAAACCCAACCTATTTACATCCATCCATCCCTGTGACCAAAGGGTGGAGCGACTAGGGTCCACCAGGTTATTTAAATGAGCATAACCCAAAGTATGTAGATGTTGTATTAACTTCTCTGAAAGTATATGTTTACCTTCACTCCCTGGCCAAGGGTCTTTCCCTACTCTAAACCAGTGTTTGTTACCGAGTTTCCAAGCTAAAACCATTTTCAATTATCGGGAAAGCGTTTAAAATTGCTTTCCAAATCACCGAGGCCCCCTTTTTGGATTTTTGTTGACTTCTGATCCAAAACTCCAAGGGAACCGGTTCAATATATTTTTGAATAACAATCTTTGTCCAAAGACTCATAGTGTTTATAATACGCCATCCCCCCTTGGACGCCAGTGCTTTGGAAAAGAGGAAAATATTTTTTAGGCCCCAGCCTCCCATTGCCTTTGGAACAACAATTTTATCCTAGTGGACCCAAGGAATTACATGAGCTTCCTTTTTACCGCTCCAAAGGAATTTTGAGGTGAGTTTTCTTGTTGCTTCAAAAATTCCTTTAGGGATCCGAGAGAGGGACATCCAATAAACCGGGATGAATTCCAAAAATGATTTCACCAGTACCAGTCTCCCTACGCGTGAAAGCCACTGATGACTCCAAGTATTTAGTCTTTTGTTCATTTTCTTCAAAAGCCACTTCCAATCCTCTTTCCTGTAATCATTGGGTTTTAGTAGAAAACCCAAGTACTTTAGTCCATCATCTAAAGTCTTCTTTTAAAAAGGGAAATGAAGCATAAGGGCTTACTCTTCTTCTTCAGATAAAAGATGTGTAGAGAGCGACGATTTCCTGTCATTGATTTGCATCCATGTTTCTTTGGAGAAAAGAGAAAGAACATTCCTTGAGACCTCAGCCTCCCTTCGAGATCCTCCACTGAATATTGAAACATTGTCCACAAAGAGTAGGTGAGTGAGATACATGACATGTGAAATTTTGATTCCAGAGAAAGTGTTTGCACTCTTTGCTTGTGAGATTGCTCTGTTGAGTCCTTCCGCTGTTAAGAGGAAGAGAAGTGGTGATAAGGGTCACCCTTGTCTGAGACCCTTTCTGAGGAAAAGAAGGAAGATGCTGATCCATTTATTAGGACAACAAAAGAGGCCGATGATCCAGATCATTTTCGGCAAGAAATGAGAGCGGAGATGTAATAAAGAAATGCACAGAGATATCGCGAATATCCAATAATATAACATAAATGTATTAGATATGCAACCATAAACACAGAGATACAATATTACACAATTTCTATTAATGAAAGAAATGTACAGAGACTGTAAAAGTACAGAGTGAAAGACTCGCTAGAATGGTGGCATCTTATCTCTAAGAAGAGATGTGATGGCTACTCGCATTCACAAGAAGATAGTTACAATGAGGATCTGAAGGCCTTTTTACAATAAAAAGGAATGTCAAAAACCCTAGACATCCAAAAACCCAACCCTAGGAGATGAAGCGCCAAAAGTCACGTGGGCCCTGTTTGGGTAAGTTGGTACATCAACTTCTTGGGGTCGTAACTTTTGCATACGATCTTCATTTTAGGCGTACGATAGCCTGTTGGAAATATCTATCTGAGGACTACAACTGATGACAAAAATTTCATGATGAAAATTTTCAATTGCAAGATACCCAAACAAACGTCGTTTAGGGCCTCAAAACGACTCCGGAAGTTCAGGACCCGAAAAATTGCCAAAAATAGTAAATTACCAAAATTGCCAGAAAACTGTTTTGAGACAGTTGGAAAAGGTGGGTGGCCACCGATATCCACCTGGATCAATCCTCCCTCCTTAGGAAGCAATGGCCTCCATTGCATTGAGTGCCCGGGGGAGAGGAAAAGCGTTCGTTGAATCTGCATCTTGATGAGTTGCTTGCCTTGTTGGGGAAGTTGTGTTGCTTAGCTTGTTGAAGGTTGTCACAAACATGTGGTTGGAAGGGTTGGACCTTTTTAACCAGTCTGGCTATATGAGGTGCCTATGTGTAGAAGGAATATTTACACTTTGCTGCAATCTTGTCGACCTACTAATGTTGGATAGAAGGTGCTTGGGCCGAGGCTGTAGTGGTTGCAGTATCCTTCTATTCACCCTTTGAATAGATTGTGAAGAAGTTGAATTTTGTAGTATGAGATACTACCTTGAGGCCCTGTTTAGGTGGGACAGTAGTTGGAACTACCTCTGGTATTCTGTAGAGATGACCCCCCAAAGTAACAATGACACTACGGGGTCGAGACTCTTAAACAACATGGCACTTCCACATATATGGTTGGCCCAAGAGAACATCACAAATATCCAATGGGGAAACATCACATAATACCTCATCCTTGAAGGGATGGATGTCGTATGACAATCGACATTGTTGGCTGACACGAAGATCTCGTCCTTGGCGAAGCCACCCGATGTTGTATGGTTGCGAGTGTGGTGTTGTCGACAATCCCAATCGTTTGACGACCTCTACTGAGATGAGGTTCTTCTAGCTTCTTCTATCATTAATAAAATGCAGCAGGGTCCCCTTTACCCACATCTGTGAATGAAAAAGGTGCTCCCCCTCTTCAAGATCTGTTGGTTCTTCTGGTTGAATTGTTGTGGTCGCGACAATAGTAGTGGGGTCTGCGTCGATGATCTATCTTTTACCAGTATTTTCATAATCAGATTATGAATTAGGGTTCGGCTCCTTGTCTTTGATCTCGGCCACCAATGACTGTTTTGAGTGACATTCATCGGTGTTGTGCCAGGGGATTTTGTGGAAATCGCACCATTTTTTGGTGTCCTTATTTGACTTCCTGTGACCCTTCTTTTCTTGTGGCTTGGACTGGTTTTTGGGAGACTGTTTGTTAGGGTTGTCTTTGTCATACTTTGGTTGTTGCGGATTTGCAGACCCGAACTCCTGTTTGTTCTGGTGCTTAAATTTCTGCTCGATTTTAACATCATATCGATAAGCAACATCGAGTGATGAGATGTCCAGAAAATCCATTTCAGTTTGGATGTATCTGTGTAGAGCCCCACGGTATTTCAGAACCAAATGTCGTTCGGAGTCTTTGATACCCAACTTGGTGCGCAAGGTATGGAAGGTATTGGTGAATTCTAGAACTGCTTGGCCCCTCTCTTGCCACAATGTGGTCCATCTCATGTACTGCTCCTCATAGTTTCCAACAAGGTAATATTGTTCCTTTACCGCATCCACAAAAATCCCCAAGTGGGCTCGGCCCCATATATTCCAGAATCCTCTGTGGAACTTTTCTCCCAGTAATTTCCCACCAATGTTTGACATGGGGGAGAGCTTTAAGGAGTGCGAAGGTGATATTTTCCTTGTCGAAAAAATTATGAACAGAGAAATAACCTTCCAACAGATTTAACGATTTGTCTAGGGCATCCGCATCTATCTGACCTTCAAATATGGGAATATCAAAATTAACCTGTACCTTGAAAGGAGAGGTGCTTCCAAAGTGGTTGTTTGATGAAAATGCGCTTGTTGCTATCGGTAGGCGTTGTAGGATGTGGGAAAAATTTTCCATCATTTCGTCCCTCTGTCGCGCAAGAGCTTGCTCAAGCAATAGATTGATAGGATCATCTGCTTCGTCATTTTTCTTTTCTTCTGCCATGGAGGGTTTCTTGGGCGTGTGAGAGTGATTATGTTCAAGAGAGACAAGCTCGAGACCCAACTTGCTATACTCAGACCTCGTCGGGGACATGCACTGAAAAATGATCAAGAGCAACCTTCTCTGATACCACTGATCCAAATTATTTTTGGCACAAAATGAGAGCGGAGATGTAATAAAGAAATGCACAGAGATATCGTGAATATCCAATAATATAATAGAAATGTATCAGAGATGCAACCATAAACACAGAGATATAATAATACACGATTTCTATTAATGAAAGAAATGTACAGAGACTGTAAAAGTACAAAGTGAAAGACTCGCTAGAATGGTGGCAACTTATATCTGAGAAGAGATGTGATGGCTACTCGCATTCACAAGAAGATAGTTACAATGGGGCTCTGAAGGAATTTTTACAATAAATAGGAATGTCAAAAACCCTAGACATCCAAAAACCTAACCCTGGGAGATGAAGTGCCAAAAGTGATGTGGGCCCCATTTGGGTAAGTTGGTACATCAACTTCTCGGGGTCGTAACTTTTGCATACGATCTATGTTTTAGGTGTATGATAGCCCGTTAGAAAGATCTATCCGGGGACTACAACCATTGATAAAAATTTCATGACAAAATTTTTGATCGGAAGATACCCAAAAAAATGTCGTTTAGGGCCTCAAAACGGCTCCAAAAGTTCAGGACCCCAAAAAACTGCCAAAAATAGTAAATTACCAAAATTGCCAGAAAACTGTTTTGAGCCAGTTGGAAAAGGTGGGTGGCCACCGATATCCACCTGGATCAGCCGAAGTGAGGCAGTTCATGACCCAATTTATGAAGGGAACATCAAAACCCAGATGGGTAAGTAATAAATGAATGTGCAACCAACTTACTATGTCATATGCTTTGGAAAGGTCGATCTTTAACACTGCTCCTTTTAAACTCCTTGTCTTCATGTTGTGAAGTCCTTCTTGTGCTATACCTATGGCTTCATGGATTTGTCTTCCTTCCAGAAAGACAAACTATTCTTATGAAATATTTTCAGAGAGGATTCTTTTAATCCTTCGAGCAATTACTTTTGAAATGATCTTATAAGCACAATTGCAAAGAGATATTGGTTGGAAGTCATCTAGAGTCTTTGGGTTATCAGTCTTTGGGATAAGTGCTAGGAAGGTAGAGTTGGCTTTGAGGAATTCAACCTGAAATTCTAGTATCCTCTATCATCTTCAGCAAATTTGGTCCCAAAACCTCATAACAACCCAGGAAAAATTCGATAGTCCATCCATCTGGGCCTGGGATTTTGTCTTTTTGGAAACTGTGAAGCACTTCCAGGAATTATTTTTCTGTAACTTCTTCCATCAGGAGTCGATTGTTTGATTCATCAACAAATCTAGGAAAATATTGTGCCACTTGTACCACTTCTTCTATAGAAGCTTGGGTCTCTGCTTTGAAAAGGCTTTGGAAGTAATTTTTCCCCAAGTTTGACATTCCCTCAAAAGTTGTTTCCAAGTTTCCTGCCGAGTCCTTCAATTGCCAAATAGTATTGATATTTTTTCTTCCTTTGGAAAAAGATTGGAAGAACTTTGTGTTTTCATCTCCACTCTCCAGCCAAATAGCTCTACTCTTTAATCTCCAGGATTCTTCCTTCTCCTTGAGTAGTTTATTCCTCCTTTTCTCCAAAAGTAGTAGATTGATTTTTGACTTAGTTGTGGAGAAAAATCCCCCCTCTTTTTCCGAGAATATTTGTAATTCAAGTTTGATTTATTTTAGTTCCTTGTTCTCATTTTTCCTTTTTTGAGAGGCCCAGGGTTTTACCACTTCTTTGATCCTTTTCAAATTTTCAGCGAACTGGAAGGCTGCCAACTGAGGATGATCCTATTTAAAAGGTATCCAATGTTCCTTTATCAGTCCAATAAAGGAGTCATATTCTAGCCATGTTTTGTTAAATTTAAAAGGGTGGGCTGACTTCTCAGATCCCTGTCTAAATTCCAAGAAGACTGGATAGTGATCTGACAAGCCTCCAAAACTGATCCACTGCTTTAAAGTTAAGTGTTTGTCCAAAAGGGAGTCAGTTATCAAGAATCGGTCCAGTCTTTTTGCAACTCCTTCTACTCCTACCCTGTTATTTTTCCAGGTAGCTTGAGCAGAATAGGGTCAAGGTCCGTTAATATGTATTCCGCAAATTTTTTACTGAAAAAATCTGCCAGAGGGTTGGGCCTGGCGTTGTCCCCCCACACTTCTGAAGGTCCCAGAGAGAGGTTTAAATATCCCCCTAATATTAGCAGTTATTTAATGAAGGAATTTGTGAGAAGAGAGCCCCATAAAGGTTTTCTGCTCTGATAGGGTCCATAGATGTTTAGGATGTGTATAACTTCCTTTATATTTGGATCCAAAACCATAATACCAAGTTAGACTCCAAACCCCAGGAGTTAAAGAGTTGAATGGTTTGTGTGTTCCAAACTGTGGCTAGACCCCTAGACCTACCCAAAGCATCCACTGTATCAAACTTCCATCCAAGGAGGGGAAGTTCCAAGATGGATTTTACCTCTTCACCTACTCTCATCGTTTCTTGAAGGAGTAAATCATCCAGGTGTTATGTCAAAATCACCCTTTTCAAGGCAGGTTTTTTAAGGGAACCTGCCAAACCCCTGCAATTGAAGGACATAATCTTCATCCTGAAACCCTGCCCAGGGGCCTCGATGCTCTAAGTGCCCGTTCAATTGATTGTTGTTTTTTAGCTAGAAGATCTATCCTGGCTTTGGATTGTGCTTTTGAAAACAAGGATTTTCGCCCGTGGCCTCCCCTGTCCAGGGAAGATATTTCCTCATTTCCCAACCCTCCCATGGAAGGGGCACCTATTTTAGATCTTAGGAAGTAGCGGGAATTCAAAGTCTTGTTTGAGAGGGAGGAAGACGAAGCGACTTCTTCTATAAGGTAGAGTCGCTTGGGAGAGGGTGGGTCATCCGAGAGGGAAGTTTCTTTGTAAGAGTCTGATTTTCTCTCAAGAAATGGCGTAGTGACATTGTTTAAAGACAGGTTTTTCAGAGCCTACAACCACTCATTGCCCTCTAGTGTCAAATTTTTAATTAAAACAGTAATAGGAGGAGAAGAAAGTAGAGGGTTACCCGAGACCAGAGTTCTTGAGCTTCTCGAATAAAGAGTAGTGAGGCTTGTAATCCAGTGTCCTTCCTATGCTTATCTTTCCGGAGAAGGAGAGAAATCCTTCTGACACGTTTCCTTTGTGGCTTCTGTGGACTGCACTAGAACTACGAAAAACTGTGTTGCTTTTTCTAAACCAGTTTCCGGCCTGCTACTATCAACCTGAGTCACAGTATTTTTTTTTGCTCTGTAAAAAGTGCATCCTTTAGTTACTAAAGGAAGGTGGCAGTTTATCACAAGATGCCCATACTGATGGAAATGAAGACATCTAAAGGGGACGTTTTCATAGTCCAGGATTTGGGAGTGTGTGAAGTTTCCCCAACTTAAGTCAATTTCCTCTCCAAGCCCTTCTCTAACATTTAAATTGACTAAAATTCTTGCGACCTTTCTTTGTTTTGTCTCCTCGAAGGATAAATTTGATTCAAGAAAATCACCCAGGAAATTTCTAGTGGCTTTGAAGTAATCCAATGACCAGAAATATAGTGGAAGAGCTGGAAGGCGAACCCAAACGGGGAATTTGTCTAGTTTCTCTTTACTTGCATTGAAGAGGGGGTTCCAGGGGGTTCCAAGGCTTTAGGAAGAGGGGAGAATTGTTTACGCTCCAATTTCTTCCCAAAGCCCATTTTGCATGCTCTGGTTGAAGGAAATTGAAAGAAACCCAACTTTTGCTTAATTCAATGACCTTTGGGACATATCCAAGGTGTTCTTCCCATACCAAATGTGTCCACTCTATGATGGTTTTGAGAGAAAAGGACATGTTGCTATCCCTCCCAACTAGATTCTGGTTTGACAACTGCATAACCAGGTTCATACCTACCTCTTCCCCAAGCACAAGGTTACCCACTTTACCTTTGGACTTTAGTCCTTTCCTTTTATGTTTTTGTCGCGCACTAGGAAATACCCTAGTATCCAAGGAGTCCTCCGGTCTGACTGGAAGGGAGAATGGAGAAGCAACCCCTCTCCTGAGTGAAACCCCTCTCCTGAGTGAAACCCCTCTACTCTTTGACGTCAAGGAGAGAAGAAATAAAACCTTTGGAGGAAATTGGAACCTTCAGTGAAACCGCTCGACTAAACACCTTGCTACCTTGAACAAACCCTGTGATAGCGCGAGCCTTTGAGCCCCTCGGTGAAAAACTGCTTCCTCCATAGTCTGGGTTGGTAGTGGACGAAGAATGGAAAAATCCCCCTTCCACTTGTGAGAGCCAGTCCAGTGCAATATTGTCCGGAGGACTAAGAGAGGAGGGGAGGCCTCCTTCAGAGACAAGGGGGTCTGAAGCCAAAAAATCCTAGAAATTCCTAAAACAACCAGCAAAATAATCGTTCCTAGAAGGTGAGAGGGAGGTAAGTTGCTTACTAGTAAGGGGAGGAGGAGGCTCGTGGGGAGAAAATAGAGCTTGATTGAGAGGTGAAAAATCATCTACCAAGAACCCCAATCCTAAGTCTTCCCCGCTCGAAGGATGTGAAGAAGCCATGTGTTATGGTGCCTTATCCATGGTTAACTCCCACCATTCCACGTCCGATAAACCAAGTCGTTACACAGAGTAGTTGCAGTCATGGCAACTGCAGCTACAGACTATGTGAAGACCAAGAAAACCTCCCGAGACTTCGCGGAAAAACCCAGTGAAAAACTAGGGAAGGTTCTGATCCTTACCGGAACGGATGCTAAGGGTGACCGGAAAAAGGTTAACTGCAGTCACGGACCTCAGTGAAGAAGTGTTACAGATAAATCCCCTTGAGGACAAGTGGATTCTCTCTTGGATACTAGACCCCTATGACCAAGACAAAAAATTTCTATTGTGGACACTGAATTTCCTTTTCATGAAGCTAAACTATCCAAAGAAGAAGAAGGAAGGAGAGTAAATACCTTTTTACCGACGTTTGTCCTTGTTCAATCTAGGATGATCTTGATCTCCAAGTTCTTCAGAAGGTCCTGCAATACAATGAGCAACAACAACGAGACATACTTCCTACTCTACCATGATTAGCTTCATAATGGATCTATGAAAGAAACAAGTTCATGAAACATACACAAACTTTAAAGGAAACATGCCAAACATAGATTTATATTAATGAAAACAAAGTGAGATGCTTACAGCCATGGATGTAGGTGTAGCAGCTTCACCAAGATCTCTTTGTCCAGACCCTTTCTCAAATAATCCACACATAATGATGATGCTTCAATGATATATCCCTTATGAGATCATAAGTTTGATGATTCACAATGTCTCCATGTCAATACCACTCATGAGATCATAAGTTTGGTATCTCTCAATCTCTATCATCATGTCAATACCACTCAAGAGATCATAAGTTGGGTATCTCTCAATCTCTATATGTTTTTACCATGAGAAGGCCTCCTTATATAATCTTGGAGAGACCTAACCACTTGAGAGATCTTTGGGATAAGTTGAGGATTCCTCTCCTTCAATTGTGGATCTTCCCTAAGATCATGCCTTGACCTCAGATTCGAATCCAACTAACTTCAAAGATTGAGGGGATTCTTCCCTGATTTATCTCAACAAACCAAAATTCGCTCAGAAAGGGTAGCGCTCCCCGAAAAGGGTGCATAGAGTGTTTCAATGCTCCCCCAAAGAAGGCTAGGGAGCGTTGGCACTCCTTGACAGTGGGTAGGGGAGTGTTGCCTTCGAAAAATCATTTTTGAGTGGTTTTCTTAATGGAAAATGCTTTTTACTCTTCATCAAATGATTTATCTTCCTAAAACCAGTTTTAAGTGTCCCTGTGATGTCGTTAGAGACACAACATAGGCGAGATGGCAGTATGATGTTTGTGACACTTGCCACTTGTGGTCAAGATGCGACACTTACGACACTTGTAATGACAACACTTGCGACACTATTGAAGTGAGTAATTTTGATGTGTAATAGATTGCCCCCCAAAGTGAAAAGTTAGAAGACAAAAACTGATGACTGAAGTACTTTCTAGAATTTTTCGAGCAAGGGTACGGACTTAGAGAACCTGATAGAAGCTGCACACAACCATCAAGAAAATAATATGACATGTTTCGAACCCAAGACAGGCATACCTATGCTTGAGTGATAAAGACTTTCAAGGTATGGCTGCCATAACATACACTGTGGATCCATAATTATATTGACAAAAAGGTATAACCACTGAAGATACAATGTGGATCTATACTCCTATGACCTGAAATGATCGTAGCCATGAAGAATACACAGTGGATCTACGAGAAGACAGACATAGCCATGATCAATACAAAGTGGATCTATGTGACAGTATATGTGTCAACGTTCAAAAGAAATTCCATCGCAACCTAGGCAAAGTACATATAAGAGTGATGAATCAACCCAGGGTCTTCTTACCGATCCTAATGTATTACGAATCTAACCACGTGAATAGATCTCCTGATGTCAAACATGGCAGAAACCACTTGATTACTAGTCAATGAGGTAAACTGTTAACAAGTGCAAGGGAAATCACCATTGATGTCAATGATTCCCAAGGTACTCTAGTACATTCCAACGAATGTGAATGGATGAGCTGAAGTTGAACATCCATGGAATCATTCAATCAGAGGTCAATGATGTAAACCCACTGTCGGATGCAAGGAGGCCTACCATTGAGGCATGCAAGTCCCAAGGTACGAACTGATTTCTAAGTCTAGCTCTTGGATAATGTGTTGAAGTTGACAGGAATAGACTCGTTGAAGGAGGGCCTTGGTGTATCCCCCATCAACGACATGAAATTGACATAGAGATGTAATTGGTGGATCAAAAGAACATGGACTGGCACGGGTATTGAAACAGGAATTTGTGAAGGTTGACTCTTGAGGCAGATACTTCCCTTGAACACTGAGGCATGACAACAGAAACTTGACAAGGAATAAAACTTGATAATGCAGTGGATACTATGACTTTCGTCGGGTGACCCAAAGGAGTAAGGAAACTCAAAGGATTGGTTCAGTGCAGAGGTTCGATGGATAAAAATGTGTGCAAAGATAAAATGTCATGTTCAAGGGAGACTGTAAGAATTACTGGTAATGTTCTCAAAAACTGCTTGGCTTGCTTCCTTCAATTTTTTCCCCCATCCAGATAGACGAGTACCTCTTTTTGATTTAACGATCTTGAGGAGGGTAACACATGCTCGATATAACTCACCTTCGGTAAGTCCCTCTTATTTTGTTTAATGAACTAGAAGAACTAAGTGTTTGGTCCCATATGGGCCCTTCAATGTATAATTCTTTTAACGAGTCTAGAGAAGGTAAACTCGGTGATTTTTCATGTTTAGAGAGACTAAAAAGAACTTAAATACAACTCCAGGGTTGTCCTTTTTCATAATTTTAGTCTTGTGAGGTCGAAAAAGAGATAAATTATCACTCGAAAGATGCCCTTTCAAACCTTTTAATGAGTGGGAAAGGAAGCAATATCACTCGTCAATCTTTTCATGTTTAGAGAGTCTGAAAAGATCTTAAAGGAGACTCCAAGGGGTTCCTTTTTCATATAACCTTTACGAGTTCGAAAAAGTGATAAAAGTATACTTGGTTACATTCTCATGTTTTTACGAGCACGAGAAAGAACAAAGACTAAGCTCGGTATGGCCCCATCTTAAAAGCTAGTGGCTTGACTCCAGAATGATCGTCAAAGGCTGGAGACATGCCCCCCAAGCTTCAATTCATTCACCGACTTTGAGGTTGTCACCAATTTTTGTACTAGATGGAGAAAAAGGATAAGGGTGGATGAAATGAAGGTTCAAATACGAGACCTAATGAAAGACTCGACTCGACATCTACGAGATCTGGTGAAAGACTCAACTTGACATGAGAGGTGACTATTTCATTTTTTAATGAGCTTGACACAGGAAAATAACTATGCTCAAGGCTCCAGGTTTAGTCCCCAGATTTATGTTTCATTTTTTAATGAGCTTGTTATAGAGAGGAAAAACTATGCTCAAGACCTCTGTTTCATTTTTTAACGAGCTTGCCATAGAAAGGAAAACTATGCTCGCGGACTCTTCTTGGTCATGGCTTCCAAGAGGATAACGCTATGGAAGGACACCATGTCAAGGGAAAAAACTTGGTCATGGCTTCCAAGAGATCTTCACTGGATGGAAGAAAAATGCTCTGGAAGGAACACATATCGAGGGTCTCATCAGGGGTAAGGAGATCAGGCTCCAATAGCCCTATTGAAGATATCACCATGTCAACTACCAAATCCAAGTCATCGGAAGTTGAAGTCATGGGAGACAATGCCACATAATTGACCTGTGGCATGGGTGATACCGACTGCATATAAGACCTGTTTAGGGAGGTCATTGGGTTGATGGTCAAGTCAGGGCCAATGAATAAAAGTTGATCAATAGTCAACCGTTCTTCCATTGTGAGGTAAAGATATCACACGAAAAAAAGTGGACACAATAACTTTCATGGCATAGACATAATCTTTCCCAAGGAGTAAATCGAAATCCAAGGGGTCTTGGACTACCATAACATCAATAAAGACAGTTTTCCCTCCCAAAGTTACAGGAAACTGAGGAAGGATCCCTAAAGGGTGACTGGTTCTTCTGTTAAAAGCGAATAGAGTCCGGGTAACCAGCACAAGCTTGTAACACCCTGTTTCCCCCAGTCTGTAAAAATAACTATATTGGCCAAGAACTATGACAAACTCAAAGATGTGAATGTTTGATTTGATGGACCTTTTTATAAAAGGTCGATGAATGTAAATGATGTTATGAATATGTGTTGCATGGATGCTGAGAGGGGGATGTGCTAAAAGATACCACGATGGCTAATGAGAGGTGGTGGAAGGGACCTGGAATGGTTGCGTTAACTTCCACCGAGCTAGTATTGTACTGGTTTTACTTGCTCAAATATCAAAGCAACTCTCTGAACCTGGAACGAATTTCCCGTCAGATTGGTAGGTGGGGAGGCTCCTCAAGAGTTAATGAGGGGATGGGGGTGAACCACCCATCCGTAACAGCTCCCAGACCTGACCACGGATGGGGAAATTCATGCCACACGCAATCTTGCAGAGAAAAGGAAAGAGAGGAAGTGTGGTAAAAAGGAGAGAAGACAGAATGCGTGCGACAGGGAGCGCAAAAGAAAAACTGGAGGAGCTCTGGAAATACAGGGAGTCCTGAACAGAGGAGAAGGAGAGCAACCTTCATCCTTGATTTCCGTTGAGCTGGAAGTAGGAGACTGAATCTCAAGCATCGTGGTCTAGCTCAGGGGTGGCTAGTGGTAAATCCGTTTGGAATCACTGAGCCTACGGTTGGGTGGAAACGACCACCCCTCTCAGCATTCACATCACATTCGGAATTTCTGATAAGTGTTATGCCTTGCATTTGGAATTGAATGTCATAATCGCATGCTCATTTTTATACGTTCGTAAATAGTTTCTGCATAGAAGTGTTTTCCTTGTGTTTTGATTGGGAATAATGGATGCATGCTTATACTGATATAACTACAAATCGGTTAATGTATAGAATGTATGAGTTCGGGATATGAGTCCATTCCCCTGAGGATTGACCCATCTAACTTGACTCGTGCTATGCCCTGGTTCATCCTCCTGAAGGTACCTTTTTCGGGAAAGTTTCCTCGCATTCCAGAGTCGGAGTGAGTCCCTTGAAAAGACTACCATTGTAGTAAATCCGCGAGTTTACCTTGCCCCTGTCGCGAAGTAAATGGGCTTCAAAGTTTTGGCTCCCGGGAAACCCAGGTGCGAGACCCCTCGTCTTAGCACATCGTGAAATCCTGACATGCGGAACCCCGAAAAGAGCTTAGTGTAAATGGGCTTTGGAGTTTCGGCTCCCGGGAAACCCAATGGTATGAACCCCACGTCTTCGCAAGTTGTGAAATCCTGGTATGTGAAACTCCGAAGTGGTGTGGAGTGAAAGGATTTCAACGTTTGAGCACCCAGGAAACCCAAGGGAAAGGTCCCTTGTATTCGCCAGGTGCGAAACCCTGATATGTGAAACCCTGAAATGGTCTAGCGTGAATAGGTTTTGGTGTTTCGACGTTTCAACACCTGGGAAACCCAAGGGAAAGTTTCCTTGTATTCATCAAGCGTGAAATCCCGATATGTGAAACCCCAAAATGGTTTAACGTGAATAGGTTTTGGTGTTTCGGCGTTTCGGTACCCGGGAAACCCAAGGGCAAGACCCCTCATCTTCGCCAGTTGCGAAATCCCGGTACGCGAAACCCCGATGCGCTCTGTGAATGAGCCCTAGGTCACCGGACATGGTCTTGTGGTAGGGAGGAGGAGTCCTGAAATAATATAGACCACCCATTTGTAGGGACGCGTGGCGAAGATCTAAGGCCACCGGGGTTCTAGACATCAGAGGAATAGGAGTGAAGACCTCGCCAGAAATCCCGAAAGATAGAGTGTCGGGATTTAATCTGGGCCATTGATCAAGTCGACGAACTGGACCATAGATCCAGATGATACTCGGCTTTCGAGTTCCAGGGATTTTAAAGGGAAATGAAGAACGCTTGCATCGCGATTTCCCGAATCACGAAACCCCGAAAGAATTTAGAGGAACAACGCCAGGTCATAGGACTGGTTGTATGAAAAGTGACCCAAGGGAGGAGCTAAGGATCTATTGGACCCTTTCGAGTTTCAGCATTTCGAAAGATAGAGAACAGGGGAACTCTTGCATCACGATTCCCCGAATCGCGAAAGCCAGAAGCACCTTTTTGGTAAGGTCTATGGTCATAGCCAATAATCACATGGGGGAGGATAAGGGAAGGGAAGGTCTACGCTAGGCCCCATAGTAATTCGAGGATTTTGTCCCTCAAGAAAAAGGAGAAAAAAGGGCGAAAAATCTTAGTTGCCATAGTGGGTGTGTGAAAAAGCTGAGGATAACCCAAAGCTTTCCAAGCAAGAGAGGACAAAATACTAACAGACGAACCTTCATATATCAGCACATGAGAAACATCCCGACCACAAACCTGTACTATAATATTGAAAGGAATGTGAGAGGGAAGATGAGGTCCAATTAGTACACCCCAATAAAAAAAGATGGCCTCATTACTTGGAGTGGGTTTCACGGGAGAAGGAGGAATGCCCCCCAACACAGTAGATTTTGTATCAATGAGAAAAACATGGGCAGTATTGGGTTTACTCTCTATAGGGAGAGTAGGATTGACCGATGATGGGATTAGATCGACCACCTTGGCACTCTTCAGAGGAAGAGTGGGATTGACCGATGATGTAACTGAAGCGACCACTTTGGCACTCTTCGGATGAAGGGTGGAACTGATCGAGGAAGGGACTGGATCAGTCACTTTGGCACTCTTCGGAGGAAGAGTGGGATCGACCATGTTGTCACTCTTTAGATGAAGGGTGAGACTGACCAATGATGGGACTAGATCATTCACTTGGGTTTCACTTTTCAGATGAAGAGTGGGGCTGATTGATGATGGAACTGGATCAACTACTTTGGTTAGTGGTTCAACCGAGGATGAAACTAGATTGACCACCTGATCAACCAGATTGACCGGGGATGGAACTGGATTGACCAGTCCATCAACTAACGATGGGTTGGGAGAAATCTTACGATAACCGATTGGAAGTTGAAGCTTTTTCAAAAGAGAAGAAGCCTTGTCCATACGAGACAAAGGTGAGAGTAATGATCACCTACGCATAACATACAAGGAAATTTGACAGTTGTCTTCTTCTTACCAACCTTAACACCACTAGTTGATGGGGCATCACCAACATGTACATCAGGGGATGATGACGTGGAGGACCACACTTCTAAGACCTTGGGAATACCAGGGAAATCCCTCAGAAAGTGGTCACCCTTACAAAGATTGCAAGGGAATTTGGGTTTCAGATTCTTTATTTTAATCTTGTTGACCTCATCAACACTCCCAATACTATTAACAATAGTTGGTTTCTTAGATCCAACATCTGATGTAGTTGGAGGCTTGGTCCTTTTCGAGTTCTTCTTCTTCTTCTCTTTCTGTTTCTTCTTCTTCTGATCAGTCTGGCTACTTGTTTTAGAGATTTCACTAGGTGAAGAAGGAGAAAAGGAAGGAGACTTAATGAGTGAAGAAGGTGAAAAAATGACATGAGGTTGACGTGTGGGTGGTGTACTGACATCAAAACTATTAGGTGCAGCTGAAGCATTGGGAGGATTCGAGATCATCGAAGTGGGGAATAATCAAACCGGTAATTCGATGGTGAGTCCCGGAAGACTCAGTGTGGAAATGTACAGAGGACCAAAGTTTCCAAAAGAATGAAAAACAAAGGGTTCCCCTGGAAAAGGGGTTCCTTCATTGGTCATTCCAAGAACTGACGCCATAAAAATAAAAATCCAATCTAGATTCTGCTAGTGAGAACAAACAACACATGCTAAAAATCTAGTGAGAACAAACAACACATGCTAAAAATCTAGTAAGCAAGCAAGCAAACAAAACCTTCTCACAATGAGCACACTAGTTGGTGATGAAATACAACATCATGGGAACAAAGTAAGAAGGGGTCGATATAGAGTGGGTGGAAAAGTTACGTTGACAGCCTGCTTAACGGACTTACACCCTGGTGCAAGCTCCCACACATAATCGTGGGTATACCCTCCAAGGAGCCCGAGTGAGTTTGGCCAACGTCGATTCCAGGTACCATGAAGACTTGCCCCTCCACAGTCACCTTGTGTAAAGACCCTAAAGAGATAGTCCACTAAGGTTACCAACTACAATAGTGATGCCTGGGGAAACAGTCGGTAGTCCGATCCACGCGCAAGGGCAGGATATCTAGTCTGAAATCAACTTGAAAGGATTCCACTCATCATTGTGGGTATACTTTCAAGTGAACCCCATAATATGTGCAATCTCTACACCAAGACCAACAAAGCAGAGTGAGTAACTCTGCTAGTCTCAATGCGACCTCGGGTCTGACCCTTGTGTGAGAAGGGCTTCCCAAGACAAAATGTAGCAATTGGATTTCACCGCTCCCTAACAAAAGATCCTATGTTTGTTTGCAGCTTTGGAAAGTTATCTTTCACACCTATTCCAAATCCCTACAACTAATCTAATGTAGGTTTGCTACCAGAAAATGTAAAAAATGTCTAATCAATTTTTAGTTTAGCGCTTGATTTTTAAGGTTGTTGTTACTCAAAGGAAAAATGGCGTGGACAATATGGTGTTTTGACTGACTCGAAAGTTATGCAAAGAGATGAATATGCAATCTTTTCATATCGATGAAAACTATGCTACGAGAAGGAGAAAACATTCATCATTTCAGATGCACAATGTCCCAAAATGCCAAAAAAAAACATGCAATTCCACTACTTCAAATGCAAGCATTCAAGGAAGACAATAAAATGTGAAGAAGATTCCAAGAAATGATAGGGAGAAAGAGAAACCACTCAAAACTGTCTCGACAAAACAAGCAGCTAGAAACAAAATTTCACATTTCTGAAAGAGGTTTCAAGCTCCAATCAAGATCAGAGAGAGTTACAAACATCAAAAACCATCAAGAACCAATCCAAACAACTTCACAAACCAGCCACAGACTCTGGGTAAAGAGTACTACAAAACAGGCTGCAAAAGACTGAGCAAAAGAAGGCAATTTCACTCAGAAAAGACACTAGCGTTCCCCTAGAAGGGTGCACAGAGTGTTGCAACGCCCCCTAAAACACTGTAGGGGAGCGCTGGTGCTCTAGTATGGCCTACAGGGGGGCGTTGGTGCTCCCGGAAACTCAGAAAAATAGCCAAAAATTTGCAAAAAATTGCCCAGAATGCATGAAAAAAGGTGAAATTTCTAGTGAAGGTAGGAGAAAGGTAATGGTTGATGGACAACCAAGAATTGCTTGGGAAAATGACCTCAAATATCAAATGGAACAGTGAATATATCCTTTATTTTCCTCACAAAATCTTCCACTCAGTCAGATAAATGAGAAGAAAACAGTAAGTTGACTTTAAATCATCAAAGACAAAGAGTGACTTCAAGGTAAGGAAAAAACATCAAAATTCCAAACAAAAGGTGATCAATTCTCAGAAAGCAGAGTGTTGAAGGCCAAGACCAAGATGCACTGAGCTTGTAATACTCTTGAGCAAGTGCCAAAAGCAAGAAATGAACTCAAAGAATGAAACCCTAGAAGATTTTTCACAGAAAAGGGGCAGTGCTCTGGTGTAAAGGGCACCAGAGCATTCCAATGCTCTGTGTAAGACCAGCAGGGAGCGCTAGGATCTTAAAGTTCAGAAAAATGCCCAGAAAATAAAAAATTCAAGCAAACTCAGTCAATCAAAGTAAATATGATGAAATAAAGAGCCAATAAACAGATCTAAGAATCAAAGACATGGTATGGAGAAGGTCAAAGAATGAGAAAAGGCCAAAACAATACGTAGGAAAGGAAACATGAATCAAGGTCCCTCCCCAGCAGAGTTGCCAATTTCTGTTACAGAGAAATCCCCTTGCGGACAAGTGGATTCTCTCTTGGATACTAGACCCCTATGACCAAGATAGAAAAGTGTTATTGTGGACACTGACTTTCCTTTTCATGAAGCTAAACTATCCAAAGAAGAAGAAGGAAGGAGAGTAAATACCTTTTTACCGACATTTGTCCTTGCTTGATCCAGGCCGATCTTGATCTCCAAGTTCTTCAGAAGGTCCTGCAATACAATGAGCAACAATAATGAGACATACTTCCTACTCTACCATGATTAGCTTCATAATGGATCTATGAAAGAAACATGTTCATGAAACGTACACAAACTTTAAAGGAAATAGGACAAGCATAGATTTATATTAATGAAAACAAAGTGAGATGCTTACAACCATGGATGTAGGTGTAGCAGCTTCACCAAGCTCTCTTTGTCCAGACCCTTGCTCAAATAATCCACACAGATTGTCGATGCTTCAATGATATCTCCCTTATGAGATCATAAGTTTAATGCTTCACAATGTCTCCATGTCAATACCACTCATGAGATCATAAGTTTGGTATCTCTCAATCTCTATCATCATGTCAATACTACTCATGAGATCATAAGTTGTGTATCTCTCAATATTTATATGTTTTTACCATGAGAAGGCCTCCTTATATAAGCTTGGAGAGACATAACCATTTGAGATATCTTTGAGATAAGTTGAGGATTCCTCTCCTTCAGTTGTGGATCTTCCCTAAGATCATGCCTTGACCTTAGATTCGAATCCAACTAACTTCAGAGATTGAGGGGATTCTTCCCTGATTTATCTCAACAAACCAAAATTCACTCGGAAAGGGTAGCGCTCCCCCAAGAGGGTGAACAGAGCATTTCAACACTCCCCCAAAGAAGGCTAGGGAGCGTTGGCGCTCCTTGACAGTGGGTAGGGGAGTGCTTCCTTCCAAAAATCATTTTTGAGTGGTTTTATTCATGGCAAATGCTTTGTACTCTTCATCAAATGATTTATCTTCCTAAAACCAGTCTTTGAGGGTGTCTTAAGTGTCCTTGTGATGTCGTTAGAGACACAACATAGGCAATATGACAATATGATGTTTGTGACACTTGCGACACTTGTGGTCAAGATGCGACACTTACGACACTTGTAATAACAACACTTGCGACACTATTGAAGTGAGTAATTTTGACGTGTAACAAGTAGGAAACCGCAGATCCCATCTCCCTTAT
>SNQJ01S0001443.1:34279-60941 GCA_010110895.2 Picea sitchensis
TATATATATATATATATATATATAAAACTTTTGTTTCACTATCCTATAAAACTTATTTTAGTAAGATGTTTTATTTCATTGTATCTATTTTATTGATATAAAGTCTTAAAGATTATGATATATTACAATTTATATCTTTCTTGATTAATTTTTTATGTTATAAAAATACTTTCAAAACATATAAACCTCAATTATATCAAATTTACTAATAAATATTTTTAGTGAAATGTATAAAAAAAATAAGGTAATTTATGTGTAAAAATACTTCCAAAAGACATCCATTTTAGTAATAAATATTTTTAGCTAAGTGTGAGAAGAATATATTAATGTTAAGTATATCAAATTTAGTAATAAATATTTTTAGTGAAGTGTATGAAAAAAAAGATAATTTATGTGTAAAAATATTTCCAAAATAGTAATAAATATTTTTAGTGAAGTGTATGAAAACGAAGGTAATTTACGTGTAACAATACTTCCAAAGGACATCCAATTTGGTAATAAATAGTTTTAGCCAAGTGTGAGAAAAAGATATTATAAAGCACTATAAGTGTAAAAAAAATTGGAATACTTAAGGAGAGGAATTGGAAATTAATTAGATATTAAAGTTTTGGTTTTAATTCAAATTATTTTTCCATTTATCCTATTTTCTAATTTGTTTCCAAAATAAAAATTACAAAAATTCTAATTTAAAATTTGAGAAAAAGTAATTGGAGCGTTGAATACCTAGTTTAGTTTTTTTTTTTTTTAAATTGAGCTTCGTTCTTTCAAATAGAATTTACTTCATTATATAAGACTTATGGGTGAATTGTATTACTATAAGAAACTTTAATATTTCAAACTTGTTAATAAGGTTTATCTTTTATCTTTCAACAAAGAGCTCCTTTGTTGGAGTAGGCATTTTTGGGAGAAAGCACAGTAAGCAAGGCAGTATGGACCAAAGGGAACAATGCGTGCCACAAAAGGAGGATCAGTGTGACAAAGAGCGAAGGAAGCAATGTGCAATAGGATATACAAAAATCTGGCACATATGTGGACAAACCTAGGCATGTTAGGGTTAAGGTTTTGGAGTGTATTAGAATGGCTATTAGCCCATTTTGTAGCATAAATAAGATGTCTGAGGTAGTTCTGGATCAATTTAATCTATCATATTTATCTAACATCCTTATCTTTTGGTCAAGGTATCTTTTTGGTGTCTTACTTTTGAAGAACCCTTTTGAGTCTGAGTTTTGGATTGTTGAGAATTTCAGAGCTTAGATGGAGTAAATATTGAGATGTAACTAAGGGCTAGGTTGCAAGTTGTGGAGCTTGGTGCGACATTGGTCAACCTCACCACTATTCTATGATGTAATGCGTGCAACACTATTTTGATGAAGAAGAAGAAATAAAAGAAGATCTTTGTGAACATAGCCCCCGGGGGGGGGTGAACCATGGTAAAACCCTATGTTGCAATGTGTCTAAATGTTTTGGTTATTTATGCAATTATGGTTAAATGGTTAGATGAATGAATCGTTTTAATTACAATGCACATTAGAATATGTATGAAGAATGAATACTATGAATGAATGAAATAGTAGATCTGATGAATGGTATGATAAGATGCATGGTTAAGTAGAAATAGAAGTAAGAAGAACAACCCCAATCCTTTCCATGACTACAGACACATGCGTCTTGTAGTCACCCATAAACCATCTCAGGTGAGACTGTGTTGTGCACTATGTGCATGGTGTAGCCTTTTGGTTTACCAAAAGGGCCGATGGTGAAAAGGGTTTTGTTGGAGAACTAAGGTAGAACCCAAGTCAACACATGCGTGTTGTAGTCACCCATAAACCATCTCAGGTGAGACTGTGTTGTGCACTATGTGCATGGTGTAGCCTTCTGGTTCACCAAAAGGGCCGATGGTGAAAAGGGTTTTGTTGGAGAACTAAGGTAGAACCTAGGTCAACTCATACATCCAACAAATGGTTCTGTTGTCAGCTTGAACTCAGAAGGACAAACAGGAAGGGGTTTGGTGAAGAAGATGCAGTGATAAAAAAGGATGTTTAGGCCATGGAATCATATGAAGCAAGAGATTGAAACATGGTTGGAGACAAAGCAGTTGGAGTTCGCACAAAAGGGTAATAAGGGATCCAGGTATACACCGCACCAATACCTATAGAGGTATGCATTTACTGATTTGCATGAAGCATATTTCTGTTATTTTTCAGAGTTATTACAGGAGTGGATATTGAGGTTGAAGGATACCCATCCTACTAATTGGATTAGACCAGTAGAGTGCACTACTGAAAATATTGTGCCACTAGAAAGGGTTAATAACAAATTCACACGCAATGGATTTCTGGTTAGATAACATTACCGCGGGGTTTATCGCTGAGTTTGCAGTATATACAACAAAGTCATATACTGCTGCAAATCAAGATTTCTTGAAGGGACCTAGAGGGAGGTACATCAGGTCTCTTTACACATCGATCAAGATATTATTACATGATAAAGGTGTGATGACTATGGAATCAAACAACTAGATCACTCTACGCGCATGGCAGAGTTGGGGGAAGCACTAAGGAAGATCTGAGAAATGGAGAAGGCTCTGGAGAGTATCCAAAAGAAGGAGGCAATGGACCTCATCATGATGGATGATGAAAAAACCAGGTAAATCATAAGGAACATAGGTGTGACGTGTAGTGGATGATCCTACCAGTATAAGATGAATAATAAGAAGAGGGAAGTAGCCGAGCTGGAGCACTTGGATAGAAATGAGGAAGAGGTAGAGGATCTTCGTGCCACGGGGAAGATTGAGGATATCTTGCATGCCACATATGAGAGGAAAACCATAGGTCTTGGGTCCGGTGCAAAAGAAAGATCTCCATTCCAGATTTGAATTAGTGTGGAACCCACAACCCCATGTACGACTAAGACAACTAAGGAAGGAAAAGAAGTTAACCAACAAGTGATTAGTGGTAGAAGAATTTTTATAGGATGTGGGTCCAGTGGAAAATCAAACAGAAGTATAAATTCAATAAGTAGCAATCAAGTATCTACACAACGCAGAGGTGGTAGTTCAATAGATTTCACAATGGCAGGACAAGATCCAACTATTAGGTTACCAGAGTTCCGAGGGGACGGGTCAAATGATCCAGAAAAGCATTTGTTTATCTTTGAGAAGATATGGGCAAAAAAGCAGATTACAAATGAAGACACAAAGGTTGCACAGTTGGAAATCGCATTCAGAGACCACACATTAGACTGGTACATGGGTCTCGCAACAAATAATCCAATGGGAACGCCTACAACTATGGCAGACATGAAAAGGAATTTAATAAATAAATTTCATAAACCAAGATCATAAGACCAGTTTATGAATGAAATGATAGAGATCAAGAAAAAACTAGGAGAATTAGTCTAGGAAGTGGACTAGAAGTTCAAGAGGCTAAAAGGTAAGTTAAAGTACATTATTATTGATACACAACATATATATATTTGTTTGTTAATTCTTTGTTGCCACACTTGAAGTATCCTTTGACACTGCAAAAATTCCAAAGTCGAGGTGAGGTTCTGTAGGCAGTGTTACAGTTATTAGAAAACCAATACAAGCATATAGATCTAGCTGTGGAAGAGCTGAAGCAATATTTGAAGAAATTAACATTCCAGTTGAATCAAAACAAAGGAAAGGATAAAAGATAAGATGTTCGGTGTACAATGTGAAGGACAGAAGGCCATCACAAGAATGAGTGTTAGTTATTTGCACAATATATTGGAGTGGGTATGCCAAACCCTTTAGCTCCAGGAAGACCATGGTGAGAGATTTGAAAAACACATGGGAATGATCCCTATCATTTCCCCCTGATGCAGAAGTATCAAACAATACTGAAGAGTACATTTTGTAACTTTAGTAAGTCAGTTGGACATGAATACAAGGACTGTAGAACCTTGGAGATGATGAAAGAAATGATTACAGATACATACAGGGTATAGGATGAACATGTAATAGGACAATGTGTGCAGTAGCCGTAGTATACTAATGCGCAATAGCAATAGTATAATCTCACGCAACATTTTGCAACACAACCACAATATAATGCACACTAGTTTCAGGGGAAACAACAGTATAACCATGCACATCAGTGCACAACACCACAAAAATACAATAACGCTCAACCACAGTATAATCAAGGACCTTAGTATATTACACTGCACAGAGATAATCAGGGAAACAGAGGAGGCTTCAGAGGAGGAGGCCATGGAGGAAGAGGCTTTGGAGGAGGTTGAGGACCAGTTTTTTGTCATAACTGTCAGAAACTAGGGCACTATGCAAGAGACTTCCCACAACCACCTGCGACATGCATGTATTGTTGTGCAATAGACCATGAAACAAAAGATTGTCCCACACTCTTGATAAAAATACAAGACAAGAGGAATCAGACCAATCAGAATGTACAATGGATCGGGGTGGAAAACATAGAAGATGATAGGAAGAAGATTAACATAGTTACTATAGGTGGAGCTAAGACAGGAGAAGATGCAACCAAGAAGGGTCAGGACCAGTACCAGTGGGTCAGGGAGAATACAATGCCTGAACAAAATTTTGATGTGCGCAAAGAGAAAGAGATATTTAAAGAAGCTAGGAAAGAGATTCTTAAAAAATATATTGCATCTACGCCAGGAACAAAACTAGAAGATGAGATACCACTGCATGAAATGCCCTCACTATTTTATCATACCAATCAAGAGTAGTCTTTAGACCAAGTAAGTAACTTAAGAAACTTTTTGGGGTCATGTGTCAAATTGTTGAATGATAAAAATTCCTTACAAGTACTGCAAAATTTGCTACAAAAGTGTAATCATGGGGAAGAAGGGGTCAAAAGAGTAAATCAGGTCTAGAATAAGAGAAGAACCAACAGAGAATTTAGATTGAATGCCAGCATAAGAGATTTCAATATGGGAGATATCATACTATACTTAGGGTCTGAAGTTAATGTTCTGCCAAAGAAGACATGAGAAGCCATGGGAGAACCTCAACTGGGGTATTCACATATTCAGTTGAAGTTGGAAAATCATCACATGGTGGTGCCAATTGGTAGGTTGAAGGGGATTCTAATAGATCTAGATGGTGTGTGCACCATGATAGACTTCGAGGTCATTGACATAGTAGAAAATACTTTGCCATATCGAGCATTGTTGGGTGTGGATTGGCCTTTTGATAACCAGACTATTATCAATTTCAAGAGAAGGAAGATGATATTTGAGTCTGGAGAATATAGAGTTATTGCACCTTTAGATCCCTCGGAAGGAGGAAGGTATGTGGAACCTACGGTAGATAATATTCTTACATAAGATGTGAATCATCTATACAAAACTACTGTGCGCAAAGAGGGTGATATCAACCGAACTGTAGATGGAAAGATTAGTTGGAGGAGTATTAATTCTTGGGCTTTAGACTCTGACACAAGACTGGAAAACTGGCAGTAGTGAATACATGAATTATCAACCAGGATATGTGCTAGAATGACATGCGTGCTGAGATGGGTTGGTATAGAGGTAAGAGAACCTCCTACTTTTTATGGCTTGAATGATTTAGAATAATTTTTAATGAAGTTTGAGGTAGAGTTTATGGAGAATTAGAGATTACCAGCCTTAGATATTGCTTTAAAATATACACCTGGAAGATGGTGGGGTACACACAAGGAAAATATCAACAATTGGTTTCAGTGCAAAAGGTTACTTTGCATCAGATTCAGCGCAGAGCAAGAGCATAGATATGAGGAGAAATATGAGGGATTTGTACAACCTCAAGAACATGTAGAGAAGTGCATGGTTCAATGGATATTAGTACCACCACAAGAATGGCCACATCAATTTATTCACACATTGGAAGACATCCCAAATAATTGGTATGCAGAACATGAACAACGTAGAGAAACTGCTAACTAGGAAGAGATACAACTGAATTTTGTAGTTACATTTCCCTTTGAGCATGACAGTCCAAACATTGATACAACGTTGAAAGTGTTAAGAGACATGATATTTGAAGAACCATAATTTGAAATAATCTCAGCATATCAGAAGCAGGCTAAACAAACAGTTAAACAATTGCTACACTGTTATCACGTCGCAAAAGAAGAAGATCCAACATAAGATAATCCGTGCAATATACAGATCCTAGAAGTAGAAGGTGAAAGGGAAGTAGAAGGTCCCAAGCTAGATTAAGAAGATTATGATGCACCATTAAATATCAAGAAGGTCAACATTTGAACTGTATAAAACCCAAAGATGGCAAGTATTGGAGATTATTGGGATAATAAGACAGTAGAAAAGATCATAGAGTTACTGCACGAATACAATAACTTTTTCCCAACGACATTCCCATAGATGAAGGGGTTAGCAGGAGAGATAGGAGAGATGAATATCCCTTTGAATCCAAAAGAAATACGAATCAGACAACGACCTTACAGATTGAATCCAATATACAAAGAGAAAGTGAAGGAAAAAATTGACAAGATGCTAGAAGTTGGTGTCATAGAACCTGTAGAAGAATCATAATGGATCATCCCTATGGTTCATCCAGATGGATCTCAGTAGATATCCACCTCTTCCATTGAATCACCATTTTGAGCCTATGGTTTTGATAAACCATGATATTCACCCTTTTGATGGGGAATGGAATGTAATGTCATCTTCATTTGTTAATTACATTCATCATTTAATGATTTCCTAGTGGTCTTATGTACATGCCTACAACATAGCGTTAATGCACTAGATCCCATTAGAACTCCATAGTTAAGCGTGCTTAAGGTAGAGTAGTATTGGGATGGGTGACCACCCGAGATGTCCTACTATTTTACATGCCTATGGCATTTTATAAACTTAGTCTGATTTATCCCACATGCATCATAGGAATTGTTCTCCTCTCGCTCTCTCATATATAATTGAGGTGAAGGAGGCCCTTTAAGCATGCAATGGAGTATGATGTAAAGCTTCTTGTGAATGAAGCATAGCCAACATCTCTTTCTTTTTAGAGATAAGCTACCCCATTTTTCCAGTTTTTGTTCTACAATGTTTTTCTATCTTATTCAGTAACAGAAGTTGGGTTTCACTGTATTTCTGTGTTCGCTTCTATATTTTTGTGTATTTCATTGTTATATCTCGGTTATATTTATGCCTTCATGTTGTTCTCGAAATAATCTGGATCAATGGTATTAAAGTAGTCTTCTCCTTGTCATTTCTCAGAGCAGGTCCCCAACGAGGTCAGGGTATAGATATTTGGGTCTTGAGCTAGTTTCACTCGAGGACAACCACTCTCGCTAGCCCAAACAACCTCCCATGGTAGAAGAAAAGAGAGATGAAAGAGAAGGAGATCCTTTCAAGACGTTGCTATAGGAATCCTTCGTGCGACAAAGGAATGAGATGATGGACAACTTTGCTCGGATCCTTCCAAGACTACCGATGGTGATAGTCGAGGCATCTTCGACCAAAAACAATTTTGGAAGTGCGACACCCTTCAATGTACAAGTCAATTTTGATATCCCTTTATTTGAATTCTAGATAGATGAAGATGCTCTAGAAAAATGGTTGAATCTGCTAGAAGGTTATTTCTCTGTCCAAAAAATTTCCTACAGTGAAAAGATCACCTTCGCGCTCCTTAAATCCCTTACCCATGTCAGATCTTGGTGGGAAGGTTACTGGGAGAGGTACACAACAGATGAATCTACACTATTTGGGAGAGAACCCACTTGGGTGACCTTTGTATATTCTCTAAAGGAGGAGTTATACCCAGTCGAAAACTATGATGAACAATACATGAGATGGATAAATCTGCGTCAGAAAAGAGACCAGACGGTGGAAGAGTACACCAACATATTTCATACCTTGCACTCAAAGTTGGGTATCAAAGACTCTGAGCGACACCTGGTTTTGAAGTATCGTAGTGGTCTACACAAATACATCCAAATAGAGATGGATTTCTTGGACATCTCCTCACTGGGAGCTACTTATCGATATGCAGTCAAAATTGAGTAGAAATTCAAGCAACATAGTAAGTGGGAGAAGCATGGACAGAGCAAGGAAGGACACCGTCAAGAGATCCAGTCCCAGATGCAGAAAAACAAGGGTAATGGGAAGTCTACGAAGACACTGGAAAGTGGTGTGATTTCCACAACAGATCTTGGCACAACACTAATGAATGTTGCTCAATACAGTCATTGGTGGTCGAGCTCAAAGACAAAGAGTCGAACCCCGACTTGGACCCTTATTCAAAAAATAATAAAAGGAGACACATCATTAATACAGAACCCACTGCTACTGTCGCAACTGGAACAATCCAACCATAAGAGGATCCTGAGGAGGGGGAGAGAATCTTACATTCATAAATGTGGGTGAAGGGGACCCCACTGCATTTTATTGTTGATAGTGGAAGCCAAAAGAACATCATCTCAGTAGAGGTTATCAAGCAGTTGGATTTTCCAACAACACCACACCCACAACCATACAACATCGGGTGGCTTCGCCGGGGTCAAGATCTTCGTGTCAGGCATCAGTGTCACCTATCATATGGCATCGAGCCCTTCAAGGATGAGGTATTATGTGATGTTGCCCCACTCGAAGTCTATGATGTTCTATTAGGCTAGACATATATGTGGAGGCATCATGCTATTTATGAGTCTCAACCCCGTAGCATCATTGTTACTCTAGGGGGTCAACTATACCAGATACCAGAGGTAGTTTCAACTATTGTCCCACCAAAACAATGCCGCAAAGTAATCTCTCATACTACAAAGTTTAGCCTCTTCACAATCCGATCAGAAGGTGAATAGAAGGAAACTGCAACCACTTCAACCTCAGCCCAAGACCTTTCTATCCAACAAAAATAGATCAACAAGATTGTAGATGAGTACCAAGATGTTCTTGCTGCACCTACGGGGGTGCCTCCACACTGTCCAATCAAAGAAGGTTATAACATAACCATTCATACTCTTCATGTTGCATCTTCGTTGACAGAGTCCTCCCACACTCAAGTAGATCATGCAGCTAGATTGTTTGAATGGATCCAACACCTCCAACAACAAGTTCATGACATCCTTCAACAAGCTAAGCATGATAGCTTCTTCAGCAAGGCAAGCAACACACCAAGCTTCAGATTTAGCAGAAGTCTCCATGTCTCGCAAGGAACTTGAAGCAATGGGGACCATTGCTTCCTAAAAGGGGAGGATTGATCCAAATGGATCTCAGTAGCCATCCACCTCTTCCACTGAATCACCATTTTGAGCCTATGGTTTTGATAAACCATGATATTCACCCTTTTGATGGGGAATGGAATGTAATGTCATCTTCATTTGTTAATTACATGCATCATTTAATGATTTCCTAGTGGTCTTATGTACATGCCTACAACATAGCGTTAATGCACCAGATCCCATTAGAACTCCATAGTTAAGAGTGCTTAGGCTAGATTTGTACTGGGATGGGTGACAACCCGAGAAGTCCTACTATTTTACATGCCTATGGCATTTTACAAACTTAGCCCGATTTATCCCACATGCATCATGTGAATTGTTCTCCTCTCTCTCTCTCATATATAATTCAGGTGAAGGAGGCCCTTTAAGCATGCAATGGAGTGTGATGTAAATATTCTTGTGAATGAAGCGTAGCCAACATCTCTTTCTTTTTAGAGATAAGCTACCTCATTTTTCCAGTTTGTGTTCTATAATGTTTTTCTATCTTATTCAATAATAGAAGTTGGGTTTCATTGTATTTCTGTTTTCGCTTCTATATTTTTTTGTATTCATTTTTATATCTCAGTTATATTTATGCTTCATGTCATTCTCAAAATAATTTGTATCAATGGTGGTGCAGGAAAAGAAGCAAGGAGGGATTAGGATTTGTGTAGATTTGAGAAAATTGAATGATGCTTGCCTACATGATTATTTTCCTACCCCATTTACAGATGAAGTACTAGAAAATGTTGGAGGTCAAGAAGCTTATCCATTCACAGATGGCATCTTAGGATATCATCAGATAAGGATTGCACTTGAATATAGACACATGAAAATTTTTTCTACAGAGTGGGGAACATTTCAGTATACAATTATGCCATTTGGATTGAAGAATGCACCAACCATTTTTTCAAGGGTAGTAGTAGCAACTTTTAAGGACTTCACTCATAAGTTTCTGGAGGCTTACTTGGATGATTGGACATTGTTCAGTTTGTTGAAGGATCATGTTGAAGTATTAAGGTTGATGTTAGAAAGATGCAAACAGTGTCAAATATCGTTGAATATCAAGAAATGTGTTTTCAACGCACCTTTTGGGATTTTGTTAAGACACGTGGTGTGTAAATAGGGTCTGCTGGTTGATCCTGCTAGAATTGTTGTCATAGTTAACTTACCACCACCAAAGTTAGTTCCAATTGAAGAGTACATTGGGCCATACAAGACATTACATGAATTTCATAAGAGGATATGCACATATCACTGCGCCAATGGAGAAGTTGTTGAAGAAAGACACTAAGTATCAATGGAATGATGAATGCCAACATAGTATGGATATTTTAAAGGAGAATATGGTTACTGCATCGATTTTAGTGTTTCCATATTGGGATAAGGAATTTCATGTGCATGTGGATGCATCTGAAATAACCTTATGAGCAATATTAACCCAACTAGGAGAAGGTGATATCGATCACCCTATTGAGTTTGCAAGCATACAGTTTTCAGATTCATAACAAAACTATAACACTACAGAAAGGGAATGATTAGCTATGGTGTGTGATTTGCAGAAATACAAACATTACTTGTTAGAGAAACATTTCAAGATGCTTATAGATCATTCAGCTCTGAGATATTTAGTCAATAAGCTATTTTTGGGGGGAAGGATATGCATATGACTACTTTTGTTCCAAGAATTTGATTTTGAAGTTGTGGTGAAGCTCGAGAGATTGAATGTGGGACCAGATCACTTATCCAGGACAACTAATGGAGAGGAACCCAGTAATTTGGAAGACAACTTTCCAGGTGCACAATTGTTTTCAATATAGATAGCTGATGAGTACTTTTCTGATATTATTGAGTTTTTGATTACATGATTTTCACCAAGAGAATTTACTACTACCTAGAAAAAAAAATTGGTGGTCAGAGCTGCAGATTATCAGTTGATTGTAGGTCATTTATATGAACTTGGATCATATATCATCTTAAGGAGATGTGTGATGGAGCATGAAAGGCATATCATTATAACAAAGGTGCATGAAGGGATTGCACGAGTACATTACACATGAAATCCTACTACGCATAAGGTATTGCGTGCATGATTATGGTGGCCAATAGTTCACATGAATTCAAAGGAATGTCGTCAGAAGTGTGATGTTTGTCAAAGAGTTGGGAAAACATCCAGGAGGGATGATATGTCATTGAAACCTTGGGTTACTTTGCAAGTATTTGATAAGTGGGCAATAGACTTTCTAGGTCCAATTAATCCACCACCCAGAAGATCGGGAGCCATATATATTATCATAGCGAAAAAATGCTTGACCAGATGGGATGAGGCGACACCAATAAAGGATTGCAACATGATTTTTATTTAAACAGGTAGTGACAGATTTGGATGTCCAAGAACATTGATGAGTGATCAGGGGACTCACTTCATCAACAATACAATTGAGGCAGTGCTTGAAGAATTTAAGATACATCATCATAAGATCACTCCTTATCATCCTCAAGAAAATGGAACAGTGGAATCCTTTAACAAGATTTTGGAGAATTCCTTGACAAATATTTGTAATGTGAACATAGATGATTGGGATTTGAAGGTAGCATTGGTACTTGGGGCTTATAGAACTACATGCAAGAAGCTAATAGGGAAAACACCCTTTAGATTGGTGTATGGACAAGAAGCAGTAGTTCCCTTAGATTATTTGATACTAAGTCTGCGCATTGCAACAATTACAGATATGACAGAAAGGGGTGCAACACAGAAAATATTGGCTCAAATAATGGAATTAGAGGAGGACATAATCATAGCAAGTTTTCATCAAGAGGTACAAAAAGCCAAGGATAAAGCATGGCATGAAAAACATATCAAGAAGAATAATTTTAAGGAAGGAGATATGGTTCTTCTCTATGATAGTAAGTAATTGAAACACCCAGAAAAACTTAGAATGCATTGGATAGGGTCATACCAGATAAAGTCTGTCACAGATGGAGGTGCGGTACTACTGCGATACTTAGCAAGCAACGAAGTTCAATGATTGGTGAATGGTAGTCAATTAAAGATGTATAGGGATAGTTGACCCACTAACCTTCAAGAGTTGGAGTGCAACAAGTAGACCTATACATATTGTAAATAGTAGGAGATAAAAGAAGAAAAAGGAAGAGAAAAGTAGAAAAATGAAGAAAAAACCAAAAAGTGGTAGTTAGAGGAATAAGTGATAGACAGATAGTTGAAAATGTCTGCGCACAACAGACAAAAAAATGGTGCAACATAATTCATAAGACTGTGCACAAGAAAATTAAACACTGTATGATGGGATGAAGAATGACTGGAAAAGTGGAAAAAATTGAACGAAAAATAACGGACGCGTCAGGACATTAATGATAGAGTCTATAAAGAAGGAAAAATTGGTAAAATGAAAAACACTTGTGCTTTTTGAACGATCGAGCGATAGAGAAAATAGAGTGCAAGTAGGTGTGAAATTGTGAAGGACCCAATCGATATCTATAGTCTATTTTTTCGATGACAAGAATATGGCACCACCAAAGTTCAGACAACCAAGCCGGTTCATGCAAAGGATTTGTAGCAGTAATAGAGCACTAGAAGAAACAACCAGAGTGGTTGATGTGGATGATATTCCCACCACAAAGACTAAATCGATCAGTCCAACATAGGTAGAAGAACAAAAATTAGCTGCAGTAGAAATGGAAGTGGGTTAGAGCGCAAGACAACACAAATAGAAAAACCCTAACGACGGGGCAAACCCTAATCTAGAAAAATCTACAGGAATGGAGGAGACAAAAAAACCAAGTGAGGGGATCCACAAAGAAGAAGTCTTGGTCAAAGAAATTACATGCCAACAAGAAACAGAGGGTGAAGAAGAAGAAGAAGCCGAGGAGGAACTTGCAGAAGAAAATCTAGCCGTAGGCAAGAAGAGGAAAATACCAGGAGCTCCAAGTAAACAAACCTCAGTAGAGATCATGCTAGCTCATATTCCAGACGTCATAGTTGCAGTTGAAGACATGCCAGGAAAAGTAGAAAAATTTCAATATGTCAATCATGATGTAACATACATAATAAAGTTTCCTAACCTTGTGCATGAAATCTATTTAGAAAACAAGGAGGAGGAAGGACACTCAGGAAAACCAATTTTGGAACCCACATAGTGGATCGCAGGGTTATATAATTAAGGTATGATGAAGTTGTTGGAAATATCACGTGAAACAACTGTTGGCGAGGGTACATGGAGGTATCCTATGGATAGACAGGCCGACACATATAGATGTAGACCTCATAGAAAAAATAATAGGGTTTCCAACTATCATCGTAAAACCAGAGGATTACTTGGAGAACAAAGTAAGGGACAAGGAGATTGTATAAGAGGTTAAAGCGTAGTTTGGGAAAAATAGGGGAAATTGGGGCATACTGATAAAGGACATCAAAGACCCTGCGACTAGGTTTTCCACGAACCTTACGGCCTGTAAACTCTTGAGGAAGTGTATAAAGAAAGAGGCCCCAACAAGAGTCATAACAACAACTGTGCAGTGCGCAAAGGGTATAGTATTTAGCTGGGTACCCTATTTACTAAACCGAATTTTGATAGACTGTAGGGATGCACATGATAATGGGACATAGTTCCATTAATCTTGGTTATTTCTATTGGTAGCATTGGTAGGCTGGCAGGAACCCAAATCCATAGTCTTCCTGGATAGAAGAGGGAAATGCTTTGTAGTGTGGTATACAACCTTATGGCAGGAGAAAGACACTAAGAACCAATAGGTGAATTGCACAGTATTTGCAATGTTTCTAGAAGATATACAGGAGAATACAACTAATGTGTGGAGAATCCCAATTGAAGTAGTTAAGGAAAACGAAGGAATTTCCATCTTTAAGGCTTAAAGACACCACATGTGGATTAAGGCCAGAAGAGATCCAAAGAAGAAGTGGCTAGAAATGAGGTACTACACAAAGTGGGAGGAATTAGAATGGATAGTAAAGGACTAGTCTGCGGAGTGGAAAGTTCCAGGAACACAGAAGAAAAGAACAAAACCCGAGGAACAAGAAGAAGTAGGTCCATCAAAGAAGACATGCAACCCAACAGACAATACAAGGAAGGTTGCAAAATGCAGTCAAACCTTAGGGGAGTAGTGCAACAATAAATAAGACAAATAATAAAGACATCATGTCAAGGGAAGAAGTGAAAGGAGAGCAGGTAAAGGGAGATAATTCTCAGAAGAAGGTATAGGATGACCAAACATAAAAGAAGAAAACTGAGGCGCAGACCTGCAACCTAACCAAGAAGAGGACTAGAACACATGATGGGGAAATAAGAAAGAAAATGAAGGACCATAAGAATCCCCCAATACTCACTATCACATAAGATGATGCATAATTCATCGCAGACAAAGTCCAAGATAGAGGGGATAATGAAATACTTGCAACATAAGTACAAAGAGAGGAAATTATGGAGAATTTAGTAGAAGTGCATGACATTCTACAAAGGCTCCAGATAAGTAAACTGCATCATCCTATAGTGCAACAGAAAGAAAAAGAACAGGAAACACCAATCCATAAAGAGCAGGAAGAGATAGTACAAACAGTAGTAAAGAGCAGTGACAGGTTTAAGGTCACATGGGAAATGTTGGATGTAGACAAGAACACACCACATAAACATATGCAAGAAATAGAACATCTAGAGTTGGTTCTGTCACACATACCCACAAAGGATTATATGGGTTACATGTAAGCGTGATGTAGGAGGTCCGGTCTAGAGCTATGGCAGATGCCACCAACCTAGATATTGGCAGGGAGGTTAAGGAGATACTGCAGGTAACTTGCGAGAAAATAACACTGGAGAAGGAGGAGGAGAAACAACGTGCAGATAAACTAAAGAAGAAACTTGTAGAAGTATACAACAACATACCAGACTGCGCTAAGGAAATGGAGGTTACAACAGAAAAAAATATACAAAATATTACACATAAAATGGAGAGATATCAACAAGAGATAGTAGATTTAATAGAAAAACTGAGTCCAAGCACACCCCCAGAAGTGAGGGAAATGAGAGAGAAAGAGGTTACTGTGCACGTAGATAGCATAGCATAGGAAGCAAAAGAAGTTGTGAAATTGTATGATAGGACTGCACACATTTGGACCATCCTGGAGGAAGGTGAGATGATCTAGCAGCTGGAGCAGAGAGAAGAAAAGTTGAACGTTGCAGTTCAGGACCTAAATAAGAGGCATAAGACAATGGCCATATCTCTGGGACTGAGGGCCACATAGGAGATGAAAAAACTGCAGGCATAGGTAAAGGTTGCATAAGAGGAGAAACATGCATGACAGGCTCAGTTGGATCCCCTACAAGAACAAGAAGAACAAATGATAACATTGTTGGAAACGGAGAAAGACAACATGGAACAGGCACATACATAAAGCATGGAAGTGATGAAAGAGCACGCGACAACACAGGATGTGGAGATACTGGTAGAAAAGAGTGCACAGGAAAAAGAGAAAGTGACAGATTTGGAAAAGCAGTTTCATTCACTGGAGGTAGCGCTGCAGCAAGTGAACTGAGTCTGAGTGGCTCGGGACAAGCCACAAGTTAGTGTTGGGGTTTGTTGGAGCATGCATTTTTGGGAGAAAGAACAGTAAGCAAGGCAACATGGACCAAAGGGAACAACACACGCCACAAAAGAAGGAAGAACAATGTGACAACAGGTAAAGGAAGCAGCGCGCGATAGGATTTGCGAAAACCTAGCCAAGTTAGGGTTAGGGTTTTGGAGTGTATTAGAATGACTATTAGCCCATTTTGTAGTATAAATAAGATGTATGAGGTAGTTTGAAGGATCAGTTTAATATATCATCTTTATCTATCATTCTTATCTTTTGGTCATGGTATCTTTTTGGTGTCTTACTTTTGAAGAACCCTTTTGAGTCTGAGTTTTGGATTGTTGAGAGTTGTGGAGCTCAGATGGAGTCAATATTGAGATGTAACTGAGGGTCAGGTCACAAGTTGTGGAGCTTGGTGCAACACTGGTCAACCTCACCACTATTCTATGATGTAATGTGTGCATCACTATTTTGATGAAGAAGAAGAAATAAAAGAAGATCTCTGTGGTTGTATCCCCAGGGCGGGTGGACCATGGTAAAACCTTGTTTTGCAATGTGTCTGAATGTTTTTGTTATTTTTGCAATTATCGTTAAATGGTTAGATGAATGAATGGTTTTAATTATAGCGCACACTAGAATATGCATGCAAAATGAATATTATGAATGAATGAAATAGTAGATCTGATGAATGGTATGAAATGATGCATGGTTACATAGAAATATAAGTAAGAAGAATGACCCCAATCCCTTCCATGACTACAAACACTTGCATCCTGAAATCGCCCATAAAACATCTTGGGTGAGACTGCGTTGTGCACTCTGTGCTTGTTGTAGTCTTCTGGTTTACCAGAAGGGCTGATGGTGAAAAGGGTTTTGTTGGAGAACTAAGGTAGAACATGGATCAGCCCATACATCCAACAAGATTACATATTAATATTGATATGTATTTTTCATTATGAGAAGGAAGGCTTGAGTAAAGGATGGTTGATTATAGATATCCATCTACCACCACCCTATTTCATCTTTGTAATAACATCGTCATCGTCCTACTGTATTCCCTAACAACGTGTTATATCCCTTGATCATCTTCATTTTTCTTTGAATGTTGATGTAGGAGCATCTCAGTCATCATGAGGATGACACAACGAAGGAAGTTGTGGTACATGACAAAGTTTTTACAACAATGATTAAGTGTTGTAGAAAATAAATAATGATAGAATGTGACAAACTAGAGGAGGTAACAACAATGTTGAAAATCAAATGAATGCTAAAAAGAGTGGCAATGCAGCAATTGGGGCATTGCTAAAGGATGGGAGCGTGGACACGTTTCTAGAGAATGAGAAGGAGACAAGTGCATGGAAGGAGAATGTGAACCGTTACATAGGGAAATGATGCATTGATGAAGAGCGTGTTGTTGGTGGAAGCTAGAAGGTTGCATGTAGGTGAAGAGACATCGAGGAAAGGACGTATATGAAGCTGGAAGATGAAAGGGCCCGAGTCCACTGGGAAACTGAAGCGAATAGATTCTAAAGGAATAAAATACACCATCGAAGAGCTTGTAGAGGGGAGGTTGCAGAGGCAACAAGAGGGCATGTCACATGAGATAGTGAGATAGAGAAGTAGTTGAGGTTGTCCTAGCCTTTGGCCTGACAACCCAACGAAGATTGTGAATTCGTATCTAACCATGGAGCCATTTTATTGCAATCTGTATGAACATGAATAAAAGGATTAGGGTTTTTTGGATTCAACCCTTGTGTGTGTGTGTGATTTTGTATGATTCTATGCTTCTATGTTGTTAAAATGAATGGATGCACTTTCAATTCCATTGCTTGAGTAATTAAATCCCATGGAGGATATCCCTATTATGATATTGTTGTGCAAGTGGCATGAGTCTATGGAAGGCCATGCTTGAATTGTGATCATCTGTAGATGGGTGCAAGTCTGGGAGAGACCATGCACTTGGAATGATGATTCCTTGTATATGTGGGAGAATATATGGATTTGTAAACTAATCTCTTGATCGCAAGATTAAGAAGTATCGTGTGGTGGTGAGAGCTCAGTGGAAGGTGCTTGTGTGAATGAGAGTGGTTTCCTGAATAAATCTGAGCACATAGATGTATGATCACATAAGAATGTCTACATCCCACATATATAAGAGGTTTGCATATGAGGATGGTCCCTGGTTGATAAATGAATCATTGATTCAATATTGTGTGGCACAATCGAAGTGTGATTTTGCGTTGAAAGTAGTGTAGAGGGTTGTGAATAGAAGTTCTTGTGTAATGCATGATACTGGCATGTATTTTGTGCTGCAACAGAGGTGTGCTGCAACAGAGACATGTTGCAGCAAAGGCATGTCACTAGATGTGTGTCACAGTAGAAGATGTGTTGCAGCAAGAGATGTGTTATGGTAGGAGGCATGTTGCAGAAGGAGGTGTGTTGCAGCAAAGGGGGTGTTACAATAGGAGGCATATTGCAATAAGATACATGTTACAATAGGAGATGAGTTGCAAAAAGTGAATGTGTCATTTTTTGGTTAATACAGAATTGTGTGCTACAACTTTTATTTAATGGTTCTACAGTGAAGAAAACATGGATATGTGATGGTCGATGTACAACCCTAGGGGTTGTGGCATGATTGGGTTGGTAAATAAGGGAAATGTATAAATGGAGAAGAAGCCTTAAGGAAATTTTGGTCCAAGTTATGAAAAACTCATGGAATGTTCCATTGTGTATGTACTATGATGGCATGGGGTGGATACCCGCTGCATCAAGTGGTATCATAGCATGGTTCGGTTATGGGATGAAAGAAACTGTAAATGTATCAAGTTATCTTCAACTATGGGATGAAACAATTTCAAGGGTGTGAGAGTTAGTTATGTTCTTGAGGATTGGTTTCTAGATAGTGTTCCTATGTAACCATGGTAGTAAGAAGACCTAGGAGAATGTGGTTTCAACTTGGGTTGCTGAAGAAGAATGAGGGAGTACCATAGAAAAGACTTGTGAAGGTCTGGTTGAGGGCTACGAAATAAATCCCAAGGATTTCTTTGTAAAAATGAGAAGGTCAAGGAAGTGCAGAAGCCAAGAGTTAGAATGAATATAATGGAGCGGTAGAAGACGTCAAAGTGAAGTTGTTGAATGGGAAAATATTGAGCTATGAGAAGATAGCCAAGAACATAACATTGCATGAAGCAAATTCCAAGAGGTTTTTGTTGAGTAGGAAGATAATCTCTGAGATAAATGGCTGCTAGAAATGGATGGTAGTTGTGGTGGTGGTTATCCATGGTCCTATTTTCTTTAGATGAAAGTGGCAGTGTGGGTCATGATAGGATTCACGAGATAAATTTTTGGTGGTAGTTATCCATGACTGTTATCTTGAAATGAAAGTATAGTCACTAGAAATGAGCAAGTGTGGTTGTGAGAGGAATGTAGTCAGAAGGTTTTTTGGATCAGAGACTAGGCTCATATGTTTTGAGGAGCATGTTGGTAGCAGTGATAGAATTGTTGTTGGATGGTGGCTAGAGGTTTTGAGTGGACCCGACTTTAAGAGAATGAGGATGAGCAGTGATGTGGAAAATTACAACAATGGAAAATAGAGGCACATGCGATTGTGTCGGATGTAACAAAGAAAAGGAGGGAGTGAAGATAAAGTTATTTTTTTTCCCTTGACATGTTATTTTCTTGTTTGTAGGAAGAAAGAAATTTTTGACTGTAGATGCAAGCAAATGTGCTTGGATAAGAAGAATATGCAATAAAATGATGATGTGCAAGAAAAGGAATTTGGAGAGATTACAACAAATTGCAGGATCATAGGGATTGCAGATGATGAATATGTCTAAGAGAATTCCTAGGTAGAAGATGATGTCACGAAGATGAGTGACCTAGGAGGAAGCATGAAGGATGTTACCGATTTGAGGATGGATGAACTTATAGTCCTGAAGATGGTGAAGTTGTTGAAGATGTTGCTGACAAAGAAAGAGAGAATATTTAAAATCTTCTAATGATAGAAGGATCGAAGGTTGTTGAGGAATGTTATTGGGCTAATCGTTAAGAGTGAACATGAATCGATCCCCCTAGATCCACCTAGATCTAGAAAAAAAAAGACAGGACATGGCGCTTTCCCTAGGCTCTAATCATCGAATTTAGTACCAAACAAAAGATGAGAGACATACCTTTAAGTGTCACTTCCTTATGTCTTTGTTGTTCCTATTTCGCTCTGGTGCTCTTGTGAGATCAAATCTACAATAACACAAACCAACCAAAGTGAAATCAACGATAGTATATTCAATGACCACCTATGTATATGATCAAGGAATTATGCAATAAAATAAAGATAATTCTATGGGAAAGAAGCATGCCAATGTATTATATTAATAATAGGAAGAGAGATTACAACCAGATGCCTTGATGTCGTAAGATTCCTTCCAATGATTCCTTGCTTCCCACACACTTTTTTCTCCAAGGATTCTGAGACCATGGATCTGATATCTACTCATAATCTATCTTGACAAAGAAAATCTCAAAGCCAATCTAACCAAGCTAACAATCTCAAGCCAAATTCAACTAACTTTCTCCATGAGAGCTCCTCCCATTTTATAAGTTGAAGAGGATAAGGTAAGGATGTTAGGATGATCCCACTAAATCATGAAAGTGAGTAAGATCCAAACCATTCAGAGGCCACATCACCATAGAAGATTCTCTTTCTAGAAGCATTGAGAAGATGCTCGTTTTTCCCACGTACAGGAGACCGCCGCACCCTAACTATAGAGTAGTCTGTGGCAACTCCGCAGCCTAGCTATAGAGAAACCCGCAGAAATCAGACATTTCCGCACCCTGTGTATATAGAAACCTACGAAAATCCTCCAAAATAGGGTTTTTACAAAGGAAAATACAACTTTTTCTCTTAGGGAAAGTTCTTCTCCCTTCTTTCTTTAGGAATTCAGGCCATTGACCCCTCTGAAGGCTACATATAAGTTTACATCATTAACAGTCATAGTGGTGATGAAAATAATGTGTAACAAAGAGCCCCCCAAAGTATGAAGGTAGAACATAGTGATAGATGAAATACTTTGTCGAGTGTGTGTAGGGAACAAGGAACACGTTGGTCGGAAACTTGCCAACAAACAAGGAAATACAGTACAATAATATATCATCAATGAGATAGGCATTCTTGTACTCATAATACAAATGAATCAAAGCGTAAATTCCGACATGCAAAGATCCATGTCAAGTAAGATAGGTCATGGCCACCAAACATACACTGTGGATCCATGCCAATATGACTCAAATCTGAACATAGCCACCAAAAATACATTGTGGATCTATGTGTTAAAGACTCAAATTTGAACATAGCCACGAGACATACAATGTGGATCTATGCAACAATACAAACTGAATATACTCCAATGCAACCTGGATATGTGAGAAAATATTCAGGGTCGTCATCTCCACCACTATATAGTATGAATCTAACCATGTGAATACATTTGTTGAAGTCGAACATGGTAGAAACCACTTGATTACCGGTCATTAGTTTATACCATTAACAAGTGCGAGGGAAATCACCATTAATGTCAATGACTCCCAAGGTACACTAGTACAATCCAATGAATGTGAATTAATGAGCTAAAGTCGAACACTCGACAGAATCTCTCGATCAGAGGTCAATAATGAAAACCCACTGTCAAAAGCGAGGAAACCTTCCATTGAGGCGTGCAAGTTCCAAGGTACCAATTAGTTTCTAAGTCTAATTCCTGGTCAATGAGTTGAAGTCGACAGGAAAAGACTCGTCACAGGAGGGCCTTCATGTATCCCCCATCAATGACACGAAATGAGTAACAATATTTGAAGTAGATGAGAGTAACTAGTAACTTAGGACTGACTCAGGGATAGCAGAAATGGTCGACGCAATAGAAGGATTTCTGGGTTGAAATTCTTTTTGAACATATTCACGACACGACAATTGTCTTGGAAAAATGGACTCAATAACAGGGATCATAGACCAATTTGTAATATTATAAAGGAGTATGATCAAGAGACAAGTGGATTTTCCAACCTAGATAGAAAGCAAGTGAAAGGGTGTCATGTTCATAAGCGACTCTTCCATAGAATACAGGTTTAGATACATTTCTTTCCCAATTTCCCCCCACGATTACTAGCGAGTACCTCTTTATTTTTACGCAAGATTGAGGATGATAACATATGCTTGTAATGTAAGATCATCCTTCGGATAAGTCCCTCAGAGTATGTTTAACAAGCCCTAGGAAGGAGTGGTTCGGTCCCACATGGGCCTTTCGATGTTTGTTTAACGAGTCCAAAGATAGAAAACTTTGGGGTTTTTCATGTTTATAGAGTATGAAAAACACTTAAAGAGAACTCTCTCAGTTCCTTTTTCATAAATTAGTCTGATGAGACCGAAAAAGAGATAAACTATCGCTCAACAGGTGTGCTTTCTAATACTTTAACGAGCGTGAAAAGAACAAGATCACTCGACAATCTTTTCATGTTTAGAGAGTCTGAAAAGAGCTTAAAGAGAATTCCAAGGGGTTCCTTTTTCGTATAACCTTTACGAGCCCGAAAAAGTGATAAAAGTATACTCGGTTACATTCTCAGGTATTTACGAGCATGAGAAAGAACAAAGACTAATCTTGAGAACTTATTCTCATGTATTTACGAGCATGAGAAAGAAAAAATACTAAGCTTGGGATTGTTTTCATTTTTACGCAAGCTTTAAAACAAAACAAAACAATGCTTGGGATAGATTTTATTTTTACATAAGATTAAAACTAGCCGAAACTATGCTTGGACCTGGTTTCATTTTTACACAAGCTTGAACTAGAGGAAACTATGCTTGAAGTAGATGGTTTCATTTTTACACAAGCTTGAACCATAGAAAACTATGCTTGTGACTTCCCAATGCATGGTTGGTACCTAGCCCCCAGCTTAAGAAGCTAGTGGCTCAACTTCAACATGAAGTATAGAGGCTGGAAGCATTTCCCCCCAAGCTTCATTTCATTCAACTGCAAAAGCAGATGAAATGAAGCTTCAAATACTAGATGAAGGACTTGACTCAAACAGAGAGGGGGAACAAATCTATTTCATTTTTTAACGAGCTTGCCACAGAGAAGAAAAACTATGCTCGAGAATCCAGGTTCAATCCCTAGAACTATGTTTCATTTTTTAATGAGCTTGACACAAAAACATGAACTATGCTCATAAGCTCTGTTTCATTTTTTAACGAGGTTGCTACAGAGACGCGAAAAACTGTCCTCGCAGTGGGTTTCATTTTTTAACGAGCTTGAAATCAGAAAATCATGCTCCACATTGGTTTCATTTTTTAACGAGCTTGAAATAAGAAAAACATGCTCAAAGGTGGTTTCATTTTTTAATGAGCTTGAAATCAGAAAATCATGCTCGAAGCTGGTTTCATTTTCTAATGAGCTTGAAATCAGGAAACCATGCTCAAAGCTGGTTTCATTTTTTAACGATCTTGAAATCAGAAAATCATGCTCGAAGTTGGTTTCATTTTTTAATGAGCTTGAAATCAGAAAACCATGATCAAGACTCTCTTCTTCATCATGACTTCCAAGAGGACAGTGCTCTAGAAGGACACCATGTCAAGGGACGAAACTCAATCATGGCCTCCAATATATCTTCACTCGATGGAAGAAACACACTCTGCAAGGAACACATATCGAGGGCCGTGATAGGGGTAAAGAGATCAGGCTCTAAAATCCCAATCGAAGAAATCACCATGTCAACTACCGTATCCAAATCATTAGAAGCTGAAGTCATGGGAGACAATGCCACATAATTAACATGTGGTGGTGGCGATACTGTCTTCATATAAGAACCATTTAGGGAGGCAATCTAGTCAGGAATGATGAATGAAAGTTGATCGATAGTCACAATTCTTCCATCGTGAGGGAAATATATCACATGAAAAAGAGCTAACACTGTAGCTTTCATGGCATATACATAATACCGCCCAAGGAGTAAAGAGAAATCTAAGGGGTCTTGGACTACCATAACATCAATAAAGATAGTTTTCCCTCCCAAAGTTACAGGAAATTGAGGAAGGGTCCCTAAAGGTTGACTGGTTCTTCTATTAAAAGCTAACAGATTCTGTGTAACCAGTGCAAGCTGAGGACAACCCAAAGCTTGCCAAGCAATAGAGGACAAAATAATAACAAACACACCTTCATCTATTAGCGTCTGAGGAACGTCTCGACCACAAACCTGTACTATAATCTAGAAAGGAATGTGAGAGGGAAGACGAGGTCTAGTTAGCACACCCCAATTAAAAAGGATGGCCTCATTACTTGGAGAGGGTTCCACAAGAGAAGGAGGAATACCCCTCGACATGGTAGAGTCTGTATCAACGAGAAAAATGTGAACAGTATCAGGTTTACTCTCAAGCGGGAGAGTAGGATCGACCGATGATGAGATCAGATCGACCACTTGGGTTGCATTCTCCAAGGGGAGAATGGTGTTGATGGTTGGAAAAGGATCGACCGCTTGGGTTTCACTCTCTAATGGGAGAGTGGGATCGACCAAGGATGGGATGGTATCGACCACTTGGTCAACTGGTTCACCTAAGGACGTGACCATATTGACTACATGATCAACCAGACTGATCGATGAAGGGATCAAATCGATCATTCCATCAACTACAGGTGGGTTGAGAGTAAGCTTGTGATAAGAAGCTGAAAGTTGGGGATGTGAAATAGTCATGTCTTCCAGTAATTTTGAGGCTTCATCCATATGAGGGAAAAGGTGAGTTAAATGACTCCCTCCACATAACATACACAGGAACTTGACTCTACTTTTCTTCTTCCCAATGATATTTTGACTAGTTGACGGGAGGTCATCAACATGTTATTCATAGGTTGACGACATGGGTTGGCGAGGGTGTGTAGACCATGCTTCTATAACCTTGGATAGACCATGGAAATCCTTAAGAAGATGGCTACCCTTACAAAGCCTGCAAGGGTACTTGGGCGTATGGGTTGTTTGGGTGATCTTGGCATCATCAACACTCCCAACACGACTATCAGTAATTGGTTTCTTTCCAACATGTCCGACAGTGGTTGGAAGTTTGGATCCTTGCTTATTTTTCTTCTTCTTATTCTTCCTTTTCTTCTTCTTCTTATTCATTGGGTTACTAGCTTCAGATATTTCACTCGGTGAAGAAGATGAAATGGAAGAAGACATTGCAAATGAAGAAGGCGAAGGAGATATTACTAGTGAAGGAGGTGAAGGATCAACATGAGGTTGATGTTCTTGGGGGAAAGTTCTTACAGCTGAAGCACTAGCTACATTCGGGATTACCTGAGTGGAAAACAACCACATCGACAATCCAATCATGAGGCATGGAAGGCTCAAAGTAGCAATGTGAGGAGGACCAATGTTTCTGTAAGAAGGAAAAATAAAAGGTTCCCCTGGAGCAGAGGTTCCTTCATTGGTCATTCTAGGAACCGACGCCATTAAAAACGAAAATCCAACCTAGAGTCCACTAGGGAAAACAAACAACATACGTTAAAAATCTAGTAAGCAAGCAAGAAGACAAAACTTTCTCACAATGAACTCACTAGTTGGTGATGAAATCCAACATCATGGGATCAAAGTAAGAAAGAGATGAGATAGAGAGGGTGGAAAAGTTACGTTGATGACCTGCTTAACGGACTTATGCCTTGGTGCAAGCTCCCACACATAATCATGGGTATACCCTCCAAGGAGCCCAAGTGAGTTTGGCCAACGTCGATTCCAGGTACTGTGAAGACTTGCCCCTCCACAGTCACCTTGTGTAAAGAACCTAAAGAGAAAGGCCACTAAGGTTACCAATTACTAAAGTGGTGCCTGGGGAACAATCGATAGTCCGATCCACGCGCAAAGGCAGGGTATCTATCCCGAAATCAACTTGAAAGGATTCCACTCATCATTGTGGGTATACCTTCAAGCGAGCCCCATGATACGCACAATCTCTACACTAAGACCAACAAAGCAGGGTGAGTAACTCTGCCAGTCTCAATGCGACCTGGTGATTGACCCTTGTGTTAGAAGGGCTTCCCAGGAAAAAATGTAATAAGTGGATTTCACCGCTCCCTAATGCATGATTCTATGTTTTTTTTCAGCTTTGGAAAGTTATCTTTCACACCTATTCCAAATCCCTACAACTAATCTAATGTAGGTTTGCTACCAGAAAATATAAAAATGTCTAATCAATTTTTTATAAGCGCTTTATTTCTAAGGCTATTGTTACTCAAAAGGAAAATGGCATGGACAATATGGTGTTTTGACCGACTCGAAAGTTATGCAAAGAGATGAAGATGCAATATTTTCATTTCGATGGAAGCTATGCTACGAGAAGGAGAAAACATTTATCATTCCCATATGCACAATGTCCCAAAATATATTAAACTCATCTATATCAATATCTTCAAGAAATCAAATGCAAAGATGCCCCCAATCTAATGTAAATCAAGAACTAAATTTTTTGTTTTAAAGATAGCTAAAAGCAATACCAGATCTATATAAAACAAAGAAACCCAAATTAAGTTTCTCTTTTAACACGATTTATTCAGAAAAAGAAGTATTCTTTCACTAAACAATTCTAAAGAAAAGCAATGCTTTGTAACAGAAAGACACTCAAAGCAAGAGACCAAATGTTTCAAAAGAAAACAAAGCAAAGATAAGGCAAATATGGCTGAAAGAAGATTCAATGTTTTCAAGCATACTGTTAAGAACCAAACATCAATATAACATAGAAAAACCTCAGGAAAAGTACTCAACACCTTGAAAAAGAGATAATTTCAGATAATAAGCCTCTTCGAGGGGGCAACCTCCTTTTACCCCACTT
>SNQJ01S0001443.1:60951-123795 GCA_010110895.2 Picea sitchensis
ATGAAAATGTCTCCTTGGTATATATAGGAGACTAGGAGGTATAATTACAACTAATGGCCTAAAGCCGACATAAATAAAATAACATTACTAATCTAATATGCCCCAATTAAGGGGTAATGGGCCAATATTAGGGCTTAACACAGACTATAAACAAATCATAATCAAACCCAAAAATTCACCCCAAAACCAAATCCAAGATTTGGGTAAGGAAAAACCATAAAAAATCAAACTTTTCACAATTTCCACAGGTTGTAGATTAACACAGTGCGGAAATCCTTGATTTCCGTAGGCCAAAAGACCAATATAGTGCGGAAACACCACACTGTCCCTCAAATTAGGGTGCAAAAATCACACAAAAAATGGAAAAAAAAAGTGTGAAGGTTTTCTAATGAATTTTAATAGTCAAAGATTCAAGTTAGATCTGCCAGTGACTCAGAAAATAGAACCCAAGAAATCAAAGCAAGAAAGCAAGGAAAACTAGGAAAAAAATCCTCTCCTTAGTGGAGTTGCCAATTTTGTTATCGGGCTAATCGTTAAGTGTGGACACAAATTGATCCCCCTAGATCCACCTAGATCTAGAACAAAAAAAGACATGACATGGTGCTTTCCCTAGGCTCTAATCATCAAATTTACTACCAAACAAAAGACGAGAGACATACCTTTAAGTGTCACTTCCTTATGTCTTTGTTGTTCCTGTTTTGCTTCGGTGCTCTTGTGAGTTCAAATCTGCAACAACACAAACCAGCCAAAGTGAAAGCAACAATAGTAGATTCAATGACAACCTATGCATATGATCAAGGAATTATGCAATAAAATAAAGATAATTCTATGGGAAAGAAGCACGCCACTGTATTATATTAATAATATGAAGAGAGATTACAACCGGATGCCTTGATGTCGTAAGGTTCCTTCCAACGATTCCTTGCTTTGCACACACTTCTTGCTCCAAGGATTCTAAGACCATGGATCTGATAGCTACTCACAATCTATCTTGACAAAGAAAATCTCAAAGACAATCTAACCAAGCTAACAATCTCAAGCCAAATTCAACTAACTTTCTCCATGAGAGCTCCTCCCCTTTTATAAGTTGAAGAGGATAAGGTAAGGAGTTTAGGATGATCCCACTAAATCATTAAAGTGAGTAATATCCAAACCGTTCGGAGGCCACCTCACCATAGAAGCTTATCTTTCTAGAAGCATCGAGGAGATGCTCATTTTTCTCACGTACAGGAGGCTGCCACACCCTAGCTATAGAGAAACCTGTGAAACTCCGCAGCCTAGCTATAGAGAAACCTATGGAAATCAGACATTTCCGCACCCTGTGTATATAGCAACCTGCAGAAATCCTCCAAAATAGGGTTTTTACAAAGGAAAACACAACTTTTTCTCTCAGGGAAAGTTCTTCTCCCTTCTTTCTTTAGGAATTCATGTCACTAACCCCTCTGAAGGCAACATATAATTTTACATCATTAATGGTCATAGTGGTGATGAAAATAATGTGTAACAAGGACTGAGTGTGGAGGTGTTGCATGAAGAGGAATTCTCTTGAATCTATGTCTTTGGTAATTTTTCAAGAATATGAATACGCTGACAAAATCATCAAATGAAGCAGTCTATGTGTGGTTGCGGATTGAGTAAAGGGAGGTGTAACATGAGGGAATGTAACTCCATGTTGTGTGGATTTGAGCATGAGTGTCTAGTTGCACATAAGGCACTTTGTACACTGCATGAAAAAGGGAAATAGGATTTCCTGGATGGGACGTGACTCAGATCGAGTTGTGCACTTGATGCATGATTGAGGAGCACATGACCAATGTTTATGATAATACATAAAGAGGGACATAGAGGTTAGCAATATGGGAAGGTGAGCTATTGCAAGAAGTTGATTTGCAACAACAATGGGATGAAATTTCCAAATATCCATGACAAGAGTATTGTTGCAGATGAAGGTGCAACAAGGGACACAAATGAGTCAGAAGAACAAATGTGTAGTAGAGGAAGATGTATTATAGATTGAAGCATATAGAAAATGAAGAATGTAGAGTTGGGAGTACAACAATGATGAAAGTTGCATTGGGAAACGATAGATGGTGAATGATTTCATCATAAGCATGAGGGTGTGCTTTCTTACAAACCTAGGGAGTTTGATGCTGGAGCATATCAATCATCCTGGGGATGACACGATGAAGGAAGTTGTAGTACATGAAAAAGTTTTTACAACAATGATTAAGTGTTGTAGGAAATAAATAGTGATAGAATATGATAGTCTGTGGGAAGTACCAACAATGTTGCAGATCAAATGAATGCTATAGAGTGTGGCAATGTAGCAGATGGGGCGCTACTAGAGGATGGGAGCATGGACATGTTTCTACATAATGAGAAGAAGACAAATGTGTGGAAGGAGAAAGTGAACTGTTAGAGAGGGGAAGGATGCGTTGATGAAGAGTTTGTTGTTGGTGGAAGCTAGAAGGTTCCATATAGGTGAAGAGTCACCGAGGAAAGGATGAATGTGAATCTAGAAGATGAAAGGGTGTGAGGAGTCCGATGGGACATTGAAGAAAACATTTTATAAAGGAATGGAACACAACATCGAAGAGATTGTAAAGGGGAGGTTGTAGAGACGACAAGAGGACATGTTGTGTGAGACAGTGAGAGAGAGAAGTGGTTGAGGTTTCCATGGCCTTTGGCCTGGAAACCAAATGAAGATTGTAAGATTGTAACCCTTGTATGTGTGTGTGTGTGTGTGTGATGTTGTATGATGTAATTTTGTGATGTTGTTAACATAAATGGATGCACTTTCAATTCCATTTCTTGAGTAATTAAATCCCATGAAGGATAGCCCTATTGTGATATTGTTGTGCAAGTGACATGAGTCTATGGAAGGCCATACTTGAATTGTGATCATCTGCAAATGGGTGCGAGTCTAGGAGAGACCGTGCAATTAGACGGATGATTCACTATATATGTGGGAGGATATTTGGATTTGTAAACTAACATATTGATAACGGGATTAAGAATTATTATGTGGTGGTGAGAGATCATTGGAAGGCACTCGTGAGAATGAGAGTGGTTTCCTAATAAATTCAAGCACAACGATTTCTGATCATAAACGAATGTTTTTTTCCCATAGATATGAGAGGTCTGCATATGAGGATGTTCTCTGGTTGATAAGTGAACCATTGATTCATGATTATGTGGCATAATCGAAATGTGATGTTGCATTGAAAGTAGCATAGAGGGTTGTGAATAGAAGCTATTGTGGAATGCATGATATTGGTGTGGGTTTTGTGTTGCAGGAGAGGTGTGTTGTAGCAGAGACATGTTGCAGCAGAGACATGTTGCAACAGAGGCATGTCACAACAAAAGATGTGTTGCAGCAAGAGATGTGTTGCAACATGAGGAGTGTTGCAACAAGAGGTTTGTTGCAACAAAATGGGTGTTACAGTAGGAGGCATATTGCAACAAGAGACGTGTTACAGTAGGATATGAGTCACAATAGGTGAATGTGTCATTTTCTGGTTAATACAGACTGGTGTGTTGCAACATCTATTTACTGGTTCTATATGGAAGCAACAATGGATATGTGATAGTTGATGTACAACCCTAGGGGTTGTGGCATGATCGATGTTGGAACACATACAATTCTGAACTTTTGAGCCCTATACTTTTCACCTCATAAAAATATAATTCTACACAAAGAAAATGGAAAATTGGTAAATGACATTTTAATTTTAAATCAAATTCATTTGCTGGTTGGTTAATAATAAGGTGTGCACAATATTCACCGTTGATGAGTTTTTCCTTTTGATCGAACGATCCTAATACCTCCGGAGTTTTGGAGCCGCCTAAATTTTAAAAAGGTAAATCTCTAATGGTCACTTTGGAGCTCCGTGCTTCGGATGTTTCAATAAGTCTTAACAATAAAAACTCTGAAACCTGAAGGTGTTTGCTCACAACTTTTCCTAAACCTTTTTAAAGGCACAAGTCATAGGGCACGTGTACCTTTCAAGTCTTTCTTGAGTTGACACATGGCAGCCATTTTTGACATTTTCATTGGAGGATTCACACGATGCAAAGTAACACGTGGCACCTCCCTTTCCTCAACATATTAGAATGACCTAGTCTATGACACGTCACTACAGGAGATGATCCTTCAGGATTTTAACAAAGAACAAATTCACGAATCACCGAAATATCAAAATTCCGAAGTATTAAATGTTAAATAATTAAGTTAATCATGATCAAAAGATAATTAATGAATTCATAGTTCAGATTTCGGATGTTTCCCCTGAATGGTATTCTAAAATTTCTGAAGTCCAAACTTCCGAAACACTCCAAGTTAAATGCAATTAATTAGGACTTAAAATCAATTACCAGATAATTAATTGCTTCACGTTTTGGGTTTCAGGTTTTGGGAAGTCCCTCTCGAGATACATTAAAATTCCCCAAAGTCTGAACCCACGAAATGCTTGAAGTTAACTTACCATCTTAAACATGATTAATTAAAGTTTTACAAGTGATTATTCAGAGATTAATCTTTTCGCGGATTCCTGTTTTAGGAGGTTCCCACTCCGTCACATCGAAAAATCTCAAACGCGAACTATCGAAGTATTGATGGCATTTATGACTAGTTAAGGAATGATTCAAACGCGGATTGCAGATCACCAGGTAGAATTTCCCATCAACGTTAACAAATTTTCCATCAATGAAACTATACGAAAATTGATGAATCTGTTTTGAATAAGAGCACTTCGATTTCAAATTTATTTTCACCTTCTGCAATTAACAAGTTTTATCTATTTGAAAGACTCATGGATTTTCTGTGCAACAAGTAACTTCACCCAGTCTCCTTAGAGGTTATGGCGCCACAGAAAATGACGAAAAAATAATGATGCGACGAGCGAGGATTTAAACCCAAATGCGGATGTTTTGTCAGACACCATGCCATGAGCCACATACATTATTAAATCTTGGATGCATGTGTTGGCACAAATTTGATTAGACTAGGGTCCTTCTCAGGTTACCAACAAAAGGTACCATGTAGTCTAGAGCGCTGGCAATTTCATCTCCTCCGAAGAGAAGAAGTCTCACTCGAAGCATTGCTAAGATAGATAGATAGGGAAGGGTAGGGAAAAGACTAAAGAGGATCCATAGAGCAGTCATAACTCATTCCTGTTCTTGCACAAGATGATTTTGGTGCAATCCATTGTGTGCTTGTGCAATACTACTCGGGCATTGTTACCTTGCAATATTATCTTCTGCATCTGTTCCTGCAGCTGTTGAGGCTGTTGTTCTGCTTCCTGCTGGACCTGTTGTAGCTTCCCTTGCAGCTGCTCAGTGCGAGTAGCGAGTTGTGTCCATGCTTCTTGTAACAACTCGATCTGTGTCTCTGGCTCGACTACATCGCTGACTTCGGGTAGGTCAGGCGCAACCTTCCAAATCTCCGGCCAGGCTTCAACAAGTTTTTCCTGCACTTTTTCTAGTTTGCGCTGGACTTGGAGTTTGTCATGTGCTTCCTTCATTCTTCATGTTTGTGCGACAAACTGTTCCTTCCTCGCAATCTCGACAGATCTCTTGGCCTACTGGAGCCTTTTCTCTAACTGATCCATTGATGCCCTGATTAGTCCAAATAAGTGTGGCGTTGGCCACTTTAACAAGTCGACGGATGAAGGAGCTACGTTGGTGGGTGCCCGTGTCTGTAGTGGAAGTCCACTGGCCCTTGAATGGTCTAAGTGGGTTTCAACCTCCTCCTCTATTGGTGGCGCTGGTGCGATCCTCAACCTTAGCTCTGCTAGCAAAAGAGTCAGATCCTGTGTTCTGGCTATGTAGAGTTGCATCAATTCTGCACATTGCTGAGGGTTCTGAAGAAACTTCTCTATTTGTGCTCGCCTGGCTACCGTATCCTTCTCAGTTGTCAATTCAGGTTCATTATGCGCATATGGTATTTCCATCTCTTTCGATGCTTCTTCTTCGTGCGCCGTGATTTATTGGGCACCCTCACCCTTGGTTGCTGAGGTGATTTGCTGGTTGTTGTCGGGTTCTGGATACTCTCTACTTTGGGCATATTCTTCTTGTGCTGAAGACTCAGGTTGTTGTTCCTGGGTGTCTAGTTTCAGAACATCCAACATCGGTCTTGGCTCTGAGGCTTTGGAGACGGGACTAGAAACTTCTGATCTTGTCTTGGGTAATTATTTGGTTATTTGTGGGAGTCGTTCCATTATCTCTTGCTAATCGAGCTGCATCGGTTTTGAGGTTGTGGTATGATGTGGACTCACAATGATGAGGTTTGGTAATTGGAGTGGTGGTGGAGGGTTCTCAATGATGAATGTGGATGAAATTGTTTCAGGCTCCGGGTCATCCTGAATATCAATGATAGTGGTGGCTTTGGTCGTGGCAGATGCAAGGGGTTGTGGGTTCAAGGGTTTGTTCAGTGAGACCCCAGTTCTGGGCCTCTTCACCAATGGTTTGGTACCAATCACAATGCCCAAGATCTAGTTAACCTGCGCACCTGACAACACGACATTATCTGGTAGCTATCAGCGGGCCAATCTTTTTCTCCGCTCTAACTGTTGTATCTATTATTCCTCCTCAGAGTCTATTTGTACTGAAGCATCTGAATTATTCTGCTCGGGGCCTGAATTCGGTCCTTCTCTTGGTTCATTGTATTTTTTCTTCAGCAGCTCCACATGAAAAATGTAATGCATTCCTGATTTACGCGGACCGTGTTTGACTCCTGGCCATGACATGACTTCCTTATTGAAGGCTTCCTCATCCAAATAGAATGGTAGTATCCTTGTGTGGAAATGTTCCTTGCTGACATGTATCGGCTAGATGAATGTGTTGTGTCGGTTCATGCTGAAGGCAATATTCCTCGTGTTACAGTTGAGGAGCTCCTGCAGGATGCACAACCTTTACGTTGCATATATCATACCATTATACCATTTGGCAAATGCTGCGTTGTTTCTCCAAGTCTTGTTTGGATTGCCATGGATCGAACATCTTTGCCATGCACCCCTTATCTGGTATTGCCAGTTGTCTTCCCATAGGTAGCTTCCATTTGAGCATTGTGAATTCCATAAGTAGGATCCATAAGTGAAGGTTCCTCCCTTCTCTTGTGCTTCCTCGCAAGCTACTAGTAGTTCCTCCAACATGAAACTACACCAATTGAACACTGCCCCATTTGCGCAAAAGTCGGTGACTGATAACACATCTAGAGTGCATTCTTCCTTATAGTAAGACCTCATAACCTTGCTGGCTATGATGTAGCAGCCAGTCCGAACTGTCTCGGATAGTATTGGTTTAATTACTGATGTGTGTCCTCCTCTCTTTGTGTTAAATTTCTCGTATAGGCTAAGCTTGCCTTTCTTTTTCCCGTGCTTACTGAGACCCTGGAATACCTTTGACACATCCTCTCCTTGGGAGGATAGTCCAGTAAGCTGCTAGATGTCTTCAACATAGATTGGATACCTCTTATCCAACCATAGACTTCTGTCATGCACCCTTCTTATTAGAAATTTCGTGCAGCGCACAATCTTGCCTATGGTACCAAAGACTGGTAAGTCTCTCAGGTTCATGATGGTCAAGTTAAATAAGTTGATGAACTCTTCTTTTGGTACAACTTGCATTCCTATGATTCGATACAGAACTATATCCCAAAAGATGTCTGTGTGAATCTATGAGAACAAGGATGAATCTGTGAGGTTAAGGTCAACGAGCTTAACATGCTCTACCTTCCCTTTGAGATCGCCCATGATCTCAACCCAGGGGTCGCAGGGCTCATCTGGTACTGCTTCTTTAGTCATGGAGCTTTGGCTTGATGTGGCTCTCGGCATTCACACTTCTGTGGCAGGTAATAACTAGGGTTACGTCTGTAGCTTTTACAATGGTCCCAACTGGTTCACACTGCTAAGTTTAGAAATGGCTATGCTCTTTTTATAAACATCACATTCTCGGCTGAGTTCTGAGAGCCTTATACTTAGATTAACGGGTAAGTTTTTAGTAGTAACTGCTACTCATCATGACCATATGGATGCAACCGGATGTGAGTTTTCTGATAGGATGGTTTAATCAAAATAAATCCTATTGAAGATCTTGGTATTTACTTGTTTGAGTGGAATAGGGACATGGTCGATTTGAGACCTTTATGTTTGATGGGTGGGTGTCCCGGTGCAAACTTCGATGGCATCTTAGCATAATGCGGATTTATGGCTTAACGGGTGTCAGACAGGGTAACATAATGGCAATAAAGGTTGTGACTAGAATGGGTTTGCGTGACCTATAACTTAGATTGGATTTGGATTCATGGCCCCTTCGACCACAAAGGGTGTCCCCATCGTATTTAATGACTCTCATGAATGGAATCTCTTATGGTTCAGGTCCTGTACTGTTGAGTCATCAATTCTGTATCAACCAACACTTAGAAAAAACAAATGAACTATGTGTTATGGAACAATACTGCGCATATGGACTTTATTAACTGAATTTACAAAATTTCAGAAATAAAACAAAACTCAAATCTATCTATTGTACAAGCTCCTTCGGATTGGAGAAACTTTCCTTCTCTCTCAGGTTTGAGACAGGTAGGGCTTCAGGAGAGTTCCATTCACCCATCCCGGTCATAGCACACCATCCAATTGCATGAGTCTGACTGCTCCTGAGGGTTGGATCTCTGCAACTATGAAGGGTCCCAACCAGTGCATACGCAGCTTGCCAGGATGCTTCTAGTATCGACTGTCATAGAGTAACACCTTGTCCCCTTGTGTGAATATCTTGGTCTTAATGTGTCGGTCATGCCAAGATTTTTGTCTTTCCTTTTCAATTGACTGATGGAAGTCTGCTAGAAATCTAGTTCGCTCGAGTTCTTGTAGCTCCGCAAGTCTCTGTGCCACTGATTCCTCTTCTGTCATATGTGTGACTTGTGCAATATATAGGCTTGGAATGATGAAATCTACAGGCACCACTTCCTCTCTCCCATAGACTAATTGGAATGGTGTGTATATGTGGAGTTTCTTTGTGGTTTTCTTGTAGGCCCATAGTACAGTTGGAACTCTATAATCCTAGTCTTCCCGGTTTGCACAACAGACCTTTGTTAGTCCTTTTTCTAGAATCTTGTTGAAGGCTTCAACTGTTCCGTTGGCCTGTGGGTGGTATGGATTGCTCTTGTGATGTTGAATACAAAATTCTAATGTAAGTGTTGCTATAGTGATGCTAATGAAATGAGCTCCCTGATCATTGGTTAGGCTCCTGGGACATCCGAACCGGGCAATGATATTCTCGAAAATGAACCTGGCAGCAGTGTCTGTCGAACAATCCTATACTGCTGTTGCTTCTGCCCAACGGGTAAGGTAGTCAGTCATGGTAATGATGTACCTGGACTTTGAATGTTTGGATGTGGGGTTGATTGGTCCAATGAATTCAACTGCTGATTTTTGAAATTCTTGTAGAGCTCTAACTGGTTGTAGTGGTAGCTCATCTTAGTGGGATGGCTTTCCCACTCGTTGACAAACATCACATGATCTAGCATATACTTTTTCATCCTTGAATAGTGTGGTCCACCAAAGTCCTACCTGTAGAAATTTCTGTGCCATGGCCTTTCCTCCTACGTGGCCTCCTGTGATTCCACTATGGCATTCCCAGAGTATATCCTACCTTTCATGATCCAAGACACATCGTCTGGGATGCTGTCTAGTCCTAGTTTATACAATTGTCTGACGATCAATTGGTAATCTGCTGATCTAATGAACATATGGCATTTTTGGGTTGTAGAATATGTTTTAGGATAGGCCCCTGTACTGAGAAAGATTGCTATGTCCTCTAGATATTCCGGTATGGCCTCAATCCTGAACAAGTCTGCATTTGGGAGCTAGTCATCCACTGCTTCGCCACTTTATCTTGACTCTAGCCTGGATAGATGGTCGGGTATGACGTTGCATCGGCCTAGCTTGATGATGACTTCAAAGGAAAATTTCTGAAATAACAACAACTGTCTACAAATTCTCCCTTCCAACACAGGTTTATTAACTAGGTATTTTAGTGCGGAATGATTAGTAAAGAATTTGAAATGAGATCCTAATAGATAATGTCTAAATTTCTGTAAAGCATAAATCATTTCTAAGCCTTCCATTTCTATTGTTGTGTAGTTGCGTTCTGCTTGCGACATCTTTCGATTCACAAAATAGATAGGGTGATCCATAGATCCATCTCTAGGTTGCGTTAAGATAGCTCCTAAGGAAATTCTGGAAGCATCTACATGGACATGAAATTCCTTCTCCCAGTTTGGGAATATCAGAATCGGTTTTGTAATGAGTTTCTCCTTAAGTGTCTCAAATGCTTTATCGCATTCAGGAGTCCATTGGAACATTTCAGTCTTTTTCAGGAGGTTTTCTAGTGGTGCAGTAATGTTGGCATATCTTCGAATGAACTTGTGGTAGTAACCTGTGTGTCCTAGTGTGGAGTGAAACTGTTTAGCACTCGTAGGTGGTGTTATATTCACAATGACCGCAACTTTGGCTGGGTCTACCAATACTCCTTCTCGGCAGACTATGTGGCCCAAATTATTTCCACGTGGCACACAAAAGATACACTTTCTGAGATTTAATGAGATTTGCAACTCTTTGCATCTGTCAAATATTATCCTTAACAATGCTACATGTTCCTTAAGCAGGCTATATATTGTCCAATCATCCATATAGACTTCTATAAATTTGTGAATGAATTCTCTAAAGGATGCTATCACAATCCTGGAAAAAACTATAGGGGCATTCTTTAAGCCAAATGGAATCACATTGTATACAAAATATCCTCATTCTGTAATGAAAGTGGTCTTTATTTTGTCTTCTTCAACAATCCTGACTTGATGGTATCCTGAAAATCCATCTGTGAATGAGTATGCTTCTTTCCCTGCAACCTGTTCTAGCACCTCATCGGTAAAGGGTGTTGGGAAAGGGTCGTGCACATAGGTAGATTTGAGGCTTCTGTAGTCCACACAGACTCTAATATCCTTAGTGTCTTTCTTGCTTTGAATGACTATCGGGCTGACCCACTCTGCTTCTTCTATCGCAAACATGAGACCTACTTCTAACATCTTATCAATATCCTTCTTAACTTTCTCTTTTACTCTTGGTTTAAGATGGTATGGTCTATGTCTTACAGGCTTAGATCCTAGTTTTAACTCAATCTTCATTTCTCCCATGACTCCTTTGATTCCCTTTAATTCTGAAAAAGTCTTTGGGAACAAATCCTCATATTCCATCAGTAAAATCTGTATTTCCTGACTAGTTTTCTCATCCCTGTAATCTCCCACCATAGATATCTTAGGTTGCTCTACAGTCCCTATGTTTTGTCTACGCAATTTTAATGGGTGATTGTAGGAACTATTGGTCTGGCTAGGTATGGTGTTTTGGATTTCTCTGCTCCCCTCTGTCTCTTTGATGGCTAGGTTTCTCAGTTCTTCTAATTCGTCTAGGCTTTCTAAATCTTTGCTAATCTGATAGCATTCTATAGGCTTCTTAGTCGAGGGTAAGTGGAGTTAGTCTAAATTTCTTGAGTATTCTTGGGTCACACTACAAAGTTGGATCTCTTAGTATTATTGGCTGCAAAAAGAATTTCTTTAATCTTTTGTAGGGATAGCTCAAGCTCAGGGTACTTACTTGTGAATGAGAAGTCCTTGTAAAATTCAGCTGCTAGTGTTTTCCAGTCGTTGGTCTGTCTTCTGGTTTTCTCATGTATGAAACAAGATTTTGGGATTGGGCCTAGAGAGTGGGGAAATACCTGAACCCATAAGTGAGAGGGTATATCCGCAGCCTGCCACTGTGTCACACATTGTTCAATGTGTATTCTAGGATCCGATTATCCTCTGAATGGTTGCACAGCTTGGAGATCCATCTGCATCTCTGATTCCAGCTGCTTCCTATTCCAGAACCTATACTTGATAGCTTTCTTGACCTCGTCCCAAGTTCTGAGTACAACTTTATGAGTGGCCCACCATCTGGCGGGGGTGTTCTGAAAGGCTACATCTAATACCAAGATTCTTTGATCTTCTCTCACATTCTCTTCCATATTCTGTAAAAAATTGTCTATATCTAAGGTACCATCATATACTGGGTGTTCTCTAACTTCGGTCCCAACCCATCTAGTCATTCTAACAGTCGCACATCTTCTTGAGAATCTTTCGTGTGAGCCTTGTTGCCAACTATCAAAAGTTGGTTTTGAATCTTCGTCTTCTAACTGTATACTTCTCCAGCTTACTGATCCATCAACAATAGGGTTTATATAATTGTTTCTTGTCCCCATTGTTACAGTGTACAACTGGTCTAGTTATTCTCCCTCCATATTATTGTCTATTGGTTCTGTGTACCTGGGTCCTACAAATGGGTCCAAAGGTTGAACTACCTTGATTCCCTTAGTTCAAAAGTCATGGTGTCTTTCTTTAAGTCGATTACTGCATAATTGTCATAGGCCCAATCGATGCCAAGTAGTGCAGGGTAAGGGTCCTTGTCTCCCATGATTTCAATGACTTCAAAGTCAGCTACTGTTTATACTCCCGCTACATCAATTTCCACGTTCTCCAGTATTCCTATGGGAAAGATACAATATTGTTTTGACATCCTTAATTGAATTGGGGAATATGTCAGTCTCGGTTTTCCTAAGTCTTCCCAAGTCTTCTTAGCCAGAATGTTCACATCTGACCCTAGGTCCAACATGACGTCCTTAATTTCAAATTCATCTAACTGGGCTACCAGTCAAAATTATTTTCCGGTTCTCACTTTTCTTTGCTGCACTCTCTGAGTACTCTTCTTAGGAAGATTATCCCTTATCCTTGCTTCTGAGGGTTCCTCATTCCCTAAGACTAGGTACAACGCATTGCACAACTTTTCTGTTAGTTAGTCATTCCCTAGAATGTCAGGGAATAATTGAAACCAAATATCAACCGTGTTCTGAGGTTTCTTAGGTTGTCTTGGTATGATTACAGGGTTTCTGGGTGTAGCGGGTGAAGCAGGGACTTGTTCCATCTTAAGGTAAATAGTCGAATGGGGGGGGGTTCTCTTTCATTTCATGACTAGAAATATTATGGAATACTTCTATGGAATCTTTAAGGAACAAATTTTGCTTTAGGGGATCATACCTGTCTCCCTTAGGTGTTGATTTTTGGATCTGAGGTTGAGTATCAACATCAACTCTTGTCTTCTCTCCTCCTCGAGTGACAATATTAAGGTTGGGAAATTTTCCCTTAGAAATCATATTGATCTATGAACTGATAAGGTTAGTTCCTCTTTGCCGTACTCTGTCTTCCCAGTTTGCAATTAACTCTGGGCAGTCTTCAGTTTCATGTCCATTGGTTCTGTAGTGAGAGCACCATGGCCACCTTGGATGAGGACAATCTCTGGTCAAGTGACATTTTTCATTGTAGTTATAACATCTGCTTGGTCCTATTCCCCCAGTCCTTCCTCCTCTGAAATATCCTTTGGCTCCACTTCCTCGACCTCTTCCTGGTCTCTGAGGGTTTTCAATCACCCTGAATGCTGTTGGTTGTAATCTGTCTGCAAGTGCATCCAACACTCTACATTGATTGGTAGTATGCATGGTAGATGTGCAGAATTCACAATGTATTGTGTTTGGTACTGTCAAATATTTCTACATGATGGGGAATTGTCTTGGCCCATGGCTGTGGATTCAACAGATCTCACAATATTCCACTCTCGGTGTTTCTTAGCTTCCTGGGAAAGTGTGATATGGGGTGGGGTGATGGAATGATGAATTCATCAACACTTGCACAACTCCTCCCGTGGGTCCTGGTGGGGTTACCGTCAGATTCTGAGGAGGTCCTAGTCCCCTCATTCTTGTACATTCATTCGATATATGACCTTCTATATAACATCCAGTGCACCAAAATTGTGGTCGTCCTGGTCTGGGTATCATCATATCCTGAATATTTTCTGTCAGTGTCAATATATTCCCTTGTAGTTGTGCCAGATTCACATCTACTGGGGGCCGGGTTGCTCTCAGGCTCCCAGGGTATCCCACCATGGCTTCAATCTTCATCAATTGTTCCAAGGAATCTATTAATGTGGCTATGCATTGTTGCATTAGCGGAATCCGAGTCAGAGGAAACAACCCCTGAATGTACTACTCCCTTTGATTTTCTTCATGGATTGGATGTGCCAACCTCCCTATGGAATATTTAAACTTCTAGATGTACTCCTAGGCCAATTCTCCTTCCCTCTTCTGAATCTTGCGCAACTCAGACATAGCCTGTTGTTCTGACTGAGGTAGTTTGAATTCTGCTATAAACCTCGTCCATACTTGGCCAAGTGTGAACACTTGACCTTGCATCCCTGGCACACCTGGTTCAATGATATTCATGTACTACTTGAGATCACGACCTCTCAAGGTAGTCTGGAACTTGACCAACTTATTTGCATCCGGAGTCCCTCTGGATCTCCAGATTGCTTTTCACATGAACCAATGTTTCTCAACGTCTTCATCTCCCTTACCCCAAAATTCTGGGTATCGGGCAATTGAACCTTCTGCATGGCTGGCCATTGCTGATCCTATTGTTCATATCAATTTGAACCCTAATGGTCCTACTTGTGATCTATCGGGGGATCCCAATATCCTCCCTGTACCCACACTTCCTGGTTGTGACTGACTAATTAATTGTATTGGAACAGAACTAGCATGAGAAGGTAGTATCGAACTTACTGCTTGTATAGAAGGCACTTGGGGTATGGGTGATTCGGGGCTAGAATCATTGGCTTCAGGGAGCTTTTATTTGATCTGGGGGGTCTCATTGTCTTCCACTTGGATGATCTCTTCAGCCGGATTCCCGATCTCTCCTATTATCGGGGCTGAATCTTCTCTTTCTCCTCCAAGATTCATGCCAGCTTCCTCCTCTCTTTCATCTGCACTTTCTCCTTCTCATCCCACTTCCTGGGGAATTATTTCTCTCCTCGCTTCTCTCTCATTTAATCTTTGACTATCCAATCATTCCTATCTTCTCATATTCTGCAGTTCTTCCATCTGTCTTTCCTCTACTTCTCCCGATCCGCTTTCTTTCCTCAACTTTTCAGATTGTCTTGCAGATTTCTTGATCTTTCTGCACCACCACTTCTCAACTATGGCAAATCTCTTCAAAGATTGTTCATCTCTTGAGTCCATTTCTTGCTATTCCCCCCCCATTTGTTAAAGAACCCTTCCCCTCTCTCATGCCATGACTCTTAGCCCGCCTCTCCCTACCCCTTTGAGGGTGTTTACGTTTCCATCTCGGTCGGGGACATAATCAACATCCCTTCCTCCATCAAGAAAACCTTAATCCACAGGCGGATTTCTCTCAATAGTCTTCCCCTTTTTCCTTTCTTGAAAATTTCCTCTGCCCGTGAAAAAGACTGGTGGTTCTCAGCTGCAAATTCGATTATGGATCCCTCTAGCATGGTGCTAACCCATAAATCCACAACTCGTGTAACTGGGCAATCCATCCTCTGGAGTGATGCTAACTTTTTGGTATCCCACACATAGATATTCTTGGCCTATCCCTAGAACTCTGGAGCTTCTTGGAGCCTCTTTATCCAGTGAAAAAATTCTTTTGGGAATTTAACCTAGAAAATCTCATACTGGTTTCTCGATCTTTCCGAGTAAAAGATTGCTTCATGAGTGTTTTCCACTAATTTTCTCCTTAGTTCCACTTCCTTCCATATGAAGGCGTCATAGTTTATTTCCCACCATTGATCAATGTCAGATCTATGGATTAGCGATAACATTCTACCTACAGGTTCCCTTTTAACACAGGTCCCAACAACAAAACCATTTTGTTGGCGTGAATTTGATTAGACCAGGTTCTTTCTCAGGTTACCAACAAAAGGTACCATGTAGTCTAGAGCGCTGGCATTTTCATCTCCTCCGAAGAGAAGAATCCTCACCCGAAGCACTGCTGAGACAGATAGATAGGGAAGGGTAGGGAAAATACTAAAGAGGATCCATAGAGAAGTCATAACTCATTCTTGTTCTTGCGTAAGAGACATTAACAGATCTGAAACATATAAATGCATGAATCAAACCTACTTACGATGCGAGAAAGCATTTAAATGTTGAACCATCAAATAGTACTCATAAGCTATAAGGAAATACTGTAATGGATAAGTAAACATACAAAGACGCGACATATTTTGAAATTTGGTTCTGCTTCCTATTATCTTTAGGATCTTTCTCTCATTACAGACTCATAATTACATAGCAAGGCTCAGTACAGACTCTTGGCTCTGGACTCATGCCATGGAGCTCTAATTCTCCAAATGATAGGTCCAATTCATTATAGACTCAGACTTGTCTTCCTTCGACTTACAACAATTATCAACAACTAATCCCAAAACCTGGGCGACTCTGACCAACCTGACTCAACTCAACCAAGCCAACCAACCAACTTATGAACTATCGAATGAACAGACAAACCCTTTTACAATTATGTTCATCCATATATATAGCTGGGTTGTGTCTTTCTTCTAGGCTTGCATGCTTTCTTGTTCTGTTGCAACCGTTTGTTGCTTCACTGGCATTGCGCTGACTTCCAAAACTACTTTCTGTTTCTCTTTCTCTCGGCCTTTGATGGAGTTTGCGCAACTCGTGCTTAGTCAAAACTTGCGCGATTCCCTCTAAAAAACGAAGGGCCTAACATGGAACCATCGAAGTATTGATGGAATTTATGACTAGTTAAGGATAATGATTCAAATGCGGATTGCGGATCGCCAGGTAGAATTTCTCATCAATGTTAACAAATTTTCCATCAGTGAAGCTATACGAAAATCGATGAATCTGTTTTGAATAAAAGCACTTTGATTTCAAATTCATTTTCACCTTCTACAATTAACAACTTTTATCTATTTGAAAGACTCACAAATTTTCTCTGCAAAAAGTAACTTCACCCAGTCTCCTTAGAAGTTATGGCGCCATGAAAAATGATGAAAAATTCCGATGTGGCGGGCGAGGATTCAAACCCAAATGTGGACTTTCTTTCAGACACCACACCGCGAGACACATACACTGTTAAATCTTGGACGCATATGTTTGATATTCTAGAGCATGAAATCATCGACTGTCCAAAGGAGTCTATCGAAGAATAGGATGACACTTATACAACTAAACTCAGACATATAGAACAATCAGAGATACACAAAATAGTGACATGACCGAGACTCATGCCTTATAACGACATGATAAGCTCGGCCTTGTATCACATTGATGTCCAGACCAAGAGCATCATCAACCATCAGAAGGTCGTTGTTGACTCTTTCCGACTGGAACATATGCAAGTAATGTATGAACTCTCCCCTAATCCTATATATACATTCAATGCTGCATTCATTCTGGAGTTCGAGCAAAATGAGTGCGTCCAGTACGCCAGGAACTATCCCGATATAATCAAGTCTTGGAAAGAGATTCAGAACTGACACTCATGGTATATATGCCATAACATCTTTGGACACCATATGGTGTATGTAGCCATGATGCTATGTCGATTGTTTGGGAAGAAGAGCCCTAGACATTTCTCGGTGGAATGGGTATCCATCATGCATGAGGTAGCAGAGGGTTTCACTTTCAATTGGGCCAAAATGTTGCCCAATAACTAGGCCAAAGTGATTGCTGAATATAAAACAGTGAATTCAAAAGGACAACGTGCCCCCTTTTACATGTCGGCATATATCATTGATGCCATCTGTTTCATGACACCTTTTCCATTGATGAATTGGAGATGGACCCCAGTCAGTTCCGAGTCCATTCATTTCTACCATTCCAAGCTATGGGAAGAAAAATCCAAGGATTTGTTTTATGAAATCTGTCACAGTGTTGTGGTTCTTGTTCATATAGACCTGTATGGTCACCCACCTCCTCAAATTTCAAACAAGATTATGGGAAACCTGGGTAAGCTAGCAGATTGGTTTATTGAGGAGAACTTCTCCTACATAAGGGTTTTTGGGTGCTTGGTTCCTCCCCATGCTCTCCCATGATTTTTATCGGACTATCTGGTATGTAGAGAAGTGGCCTACCAGAAAGTAACATGAGGCATTGGTAAAGAGCTCAAGGAAACATAGAGAAATATATGGCCGACTTTCCCTATTCAGGTTGGCATGTTTTCATTACTGGATTTTGGTCACTCCAAATTGTAGGCTGCAGCTCTGGAAGATGTCAAATTGGTTGACATCAAGTTAAAAGACACGATCCACATAAGATTGTGGAAAATCACCTGGCCCATTTCAACATGAAACAATATATGCATGAAAACTCCCTGTATGATGAAATATTAAGGGGATTTAGATCTTATGAGGAGGTGCAGGAAAAATTCCAAACCCTGCCCCCAGATCAACAAGATGGTTTTATCATTTTTCAAAAGCATAGGCGAAATAGTCTACCAAAGGTACTACAAGGAGAGAAAATAGCCACTCCTCCTTCTCAAGAAGTCATGCCTACAGGTTATGAATTGAGTCACTTTGGTAAACATAAAGTTGAGGAAACCCCAAAGAGCTCAAAGGTATTGACACATAAATTAGAAGCATCATTGTCAGGCCAGCTAAGCCCCCAGGAAAAAGCTCAACTCAAAGATTTCCTAAAGAAGGGAAAAAATGCACCCCCTTCGTCACCAACTACCCTTGCTGGCACCTCAAATACAACAAAATAACAGTAGTCTATGAAGATTGCTACTCTCATTACATCATTGACACCTCTACAATCCATCTTTAGAAATCCTAATTCCATTTTTCTTTTTGTAGATGATATTACCCCCATCTTGCCCGAAGATATGCCTCCTTCAGATTTCTTCTTTAGTAGAAAATGAAAGGCCATCATGAAAAGGGAATCACACTGGAAAGATGGAGTGATAAATAAAAGGCAAAGAATGGTGTATGGCAGGAATGATCGAGATGATCCAGAATTCATGAAAGAAGTTGCAGGTTCGTTAGGTGCTTTTTCCACTACCAATCAATGGTCTGTGGATAATTTGGCTAAACAAATGCAACAAAAGTGCCTATTGGTAGAGCACTTGCAAATTCAAATACATGCCATGGAAGATACTATCAGGAACAATATGAGTCAAGAATTCAAGAAAATCAGATCTCATGATCGACAACAAATCCAACAGCTTCAGGCCAACCTTAAGGAGCTCCATCAGAGTTCACAAACCAACTGAGGATTGGTCACTCAACGCGATGAATTGATAAAGAAATTGCAATATATATTGGACCTAACCAAAGGTACCTCAATAGATATCTTGACCTTCCAAACTCAAGCACTGGAAATAAATGAGAAGCTAGAAATTGCCCAATAGGGACTTTTTCTAAAGGTAGATGCCATCCAAAAGTGCTACCAGGCAATAGACCTTTCTTCGAATGAAATCTGTGTCAAGGAAAGAGAAGCTCGCTCAACCTGAACTAGGTTTCAAGGAGATATCATATTGGTGCATAAAGATAATGTCCCTGATTTCCTTCTGCTCTCTCCTTCTAAACAATTACGAGGTGATATGGACCTAAAGGTATGGGAAACAAATTTTCCAGAGAGAAAAATATTAGCTAGGGAGGTAAAGGATGCTTTCCTGGAACTGTTGTCATCATTAGACAAGAAGCTAATTTATTTTGAGGGAAGTAATATCTCAGAAGCCCTGGGGAAAATTTATATTGAAATGAACCAACAAAATTCCAGAAAGAGAAAAGAAGAAACTCTAACATCCATTCAGGAAATGAGCCAAATTGATCTTCTTATATCAATAAATGGCTAGTGAGTCCAATCTCACAGTTCCAAGCCACAACTCAGGAAGTGAAAAGGATCCAAGAAAAGATGCCTCAGGTAGAAAGGAAATTATTCACTTTTGAGGTAAATGAAACAATTGATCCCTCAAGGTTCGTGGTGGAATTATTGGATAGATGCAACCAATGAATTGAACATGGAAAATAAAGCATAGCTGGAAGAAAATAAGAAAACATGCACAATGCCCTTTCTTTTTACCCTCCCTACTTTTCACCTTCCTACAACCACTTATCTCATTGACTCACATTCTAATCTCCACTTATCCCTAATTCATCATCATACACTTGTTCCATTGTCATTCTTCCCACAAATGGTTACTTTTTATTATGCACATTATTCATTCCTTGAAGAGCCACGTAGTTCTACTCATCCAATTATCATTCCTCCCTGGTCTCAACTGTGGTCCATTGCATTGCTGAACATATCTAGAGGGACATATGTCAACAAAACTAAAACGACCAATATAGTATGCCAAATTATTAAGGATAACGTACGACAACCTTGTTCATCCTAAAGGACTAAGGAAAAGAGGTGTTTTTGCCAAGCAGATGAAGAGACAGAGGAGAATGCCAACGTAACTCATCAGATTTTACACACTGTTGTCTTATTCAAATATATTATATTTTAATCAAATATTGTAAGAAGTCCAACCGTTTTAGGTTGTGAGAGATTTTGTATAAGTACGTAGATTCAAGATCTATTCAAGGAGGCTTCTTGCCGGATGTAATAGAGAAAACTCTCCTTTTTGAGTATTAATAAAAGTGTAGATAGAGATTCTAATTTTCGTTCAGTTTGAGTTATGTGTTTCCTCTATATTTTCATTTCTTTAAATTTCTTGATATAATTCCTTGAAAAACGATTGATCGCAATTTAGTATTACAACTATTGTGATCACATTATATTATCAATTCATTAGGTAAGCAACTTTTCCTCTGTATTTAATGTAAGTAAAGCAAAACCTGCAAGATGTTTGAATTGTTGAATTTCATATCCTGTTCAAGGGTGCACTCTCTACTTTTCTTCCACTGCAAACAAGGTGAGAATTATCTGCAATTGATGCCTATCTTTTTTTAACAATTTTTTAATTTTCCTTCACACCATTTGATATTACAATTGTGACTCAGACAACATAATACAACCTATGTACTATCCTATTATTAATTTCATTTAAGGATCATTTCTTATATAACTAAAGGTAGGCAAAGCACTCTTTTAAAAAATTCTCTTTAAACACTCCTGATGCCTGCCATTACTCTTTGAGCCTTAAGTTTAATCCTAGGAACAACATCTTTTTGGTGACGTTGCCGGGGACAAAGAAACAAAATCATTTTCCCTAGGAAAATGACAAAGTAAATTTTGATCTTTGATGGTGAACATAGATCGAATAAATAAGTAATGATTATTTTATTCTTCACTTGGCGAATCCACCATAGACAAAACTGACATTCGGTTGAAAGAACAACAGAAAGAATCCAGACGATAAACAAATCACACCAGTGTCAGATCCCGAAAAGTTGTTGAAACCAAAAGGATATCTCAAATCGACTACTACATCAATAGGTAAAGTATATCAACCCAAAGTTATGCAAGTTAATGCTAAGGTCTAGATTGAAGAATTACCCCCTAAGAAAATTTTTAAACAAATTCATTCCGCAGAGGAATTGACTAGTAAATCTGAGGCTAAACTCAAAAATCTAGAGGTAATCGTTCCCAAGATAAAAGTTAAGATTGAACAAACAGATAATTTTACCAGTGAGAAAAAAAGATCCCTTTCGATACCCACTGTTGTTGACACCATGCCGTTTCTCTCCTTTCCCGAAGTGAAGGTTTCAGTTTCCTGAAACTATGAAGAGTATTTTTTATACTTTGATTCATCCCCTATTGTCTCTCCTATATATACATCTTGTAAATATGAGGAAACGAGCCCAAGTTTCCCTTTTCCTCCTCATATATATCTTCCATCTCTTCATGAATTCCTTCCTGAACATTATTCACCACACCCCGAAGTAGTTGAGAGGTCACCACTTCAATCCCTGGAAGTTTTTGAAAATCTCCTTTTTAGCCTTCGAGGTCCGTCTCGTAGACTTCCAATGGTTGGTGCTGGAGGTGTTGGAGGTGGTGGAGCTAGTGGACAAGGTCAACCTCCTAGAATATTTTCCAAGGTAGCTGCTAGATACACTCCATTGGTCCTTCCTGCCATCCTTCATGATTTTCCCAAAAATTACATGAAGAACCTCCCCAAATTCATGGGAGAAGGAGATCTAACCACGACTGAACACATAGCCTTTTTTTATCAGTTTGCTGATATCCTTGGCATCAAACACGAGGATGTTTACTCAAGGATTTTAGTACAAACCTTTGAAAGACAAGTGAGGACCTGGTTTAGAGTACTCCTAGTAGGTTCCATACGGTCATATGATGAACTAGAAAATACCTTCCTAAGACAGTGGGGAGATAAGAAGGACCATCTCTATTATTTAACCAAATTCAGGGCTTTAAGAAAAAAAATTCTAAATCAGTCCTTGAATTTACTCAGAGGTTCAACAAACTGTATAAAAAAATCCCAGCTAAAGTCAAACCTTCTCAACCTACTACAAAAGTAACTTTTATAGGAGATTTTGAACCTGACTTTGCCCTCCTCTTAGGAGAAAGAAGGTATACCACTCTAGAAGGAATGCAATATGATTCCATAGAAATTGAATCGAATATGATGGCCTCCGGGAAATTAAAAACTAAGTTTGAGTTGGGAACCAAAGAACCTAGGCATTTCAAAGAGAAGGCCAAGCCCTCTGGATCTGGAAAGTCCACAGAAGAAAAGATGGATGAGATGGCCAAGATAATTAAATATTTATCAAACAAAATATCTAGATTGGAATTAGATCAAGCCAAACCTGATCCATACACTAGGAATCAGTCCAGGAGAAATCCTAATCCCCAGATACAGCAAAGACAAGTAAAAAATAAAGATCAAAAGATCAAAGCCTCGTTTAAAACTAAAATTTTTATGTAGAGGGATGAAATGCAAAATTATGAGGAGTTAGAAGAAGATATGAATAACCTTAGTGATGACGATCTGGAGCTGCATTTAACCAAACAAGATTATGAGAAGTCTTTAGACCTGGAATCCCTGTTTAATAATGAGGAAAACATCAATAATCTGGGATATTCTACGTACCAAGGGCTCGCCGACTTAATAATGGCCAAACTCCGACAAAAGTATGATTTAAGGCCCAGAGAGAAAAAATCTACGAATGTTCCACCCAAAAAGATTTTGTCGCGAAGTAAAACGAATGAGGTAGAAGTTACTAAACCACCAATTGAAACACAAGATTCCTAGACAAATCCAATTGAAACAAGAACAACGCAAACTAAGAAACTGGAAAATATAGAAGAAGAAATTCCAACCAGAGAAATTGAAAAAATAATTGGAGGTTTCAGTTTAGAAAATGAACTTAATAAAATTAAAATCCCAATGCCTCTGGTTGAGCTTGCAAAAAACCCAATTCATAAAAATCAAATTTCTAAAGTGATAAATTTTTCTTATGCTGAATGTCATGCAGACATTATTAATCTGCAGGACGAAATACCTACGATCATGTTTGGTCCACACATCGAAAACAATAAAGATTCAATTGCTCCATTTTATATTACTCTAACTGTCCATGACCATTTACTCAATTGCATGTTAGATTCTAGAGCCTCTCATAATTTAATGCCAAAAATTATCATGGAAAAGTTGTGCCTCAAAATTACTAGACGTTATCAAGACTTGTACTTGTTTGATTATAGAAAATTTAAGTGTCTAGGCATGATTAAAGATTTGGTAGTAAATCTTGCTCAGATCCCTGTAAAAAGTATCCTTATGGATGTGGTGGTTATTGACGTCCTTGCCAAGTATGACATGCTTCTATCCAGGTCTTGGGGTGCCAAATTAGGAGGATTAGTTCAACTGGACATGACTTATGCTACGATCCCAATTTTTGGTGGGCAATTCACACGACTGTACAAAGAAACTAGACTGGTGTATATTGTAAGTGACCCCCAAAACCCTAATAATTACCTAGTCTATGTTGCTGATCAGGACTTAGGAAATTGTATATTATCTATAGATGATGATTTCGAAGAATGTATAGAAGAAGAAAATAAAAAATTAGAAATAGCAAAGAAAAATGTAAATACTAGAGAAGGAATGTGGAAAATGTTCTTCGATGGTGCCTCATCCTACGAAGGAGCAGGAGTTGGAGTTTTATTCATGGAACCAGGTGATGAGTATGTTATTCCCTTCTCTTATAGGTTACAATGCGATATCGATTATACGAATACCATCTGTGAATATGAAGGTCTGGTTTTAGGATTAGAAGCCGCGAGGAAGTTAAAAATCGAACATCTAATAGTTTATGGTGATGCAACGCTTATTGTAAAACAAGTGAAACACCAATATCAAGCTAAGCACCCAAGTTTGATATCATATAGAAATTGCACCTGGGATCTTATAGATAATTTATTCTTGTCTTTTAACATACACTCTATTCCCAGAATGGAGAACCAACAAGTTGATTCCTTGTCCAAGGCTGCTGCGACCTTCATACCGCCCACTGTCTTGAAGCTAAAGTATCACATCAATATGAGACACAGACCTTCGATCCCGAACAATGTTCAACATTGGAAAGTGTTCGAGGATGAAGAACAAATAAAACAGGTTCTGGAGATGGTTGATGATTTTTATGAAACTCACATAGATCAGGAAAACTAGAATGATCCTGATTGGGTTATGCAATGATCAAAATATGGACCAGGGGTCAAATTTTAGCTCAAAAATCAACGTTCTCGGAATTTCCTCAAAACAAACGAGAGCGTAGCCCTCGTCATCACAAACCCAATGCAACTTGTTTCATCTCAAACGGACGTCGGGAGTGAGAGATATCACGATCTGTCTGAATCGTCAAATAAGCAAAAAAAGGACACTGACTGGGTAGTCCGTACAAGATGACGTGGAAGATGCTGTACAGGTGATGTGGCATGAAGTACGCTGACAGGGAAGTTGGTGATGTGGCAGTCATCTATTGGCAGTTGTGGTCTAATCACAATGCGACACGTGGCATGGTTTTTGCAAATTATGAGGTGCCACGTGGCCCAGTCGTGGGCTGCCATGTGGCACCCCGGTATTGGTCTTTTTGGTTGTTTAATCAAAATTGTATTGGAGTCCGTGGGGTTTGACCCCTGGACCTCCCCCTACAGTCAATGCCTTTGCAAAGTCCTCCCTACCAACGGGCCACACATTGTTGCTTATTTGATATATGGGTTGTATTATTTTTAAATTTGTGTAATGTTGCATACGACGGGAGGTCGGGCTAGGGCTTAGCCCCGACCCACGGTCATATCATTGTTTACATATGACCATTACATATTGTTTGCGCGGGGTTTGAAATGTAAGGCCCGTGGTTTTATTACATAACATATGTAATATTTGTGCGCAGGAATATTAAACCATAACCAAAGCCCGGTCATATTTATAATGTATGTGACCATGCCCTATGTGGAATGGGGGCACGGATTTTATGTCGTGGTTTTATGGTTTACACATATGACCACAGTTGGAGCACGCGGAAATTGGTTTTTAAAACGGTTAACGGTTTAGCCCTTTTTACAAATGCGCAAGGTCATATGACCTCTATGTGCCCAGGTGCTAGGCGGTTAGGGGCTGGTGTGCCCATAACCGTCCTACAGTTTGCACCATTGGTGCTGTTGCACCCGGTGCTTTGTTTTCACACTATATATTGTGTGTGTGCCAGGTTCATTAAAAAATGGTGCGTTTTGTAGATGCAGAGACAACAGGCTTGAAGGAAGAGGATGACAGGAGGCCTATCTTTCTCATTTTTTGGCCGATTGAGGTGCCGTAAAAGACCAACTAGGGGTTTTTGGACATCTTGAATCCATTGGCACTATTATCAAGTCCATTTGAAGACTTCTTTTGCAGGATTTTAGCCATTGAATTTTCAGAGAGCTCAAGGGAGCTTGAAGCCCTCTTTGATTGAGGACATGTTTTGGTGAGCCTATGTTTGTTTTCTGTGATTGAATAATCATTTTTGGCTAATTTTTATGCTCTGAACACATTGGGACAGGTTTCAGAGGCTTTTGAGGACTTTCACAGGTGTTTTTTCCAAAGAGAAGCTCAGGGAAGCTTATGGCCACATGTAGAAGAGGTCATGCCCAGATGAGCCATGATCCGTTTTCAGAGTTTTATTAGTCATTTTTGGGGTTTTTATGTGTTCTGATCCCAATGGTACAGTCTGTTTTTCCATTGGAGTTGAGAAGCACCTTGTAAAAGAACTTTTGACAAATTAATCCCAGAGAGCCAAGTCCATTGATGGAGGCTCGAGGAGATGTATCCTGGAGAGGGGTGAACTCCTTTATCATCTTGTTATTGTTGTGAGTTTGATGGTTTATTTGCTGCAAGTTGTGTTGCTGTGTATTTATTTAAAGTACATATTTAACCATTCAAAAGAACATTTCCTCACACATGAACATTTAAAAGAAGAAGCATAAAACTTAGCACATAATTTATTTGGCATATTTTAACACATGAAGCAAGGTCCTGTAAAGTTTATTTTAATGAAGTAGAGGGTGATTGCATAGCATAACAAGTCAGCCTTCTATTTTCAGATCATGCAAGAAGGAGAGAGCCCAGAAAAAATCCAAGACAAGATCGCAAACCACCATATGCTCATGCTTAAAAACAATTAAATTCCCAGAGGCCTGATCCCCTTAGAAAGGTTGTTTGACCAGGATGACATACCTTTAAAGTCTACCTTACATCCTCAACCCGAAGAAGTTGAACACTATAATGTAGGAACTAACGAAGATCCAAAAATTGTCAATATATCTAAGTACCTTCCGGCCCAAATGAAAAGTAAGTACACCAAGTTGCTTAGGTAGTACAAAGATATTTTTGCTTGGTCTTATGATGATATGGAAACTTATGATACCTTTGTTATTGAACATAAGATTCCTATAAAACATGGTATTGAACCTTTCAGATAGAAACTTAGACAGATAAACCCTATTCTCCTGCCAGTGATAGAAAGGGAAGTCAAGAAACTTCTCGATGGAAAAATTATCGTTCCACTCAGGTATTTCGAATGGGTAGTGAATTTAGTCCCCGTTAGAAAGAAAAATGGAGAAATAAGGCTCTGTGTGTATTTCAGAAACTTAAATCGATAATCCCTCAAAGAAAACTACCCGCTCCTGAAAATGGAACATGTCCTAGAAAAGGTAGTTGGAGCTAATAGGATGTCCATGATTGATGGTTTTTTTCGTATACAATCAAATCATTGTCCATGAAGACGACAAAGAAAAGACTGCATTTACCACTCCGTGGGGAAATTTTATGTACGATGAAATGCCATTTGGTTTGATGAATGCAGGGGATACTTTTCAGAGAGCGATGGACATTGCGTTTTTTGGTGAGAAAGACAAATTCATTGTTATTTATCTTGATGATTTGACATTTTTTTCTAACTCTGATGCAAAACATCTGCTACACCTTAGGCAGACCTTAAAAAATGTAGAAATTTCAGTTTGTCTCTTAATCCCAAGAAATCACATTTCACTATGCAAGAAGGTAAGCTATTGGGTCATATAGTATCAAAAGAAGGAATCAAGGTCGACCCTAAATGATTTGAGGATATAGACACGGTTAATATTCCTAGGAACATAAAATAAATTCAATCTTTTTTAGGAAAGATAAATTTTTTGAGAAGATTCATTCCCAATTTTGTTGAAATAATTAAAATGATTACAGATATGTTGAAGAAATACAATGAAGTGAAATGGGCTGCTGAAGCTAAAGCATCATTCGAGTGCATCAATAAAGCTATAGGGGAAGCACCTGTGCTAAAAAGTCCAGACTATACAAAGGAATTACTGATATTCTCATTCACTTTTGAACATACTGTTGCAGCAGTACTCCTGCAAAATAATGAGGAAGGATTCGAGCAACCAATAGCATTCTTCAGCAAAAGCCTCAGGGATGCATAATTAAGATATGATATACTTGAGAAACAAGCATACGCAATGGTGAAGGCTCTCAAGGCCTTCATAACATATGTACTGCATTCCAAAATAATCGCTTACGTGCCAAAAAATGCTATCAAAGACATCTTGGTTCAACCGGACAGTGATGGAAGAAAAAGTCAATGGTTGGATAAAATTCAAGAGTTTGATCTAGAAGTGAAGCCGATTAAGTTAGTTAAAGATCAAGGCCTGACGAAGCTTTTAGACAAATCAAATTTCAGAACGCTCGGGATAAAAAATATCGAATTTCACGAATCCCTCCTGGATATAGAAGAAATTAATAATCATGAGCCTACTATTTGAATTGAAGATAAGTTTTCCGCCTCTACCTGGTATCATGACATTATTACATAACTCCTTACTCTTCAGTGCCCAGATGACATGACTCCATCTAAAGCAAGAACTTTGAAGCTGCACACAATTAAATATTGTATTATTGATGGTCAGCTGTACTGGAAAGACCCCCTAGGTTTCTTGTTATGTTTCCTAACAGAGTCTGAAACAAAAGGCGTGATCGATGAATTCCATGAAGGAGTGTGCAGGGGACACCATTCGTGGAGAGAAATGACCTACAAGATTTAAGGGCTGGATATTACTGGCCAAAGTTATTCACTGATGTGAACTTGAGATTCAGGGCCTATAATTCATGCAAACTGTTCAATGGCAAGAAGAAGCTCCTTGCCCTACCTTTGATCCTAGTAAAAGATGAATCCCCTTTTCAAAATGGGGCCTGGAATTCATCGGAGAAATTCATATGCAATCAAACACTCAACATAGATGGATTTTAACCTCTACTGATTAATTCATGAAGTGGGTAGAATCCATTCTGACTCAGAATGCTACAAATTCAGTAGTAATAAACTTCTTCGAAGAGAACATCCTATCGATATTTGGTTTTCCTAGGAAAATAGTCACTAACAATGCCCAAGCTTTCAAATCTATGGCGATGGTCAATTTCTGCCAAAAATACAACATTGTGTTCAGACATTCTACAACCTATTATCCTTAGGTGAATGGGTTGGCCAAATTGTCTAACAAGAGCCCGATGACTATAATAAAAAAAGTGTTGAAAGAAAATAAAAAGGCTTGGAACATCCACCTGAAATACGCCTTATGGGAGAACCGAATCAACACCAAGAAATCAATAGGTATGTCCCCTTTCCAATTGGTTTATGGTATTGATGTTGTCCTTCCTATTAATCTTGCTCTTCCTGTGATGAAGCTCTGGAAAGATGAAAACAAAGAGACAAATGACGTTACAAGAAGGATAAATCAAATAATTGAAGTTAAGAAAAATAGGGCGGAAGTAGATGATAAACTTCAAAAGTACCAAGATAATATGAAGGCCCTTTCGATAAAAAAGCTAAAGATAGGGAGTTTCTCCCCTATGATCTAGTTTTGAAGTGGGATGCTAGGAAAGAAGATGTGAGAAAACATGGCAATTTCAACCATCTCTGGTTGGGACCATTCAGAATTGTAGCTACTGAGGGACAAAATTCCTTCTTACTGGAAAATCTCGATGGAAAAATTATTGATGCTCCTATCAATGGGCGTTACCTAAAACATTTTATGCAGTAGTCATATTTTAGATTCCCATTGTATATATCAGTTTGGATCGACGTCCATTTTTCATTTTTCAAATTGCAATTTTTCCTTTCTGTTGTAAATTCTCCGAGTCATTTTATAGTTCGTTGTAAATAAAACATGTTTACTTGCTATCATCAAAGAAGAATATAAAAATGTCTGTATCACATACCATCTCTATTCTATAGAATTTTCTGACACCTCCCATTTTGTCCCTGTCCATAATACTTACTGTCAGACAAGAGATAAGGATGCACCAGAATCCAACACTCATTTTTCAAAACATTCGCTTTCTCTCAAAATAGGTGATAAATTAATGATATGCTTGATTGAAAATACAAAGGAAATCTGAGGTATGAACTCCTACCCTGACTGTTTCAACTAAAGAAAATATTTTCGAACGTAAAGAAGATTTCACTCATGATAAGGTTATCACCTGATCAAGAACCAAAGAAGTATAAATTTACAACTTAGAGTGTCATACTAAGAAATTGTAAAGCCTTCCCTGAAATATTAAAAATGAAATAAAAAATAAAATAAGAATAAAAAGGGCTTGAAAGGAAGTTCGAGAATCAATAAACAAACTTGTGTGAGAATGAGATTATTTTGTGTCTAGCCCTATGATTCCTCATTTTGTTTTATTTTTCCTATTCCTGAGCTTTATATTCACTTCTGGTTTTCGCTGCCTTTCCTTAGTATTCATAGAAAGAAATAATTGCACCTTGACTCTGAAAACTTAAAAACATATCTATGAAACAAGATTAGACGAAAATATTTATGTTCCTTTGATTTTAACTGAAAGAAAGTATGGCTAGGATAATCCTAATAACTTTATCTCTTCTATCAGATTTTAACTTAACCAATTCGCTCAAGGTCGATCCCTGAAAATCAAAATCCCTATAAAATATTCTCTATAGGCGAAGGTGTATTGAAGATTGGGAGAAAATTAGTTTCAAAGTATATCTAAATATTTTTGTGACAGACCTTCCTGTTAATATTTTAAGAAGATATCATCCCTTGTATGATACATAAAGATTGATTGCCCCCACTTCAAAATATTAAAATAAAAGACAGATGGTGAAAGGAAATTCATAATTTCATTTCCCCCATCTTGTCCAAAGATATGATGAAAGGAAATTCATGTAATGATTTCCCTCATCTCAACAAAATGTGAAAGTGCTAATTGAAGTGGTGAAAGGAAATTCAATGGGAGAAGTAGATAACTCCACCAGGGTACTGAACAGGCTCGCTAGAAGTGAAACAATATCTATGATATCTTTATGGCTGTCATATATATCTACAAAACATACTTTGATATCTAATTCTCTTTACAGTAATATTTACATTCCGAACCAACGAGGGATTCCCTAAATAAATTGTTACATCTACTTAACCTTGATGCGAACGAAGTAGGTCGAAGTTTGATATTTTAGTTAAAGATGTTTTGATTATCTTAAACAGATCCAGACTCAGTTTTAGGAAAGGGAAATTTTAAATAGCCTAACTTGATATCAATAATCAGGGGTGTTTTGAAGGTTTTCTGAGATTTGGTAGAAGTTTAATTTTTCTTCGTATGATTAATTCCTAAAAGTTTTTCCCAAAAATGAAATAATGACTCCATTTTCCCAATAAAGGCACTCAGTCTACTGTTCTTCCATGTCTCACAGGGAGACGCGATCCCCAGATGGAGCCTATGTTGGAACACATACAATTTTGAACTTTTGAGCCCTATACTTTTCACCTCATAAAAATATAATTATGCCTAAAGAAAATGAAAAATTGGTAAATGACATTTTAATTTTAAATCAAATTCATTTGCTGGTTGGTTAATAATAAGGCACACACGATATTCTCCGTTGATGAGTTTTTCCTTTTGATCAAATGATCCTAATACCTCCGGAGTTTTGGAGCCACCTGAATTTTAAAGAGGTAAATCTCTAATGGTCACTTTAGAGCTCTGTGCTTAAGATGTTTCAGTAAGTCTTAACAATAAAAACTCTGAAACCTGAAGGTGTCTACTCAAAACTTTTCCTAAACATTTTTAAAGGCACAAGTCGTAGGACACATGTACCTTTCAAGTCTTTTCTGAGTTGACACGTAGCACCCATTTTTGACATTTTCATTGGAGGATTCACACGATGCCAAATAATACATGGCACCTCCCTTTCCTCGACATGTCAGAATGACCTAGTCTATGACACGTCACTACGAGAGATGATCCTTTGGGATTTTAACAAAGAATGAATTCATGAATAATTGAAATATCAAAATTCCAAAGTATTAAATGTTAACTAATTAAGTTAATCATGATCAAAAGATAATTAATGACTTCATAGTTCGGATTTCTGACGTTTTCCCTGAATAGTATTCTAAAATTTTTGAAGTCCGAATTTTCGAAACACTCCAAGTTAAATGCAATTAATTAGGACGTAAAATAAATTACTAGATAATTAATTGCTTCGCGTTTCGGGTTCCGGGATGTCCCTCTCGAGATACATTAAAATTCCCAGAAGCCCGAACCCCCGAAACGCTTGAAGTTAACACAACATATTAAACATGATTAATTAAAGTTTTAGAAGTGATTATTCAGAGATTAATCTTTTCGCGGATTCAAGATTCGGGAGGTTCCCACTCTGTCACATCGAAAACTCCCAAACACGAACCATCGAAGTATTGATGGCATTTATTACTAGTTAAGGATAATGATTCAAACGCGGATTGTGGATCGCTAGGTAGACTTTCCTATCAACGTTAATAAATTTTCCATCAATGAAGCTATACAAAAACCGATGAATCTGTTTTGAATAAAAGTACTTCAATTTCTAATTCATTTTCACCTTTTTCAATTAGCAAGTTTTATCTATTTGAAATATTCATGGATTTTATCTGCAATAGGTAACTTCACCCTGTCTCCTTAGAAGTTATGGTGCCACAAAAAATGACGAAAAATCCTGATGTGGCAGGCGAGGATTCAAACCCAAATGCAGACGTTCTGTTAGACACCACACCACGAGCCACAAACACTGTTAAATCTTGGATGTAGGTGTTTGATGTTATAGAGAGTGAAATCATCAACTGACCAGAGGACTCTTCCAAATAAGAGGAAGACACTTATACATCTAAACTCAGAGCTATAGCGTAGTCAGAGCTGCACAAAATAACAACATGACTGAGACTCATGACTTATAACGACATGATAAGTTGGGCCTTGGAGCACATTGACATCCAGACCAAGAGCATCGTCAACCATCAGAAGGTTTTTGTCAGCTCTTTTCGACTGGAACATATGAAAGTAATGTATAAACTCTCCCCTAATCCTAGATATACATTCAATGCTGCATTCATTTTGGAGTTCGAGAAAAAGGAGTGCATCTAGTATGCCAAGAACTGTCCCGATATAATCAATTCTTGGTGGGGGCACCCAGAGAGATTCAAAACCAACACTCATGGTATATATGCCACAACATATTTGGACACTCATATGGTGTATGTAGCCATGATTCTATGTTGATTTTTTGGGAAGAAGAGCCCTATGCATTTCTCGGTGGAATGGGTATCCATCATGCATGAGGTAGAAGAGGGTTTCACTTTCAATTGGGCCAAAATGATGTCCGATAACTTGGCCAAAGGGATTACTGAATATAAAACAACAAAGTCAAAAGGATAGCCTACTCCATTTTACATGTCAACATATATCATGGATGCCATCAATTTCATGACACCTTTTCCATTGATGAATTGGAGATGGACCCCGATCAGTGCCAAGCCCATTCATTTCTACCATTCCAAGCTATGGGAAGAAAAATCCAAGGATTTATTTTATGAAATATATCACAATATTGTGGTTCCTGTTCATATAGCTCTGTATGGTCACCCACCTCCTCGAATTTCAAACAAGATTATGGAAAACCTGGGTAAGCTAGCAGATTGGTTTATTGGGGAGAACTTCTCCTACATTAGGGTTTTTTTGTGCTTGGTTCCTTCCCATGCTCTCCCACGATTTTTATTAGACCGACTGGTATGCAGAGAGGTGGCCTACTAGATAGTAACATGATGCATAAGCAAAGTGATGAAGGAAGTACAGAAAAAGGTATGGCCGACTTTCCCTATTCAGGTTGGCATGTTTTCATTACTAGATTTCGGTCACTCCAAAGTGTAGGCTGCAGCTCTAGAAGATGTCAAATTGGTTGACATCGAGTACAAAAGACAAGATCCACATAAGATTGTGGAAAACCACCTAGCCCAGTTCAACATGAAACAATATATGCAAGAAAACTCCTCATATGACAAAATATGCATGGGAGTTAGATCTTATGAGGAGGTGCAGGACAGATTCCAAACCCTGCCCCCATATCAACAAGCTAGTTTTATCAGTTTTCAAAAGAAAATGAGAAATGGTAAACCAAAGGTACTACAAGGAGAGAAAATAACCACTCCCCCTTCTTAAGAAGCCAGGCCTACAGGTTCTGAATCAAGTCACTCTGGTAAACATAAATTTGAGGAAACCCTGAAGAGCTCAGAGGTATTGATACAGAAATTAGAAGCATCATTTTTAGGCTAGCTAATCCCCCAGGAAAAATCTCAACTCAAAGATTTCCTAAAGCAGGGAAAAAATGCACCTCCTTTGTCACCAACTACGCCTGGAGGCACCTCAAATACAACAAAACAACAACAGTCTATGGGGATTGGTACTCCCATTACATCATTGACACTTCTGCAATACAACTTTGGAAATCCTAAATCCGAAATTGTTTTTGTAGATGATCTTACCCCCATATCGCCCGAAGATATGTCTCCTTCGTATTTCTTCTTTAGTAGAAAACGAAAGGCCATCGTGAAAAGTTAATCACACCAGAAATATGGAGTGATAACTAAAAGACAGAGAATGGTGTATGACGGGAATGATCATGATGATCTATAATTCATGAAAGAAGTTGTAGGTTCGTTAGGTTCTTTTGCCACTGGTAATCAATGGTCTGTGGATAATTTGGCCGAACAACCGTGACAAAAGTGCCTATTGGTAGAGAACTTGAAAATTCAAATACATGCCATGGAACAGACTATGAGGAACAAGATGATTCAAGACTTCGAGCAAATTAGAGCTCATGATCGACAAAAAATCCAACAACTTCAGGACAACCTTGAGGAGCTCCATCAGAGTTCAAAAACAAACCGAGGATTTCTCACTTAGCTTGATGAATTGATAAAACAATTGCAGGTTATATTGGACCTAACCGAAGGTACCATGATAGATATCTTGACCTTCCAAACTCAAGCACTGGAAATAATTGAGAAGCTAGAAATTTCCCAGCAAGACCTTTTTCTGAAGGTAGATGCCATCCAAAAGTGCTACCAGGTAGTAGACCTTTCTTTGAAGGACATTTATGTCAAGGAAAGAGAATCTCTCTCATTTTGAGCTAGGTTTCAAGAAGATATCATATTGGTACATAAAGATAATGTCCCCAATTTTCCTCTACTCTCTCCTTCTGAAAAATTACGAGGTGATATGGCCCTAAAGGTCTGGAAAACAAATTTGGCAAAGAGAAAAAGATTATCTAGGGAGGTAAAGGATGCTTTCCTGGAAGCATTTTCATTATTAGACAAGAAGCTAATTGATTTTTAGGGAAGTAATATTTTAGAATCCCTGGGGAAAATTGATATTGAAATGAACCAACCAAATTCCATAAAGAGAAAAGAAGAAACTCTAACAACCATTCAGGAAATGAACCAAATTGATGTTCTTAAGATCAATAAATGGATAGTGAGTCCAAGCTCACAGTTCCAAGCCACAACTCAGGAAGTAAAAAGGATACAAGAAAAGTTGCCTCAGTTAGAAAGGAAATTATTCACTTTTGAGGTAAATGAAACAATTGAGCCCTCAAGGTTCGTGGTGGAATTATTAGATAGATGCAACCAATGTATTGAACATGGAAAAACAAGCATAGCTGGAAGAAAATAAGAAAACATGCACAATTCCCTTTCTTTTTACCCTCCCTACCTCTCACCTTCCTACAACCACTTATGTCATTCACTCACATTCTAATCTCCACTTATCCCCAATTCATCATCAAACGCTTGTTCCATTGTCATTCTTCCCACAAATGATTACTTTTTATTATGCCCATTATACATTCCTTGAAGAGCCATGCAGTGCTACTCATCTGATTATCAATCCTCCTTGGTATCAAGTGTGATCCATTGCATTGTTGAACATATCTAGAGGGATAGATGGAAACACAACTAAAACGGCCAAGACAATATGCCGAATTATTAAGGAGATTGAACGACAACTATGTTTAGCCTAAAGGACTAAGTAAAAGAGGCGTTTTTCCAAGCAGATAAAGAGACATAGGAGACCACCAGCAGAGCTTATCATATTTTACACACTATTGTCTTATTCAGATATATGCTATTTTAATAAAATATTGTAAGAAGTCCAACCGTTTTAGGTTGTGACAGTTTTTGTATAAGTACATAGATTCAAGATCTATTCAAGGCAGATTCTTGATGGATGTAATAGAGAAAACTCTCCTTTTTGAGTATTAATACAAGTGCAGACAAAGATTCCATTTTTGTTCAGTTTGAGTTATGTTTTTCCTCCATATTTTCATTTCTCTGAATTTCTTGATATAATTCCTTTAAAAGCGATTGATCACAATTTAGTATTACAACTACTTTGATCACATTATATCAGCAATTCATTAGGTAAGAAGTTTTTCTTTTGTATTTATTGTAAGTAAAGCAAGACCTGCAAGCTGTTTGAATTACTGCATTTCACATCCTGTTAAAGGGTGCGCTCTCTACTTTTCTTCCACTACAAACAAGGTGAGACTCATCTACAATTGATGCCTACCTTTGTTTAACAATTTTGTAATTTTCCTTCACACTATTTGATATTACAATTGTGACTCAAACAACGGAATACGACCTCTGTACTGTCCTATTATTAATTTCATTTAAGGATCATTTCTTATATAAATAAAGGTAGAAAAATAACTCTTTTAAAACATTCACTTTAAACACTCCTGATGCCTGACATTAATCTTTGAGCCTTAAGTTTAAACTCAGGAACAATAATCAGGTTGACAAATAAGGGTAATGTAGAAATGAGGAAGAATACTTAGGGAAACTATGGTCCTATTTATGCACAACTCATGGAATGTTTCCTTGCATATGTACTCTGATGGTAGGGGGTGGATACCCACTGCATCAAGTGTTCTTCAATATTCCATCATTATCATGTATCCTCCTTCCCCTATATAAGGTTGGGAAAACAATTTTTTGTTACCTTTGAATGGTTCACCATTTAATTGAGAAATAATTGTTGTCACACATGAATCATTGCGATTGCATCCATGTTCTCGCCAAACATGCTAATGTTCAACCTATCACTCTCAAAGGTAACGCCACCTTCCTTACACATTCATTCCTCCTCCTTCACTCTCGCAACTCATAATTTACCTATTATATGCTTCTATCTAGTTGTTTAATACTAAGTTATGTGTTTAATATTAATATTAATATAAGTGATGACTATGTATGTGGCAATGGTAATGGCAATTTGGAAAACTTTGTTAGAAGGGAACAAGGACTTTTTCCAAGACTATTTCTTTTTATTTCAAGGAAAACCTCATGGAAACCCTTCAAGTATTTTTCCATGATGCATGGATGGTAAATGGGATAAGTCGACCTTGATTAGTTAGCCTAAAAATAAGGGGATAAATATTTCAAACCTTTTTTTAAGGAAAACCTCATAGAAACCCTCTGAGTACTTTTCCATGATCAATGGATGGTAAATGGTGTAAGTCGAATATGATTATGAAGCCTAATCCCGAGGGGATTAAGAGAGTCAAACACATGACCTCTTGATATTTAACAAAGGGATATCACATCTAGTTCATAACTACTTGAACTAACCTTTGAGGCTCTTTCGAACATATTTTCTATGCATGAGATCTCACCCATTTGTAGATGGGCCCCATTACAATCCTCATTCCCATTCTCTTCAAAAAGGGATATTGCACTATATAAGATTCAACCATGATACACTATTGAATCATTACAGTGCAAATGTCCTTTTTTGTTACTAACTTTAAAATTTCAATATCTCTAAACCATTTCATTTTAGGAAGAAGTTGCAACACTTATTGTTTGTTTTGAAATTTCAATAGACACTGAGGGAAGACATTGCTCTCTTATAAATTCATAGTTGTGGCATGCCATTTTTTTTTTGTGTGAATTTGAAACATTCAACATTCTTGTGCTTTGTATTGTAATACATTTATTCTTTGTGGATGATCCTTATTGAAATTCTGAATTCATGGCATCCAACAACCACATAATAAAGTCAACCTTTAACTTTGTAGAAGGATATTAGGATATCTAGCTACATAATAAAGTCATATTTTGACTTTATTGCATGCGATTAGGATGTACAAAATCATAATTGAGTTCATTTGGTGGTAGGGGAACAATGGATTTTCTAATTTGCCTTTATGTTATATATACACCTTTGTGAGTTCAGTTTTATAGAATATGTATGCAATTTAGTGATGTTTTGGGGAATTTTTTTTTCATGGTCTGGTATAGTTGCACAACAAAATGAAGTTGAGTGTGGAACTATTGAGAAACATTTTACAAATGTAACACTCCCAACCCCTAAATACCTTTTTCTAGGGATGGGGCATCAAATTTTTTCTCTTCATGACTATCTCAAATCCTAATTCGTGGATCTTCGCAATTTATTGCTCGTCATGAGCTTTCTAATGGTCACCACCACCCTAAAATCCAAGCTTGGGTCTATAAGTTATGGCCTCCTGAAGCTACCCAGGGCATTATTAGCTAGAGTCTTCGGCGTTTGGCGTTGAACATACCATTTTCCTAATCCCCAAATTCCCGAGATCTCGCTACGTGGCCTTAGCCATTCAATGGTCAGTAATCGACAGCCAAAGTATTACTTTTTTCGGTGATAGGCAACCGCCATTGAACGTTCGACATTTAGAAATTGGTGGTCTTCGTTGAGAATTCCTTTTTACCATACTATGCCCAAACTCCTGAACTCCTGAAATTTCACCACGTGGCCTTCGCCCTTCGGCATTCGACGTTCGACGTTTTATGTTGGACGTTCCTAAATTGTATCTCACCCTAAAAATCTTGAATGCTTGAAGTTATCCCAACTCCCGGAGTCCCGTATACATCACCCGACACATTGGCCAAGCGGGCACGAACCAGGAATTGACACATGACAAGAGTCAAGGGTGACACATGTCATTCTATAACATGCATAATGGGTATGTGAATTGTCCAAAACTGTGTGACACATGGCACACGTAATGAGGTCCACATCACATCGAATGAAATCATCAAGCCACATCATCATTGTCTGATAACTGCTCAGTCCTTCAATACAATGGCCTGTAAGATTCCACATAGATCCATAGATCTATTGTTTTCATTACTTCACGACTTCAGGCTTCAGAGCTTACCAACTCCTCACGTCACGAATTCCCCAAAGAGCTAACTCTCCAGAGTCTCTAATCTGGTGCCAAGTGTCCTCATCCTACCAAAAATCGAGATTCACTTCGGTTCTCGCGACTTCATTAGTTTCATACTTCATAAACTCTTGGCCTACTTCCTTTGTAGTACAAAGTATCCAGACTATGAAATCATGTGCCTCATATCCACTCATCCAATGATCCTAGTTTAACGATCAACACTTTGTGGGGGATGAGTAGGGCCAAAGTGTCGCTCCATGATGCATTCTTGGTTAGTTGGGTAGTTGAAGGTGGGTCCCTTAGATAGATGGCTTGGAAGGATCTTGTAGGATCTGAGGATCGACTGTCCACTTCACTTCGAAAATTCGGTGTGTGTCTCTCAGCTTTCCATCTGTACCACACCAGATCTATCGCCACGTGTACCTAACATTTATGACCAAGAATTACTATGGCTTGCAAATATTTTGGGAAAACTCGTGCATTTCTAAATCACCGAATGCCCGAACTCCCAGATAACTATGGATCAGTGGACACATTCCCTCCATTATCAACGGTCTAGATTAACTCCACAACTTAATCATTTAGGAGTTGTAGCGATAGACCACTCCTAATCCCGCAAAGTAGAACTTCGCCAAAGCTCTTAACACTTACCTTCCTACGTCCAATCTAATGGCTGGTACAAGTCTACCTTTGATCCCCAGATCGACGACCCTCGTTGATTCATGACTTTGGCCTTCGAATATTTTTGAGGATTGTGGAGTCACTAGTCCCGAAGTCTTGAAAGAGCTAGCCCCTTTTTGGACTAGCATAGTGTTTCCAGACCCTGGTCACATGGATACTTTGGATATTCTAAGGGATAAGCGCTAATACTTTAGCAAAAATTGGGTTAAGGACATGGGAATGATCCCTCGGTCAGATGGGTGGTTAGTCTGAAGGGAAACGCTCTTCTCCCATAGAGAGGAACTTGACATTCTCGCTAAGGCAAATTCAAAGAATCAACAAGACTTAGTTGTTTAGGTTATTCATACCCACGACTCTCCTGCAGAAGCATATCCCATGACCCTCTAACAACTAAACTGAGATAAATCAAAGATCATATAGATATAAAAGTATACATAAAACATGGATAATTTCTAATAACTATTAAAATACTAAAAGACTTAATCATAAACACAAACCTTTCATTATCACATCCAATATATTATATAGAGGATGAAATTACTTATCGGAACTAGAAAATGTGAAGCAACTGTTGAAAGGGGTGCTCGTTTCCTCCCAACCATAGGAACATTCACTCATGAAAAATTTACCACTGGCCACCCCCGAGCTAGACCATGATTCTTTGAGAGAGATTCTTTCTCTTTTCTCCACAACAGTCAGAGACAAAGGTTACTCTCCGCCTCCCACAGGAACTGGGTGTCTGGTTTTCTCTATTATGAGCAAGGAGGCCTACACGAGTACTTCCTCAGTCACTCATCAACCCCATTTATTATATTGTAGCCAAACCATGTCCATGGATTCTTCCATCCAAAACAAGCTTACTGCTCAACTTTTCCTTTCAACTTTTGAGTCGAAGTACCCTTTTCCTTCTCTTCTCGGGAGAGTGTTTTATCTACTATGTTGTATGGCAGATCTATCTCTGTCCCCAAATTACCTCATTTCTTTCCTTCCTCAGCAAGGTTGCGTGGGTCTAAATCCTGATTCATGGTTAGGCCTGGAAGCCTTACAGATGGGTACCCTATCCCATATCCTCATTAACTCTTGAGGATGGCCTTCCAACTACCATCCTGACTGGTAATTCATTTATGGGTGAGAGGATTGTTGAGAAATTGCACCTCGTAGGTACTGGTCCAGTGAGGGTCATCTAAACCATTCTTGGTTTCCCCTCACCATATCTCTCATAGCATCCATGGTCTATCTTGGAAAACTTTCCCCCCTTTCAACAGTTATGCAACACATATCAAATTTTTATTAGTAACAAAAAATTCATACATTGACCCTTTTATACAAAGGTTCATCAAATCAAACATTCACACATATTTAGTTCACCTTAGTCTCTTGGCCATTTATAGTTATATTTACAAGTTGGGGGAAACAATGGTATTACAATCCCCTCCCCCTTAAAGGAACATCATCCTTGATGCTCTATCTACCGATGTTATCTGTATGTACATAAGTAAACAAAAATGGATATGCATGTCTCATGGCATCCTCCATTTCCCATGTAGCCTCATCTAGGCCAAAGTGTTTCCACTGTAACTTGAATTGTGAAAATGTTATGTTTCTGAGTGGGGTTTCCTTCCTGTCTATTTTGCATTGAGGTTCTGGAAGTAATTCTCCCTCGGGTTCCACTTGAATCCCAAACCAATCAATAATATGACTAGAATCATGTACATACTTCTTTAATAAATAAACATGGAAAATATTATGTGCCTTCACTATGGGAGGGAGTGCTAGCCGATAGGCTACTGGTCCCACTCTATCCAAAAATTCAAAGGGTCCACAATACCGGGGTGCCAACTTGGCACAATATCCCATCCTCAAGGAGATTCTCTTGGGTCTAACTCAGAGATACAGATGATCCCCTACTTTTAACTCTCTAGGAGTCCTTTTCAGGTCTGCATAACTCTTTTGTCTATCCCGGGATATATTCATATTTTTCCTGATCCGAACCACTTGCTATTCCATTTCCTTTAGCATATCTGGCCTGATTGTAACTCTGTCTACTAGGTTGTTCTAGGTGATTGGAATGTTGGATTTCCTTCCATAAAGGGCTTCAAAAGGAATCATTTTTAATAACTCTTGATATCCATTTTTGTAAGAAAATTCTACTAGTGGTAGGTAGTCCTCCCTCTTCTTGGGTTGATGCATTACATGTATCCTCAACATGTCTTCTAATACTTGATTTACCCTTTCTGTCTTCCCATTATTTTGAGGGTGATAGGTTGTATTAAAGAGCAATTTGGTTTCAAAACCAACAAACAAAGATTTCCAAAAGTTTGAAGTAAACTTCGTATCTCTGTCAGATATAATTTCCTTAGGCATGCCATGCAGTCTGAATATATCTTTCATGAAGATGATAGAAATATCTATTTCCTTTCAAGTTGACTTGACCAGTATCAAGTGAGAAACTTGGCTTAGTTTTTCCACAACTACCATGATGACATCATTCTATTTGGTTGATCTTGGTAATCATGTGATGAAATCCATGGATATGGTTTCCCATTTCCATTCGGGAATCGGTAGGGGCTGTAATATCCCTGCTGGGTACCGGTGCTCTGTCTTGACTTGCTGACACTCTAAACACTTAGCTAAGTAATCAACTATGTCCTTTTTCAATACAGGCCAATAAAATAGTTTCCTAGTGGTTGCGATCATTTTCTGATAACCATGATGACCAACATATGATCTTTTGTGTAGTTCATCCATTATGAACCTCTTCAAGTTGTCACAAACTGGGATATATAGTCTTCCCTTGTAATTCAACAAGTCATCATTAAGCATCCGATAACCTTCATACTTCAGCCCCACGGGCTCTTTCTTTAGGTATGATGTCACAGTCTTGAAAAATGCATCTGTTTCTTGTGCAATTTTGACCCTCTCTTTAATGTATGATTCAATGGTGCTTACAAATGCCAAGTGAACTACTTCCATACTTCTACTAAGGGAATCAACCAACCTTTTCTCCTTTTCTTTGATATGTTTGATTTCAAAATCAAACTCACTAAGGAGAGCCATCCACCTAGCTTGTCTCACATTGATTTTTGGTTGGCCAAACAAATACCTCAATCCACTATGGTCTGTCATAAATACAAATATCCTACCTAGGAGATAATGTCTCCACATTTTCAAAGAATGCACTATAGAAACCAATTCCATATCATGGGTTACATAATTGACTTCATTCTCATTCAATTTTCTGGATTCATAGCAAATCACATGTCCTTCTTGCATAAGGAATCCTCCGAGCCCTTCCTTGAAGGCATTTGTACACACATGGAAGTCTTAGTTTGGGTCTGCAATCTTCAACACAGGTGCATTAGTTATAAGGTATTTCATCTCTTGAAATATTTCTTCACATTCTTATGTCCAAATGAATTTAACCCCCTTTTTGTTAAGGGAGGTGATTGTGAAACCAACCATGGAGAATCCTCATATGAATATCCTATAGTATCCTGCCATGCCCATAAAGGATATGATATCAGATACATCCTTTGGGGTAGGCCAATCCATGATGGCTTTAATCTTTCCATGGTCAACTGCCACTCCTTCCTTAGAAATAACATGGCCTAGGTAGTGGACTTGTTTCTAGAAAAAGTCACACTTATTGAGCTTAACATAGAGTTGATGTTCTCTTAGTACCTGGAGTACTAGCTTGATATGTTCTTCATGATATTCTCTATTCTTGGAATAGATTAGGATATCATAAATGAAAACCAACATAAACCTATAGAAGAAATTTTTGAATATGTTATTCATTAAGAACATGAAAGTGGTTGGTGCATTGGTAAGCCCAATTGGCACCACCACAAATTCATAGTGCCCATATCTTGTCCTAAGGGTTTTCTTGTGGATATCTTCATCTTTAATTCATACCTAATGGTATCTAGACCTCAAGTCAATCTTGGAGAATATGGTAGCACCCATTAATTGGTCAAACACATCATTGATCCTTGGCAAGGGATACTTATTCTTGATGGTAATCTTATTGAGTTGTCTATAATCTATGCACAGTCTGGGTGTTTCATCTTTATTTTTCACAAACAAGGTTGGTGCTTCCCATGGAGACACACTAGGTTGAATGTATCCATTGTCCCACATATACTTTAGCTATAATTTGATCTCAACTAGCTCTGGTGTACTCATTCTATAAGGTGTTCTAGACATTGGCACTTCTCATGGTACAATTTCTATTGAAAAGTCAATATCCCTTCTTGGAGGTAGACCTAGTACCTCTTATGGGAATACATATTTATATTCTCTTAATATGGGATGGTTCTCTAGGTTGGGTTTGTCATTCTCAACAATGTTTAGTACTTGTATTGTATACAAGGGACATCCCTTTCTACAATAATTCTTCACTTGGAGGGATGATATTTGTCTCACCGAGACATGCTTTTGAATCCCTTGTAGGGTTACCCTTCTTCCTTCTTCATTTTCACACTCCAAAGTTTTTATGTAACAGTCCAACTTGGTTTTGTGGGAAACCAAACCATCCATGCCAATCAACAAGTCATAAGATCCTAGAGGAAGTATGTTTAGGTTTACTTGGGTGGGAAACCCACTCATGACAAATTGGCATGCTGGTATGAACTCTACTACTTTTCTTTTGGTTCCAGTGGCTAGTTGTACCAACCATGATTTAACATGTTTAACTTGTTGCAATTTACTTTTCTCGACAATTTGAGGGGAAACATAACTCAAATTAGAACCAGGGTCAATTAAAATGGAAACATGATGGTTGGAAATCATACCTTCCATATCCATCATTGAAGCTTGATGGTCATCTTGTCTATCATCCAAGGCTACATAAATTTGTGGCAGGCTCCTAGCCACATCATTGACTGTGGTAGCCTCTTGGATGTTGTATACCCTCCCAGGGTTCTGTTGCCTATGCGAACAACCCCTTAGAAGATGTTCCTCTCCACAACCCCAACATTTCAAGGGTTCTCTCTTTGTGTTATTAGTCTTACTTGGAGCTTCTCTGAATGGTGTATTCCCACTCTGGGAGGGAAAATTTTGCTGATACATGCTTCTGGAAGGAAGACTCATCCTAGAGATCGTACTAGGGTTCTTAAATCTCGAGGGTTTAAAACCCTTCTTCTTGAATCCCAATTTGTTTTTCTTCTTCCAGTTTTCATGGTGTTCTGTCTTACTCTTGAATTTCTCATAGCAATACCTTTCTTTTCGAATAGTATCTTCTAAGGTATTTGGCTCATCAAAATCAATCTTGTCCCTGTAGAACTGAGGTAATCCACTAATAAATCATCACATATTTACCTTTCCATCCTTTATATAGGGAACATACCTCATCAGCTCAAGAAATTTGTTGATATACTCATTTATGGTGAGTTGTCCTAGCTTGAGTTCATAGAACTCCTTAGTCTTTCCATCAAAGTAATTTTATGACAGGTACTTCTTCTTGAAGTATTTCTCAAATTGTTTCCATGACAAGTCCTTCTCATGGACTCTTTTCACATCCCTAAGGTCCTCCCACCAAATGGAAGCTTTCCCATTCATGTTAAAAATGGATATCTGAGCCTTTAAGTTTTCAGAGTAGTCATGGAATATGAAGTACTTCTTCAAGCTGAGTAGCCAAACTTCATATTATCCCCCTTCTTAATATATCCATCGAAGGTGGGTGGTTTGGATTTATTGAATTCTTTAGGGTCATGACTCTTGGAATGTTTCCTCTTCTTTCCTCTTGTCTGAGAATGGGAACTAGTTTTTCCACTGGAAGACTCCTTGGAGTGGTCAATGTCCTCACAAGAGTAATATTCCATTGAATGTCTCTTGGATCCATGATGGGCCTTCTTTGAGGTACTCCTCTTGGTGTGGACACTTTCAAGACCATGCTTCCGTGTCTCAAGTGGACTTGGAGTTTTCTTATTATGATGTCTGTCCACTTGACTGGCAGCTGGACCATGTTGTAGTTGCCTTTGTATATCTGATAGGATTTGCAGTAGGAATGCATTAATTTATTTCTAATTTTCTTTCTCCTTGATCAACCTCTAATTTTCATCCTTATAACTCTATAATTCTGCCATGAGGCTTCTTACAGTTTCAGCCAAATTTGGAGGGGTTTCCACCACCCTCCTTTCATCAGATTCTTCCTCTCTATTGTGGGAGCTATCCCCCAACTTCTGATGTGTCACCATCCTTTACATTTTAGTTCTCATGTTATTCAACGACTGCTTGAGTGTTGATAAAACATTTTCTGTTAGTTACTAATCTACCAATTCATGAACAACACATATCATTGCAAGGTGAGGTCAGTTCTTTATTTGGAAACATTAGCAACCTACAGTGCATAATTCCAAAACATCTATAAACAATATAAGGTTTTGTTCCTCTCTTAAGTAGAGGTTCAAACATGTTTCTTATAGAAGGGGGGTAGGGTAGGGTGCTACCCCATAAGTTCTCTAATAATTGTTTTATGCGACTCATGCATGAGCCCAAGCATGCCAAGTGCTGTTTCCATGCTCTGATACTAATTTGTAACATACCCAACCCATAAATACCCTTTTGTAGGGATGGGGCATCAAATTTTTTCTCTTCATGACTATCTCAAATCACAATTCGTCGATCTTCATTGGTTACTACTCATCATGAGCTTTCTAATGGTCACCACCGCACTTAAATCGGAGATTGGGTTTGTAAGTTATGGACTCTCGAAGCTACCCAGGGAATTATCAGTTGGAGTCTTCGATGTTCGATGTTCAACATACCATTTTCCTAATCCCCTAAGTCCCAAGATCTGGCCACATGGCCTTATCCATTCGACGATCGATAATTTGCGGTCAAATTCTTACTTTTTTTGGCGTTTCAACGATCGATGAATGTCATTGAAGGTTCAGTGTTCAACGATCGTTGATATCCATTGAGCATTCCTTTTTACCATACTATGCCCAAAATCCCAAACTCTTGAAATTTCACCGCGTGGCCTTGGCCCTTCGACGTTTGGTGTTTTATGTTGGACATTCCTAAATTGTAGCATTCCCCAAAAATCCTAAACTCCTGAAGTTATACCAACTCTCGAAGTCCCGTAAACATCACCCGCCACATTGGCTAGGCATGCACGAACCGGGAACTGACACGCAGCGAGGGTCAAGGGATGACATGTTTCCTCGATAGGGGGTGACATGTGTCATTCTCTAACATGCATAATGGGTATGTGAATCATCTAAAACTGGGTGACACATGGATCGTGTAATGCAGGTCCATGTCACATTTAATGACGTCATCAAGACATGTCATCATAGACTGATAATTGCTCAGTCCTTCAATCTAATTGTCCATAAGATTCCACGTAGATCCATAGATATACGGTTCTCATTACTTCGCGGCTCTGGGATTCAAATATTTCCAACTCCTCACGTCACGAATTCCTCGAAGAGATAATTCTCTGGAGTCTCTAATATGGCGCCAAGTGTCTATTGAGCTCTCAACACACCCTAAACAAGTCTTTGCCAAACTCTTCTTTTTGGGTACGACTTATTGTTTATTTTGGAACAATGTTGTTTCTGCCTATCTTTGTTTTCTACAATTTCTCCTTGATTATTTAAAAGTTTCCCTAAACATGTCGAAACCATCACAACTTAAAAGGAGTAACATTTGACTAAAGAATCAACCACCAAGTCATTTCACTTGATGTGTCCAAATTTTGACACCCGAAAGAATCAGAGGTGAAAGAAAATCGTCCTAGAAAACTAAAAACGCCGATCGCCGGTTTTCGTCGGCATTGGTAAATGGGGAGTTGTTCTTTCGTGATAAGCATTGCACTTGAAAGTTGTCGATGACCGACTTCATTCAGCATCAGTGAAATGCAAAATGAAATAGTCGTTTGCGGAGAAAGGGAGGAATCGCCGATGGTCGATCCTGTAAAAATATTTTGGTGTCGACGATTTTTTATTTTCTAAGGAGTATCAACGAAGAATCCCATAGCTTGGCGCCGATCCCCGACTTCCCCTTTCAGAAAATGACACGATGGGATGTTTTAGCTCTAAATATACACTAGATACGATGCATTTTATTGATCGATTAATTCCAAGATCACGCATCAGTCTCTAGTTCGTGTGCAGAGCCCAATGACCATTTTAACCTATAGATACAATGAATCTCCCTCCGCGCCTCCACTGTCAACCTACGTAAAATTGATTACAGGGAATTGGCGATAAGTAGTTTAAATTTCGTCCCATTACTTGTATTAACATCTTGATGCGACTGGTAAGTTCTCTCTCATTATATTACCCCGAATTATTATGAGCCAAAGCATCCTGCGTGCAAAGAGGTCCGGAACATCCAGAGGAGCGAGATGAATGGCCCGTAGAAGGCTTCCAAGGTATAGTGAGTATTAAGCAACATATTTTAGCAAGCATACAGGTATGTACCAATCTGGTTTTGATTTCATTTCACATATAAATTAAGATCTAATATTATTCTATGTGTTGGCCCTAATTGAGCATCTTCGGTTGCAGGAACGATGCCTCCAAAGAAACCCACCACCAGGAAATCTCCTAGAATCCCAAAGCCGCAAGAATCAGAAGCAGGAGAAGGCTCCTCCCCAGCCATTGCAAGAAAATTGGAATTCACTTCCAAGCTAGCTCCCATCATCAATACGATCACCAAAGAAGCCTTCGCTCAGCCCCCGGCCTTTGGGGACACAGAGGCGAACATTGGGACCAAGACAACATTCCCGCGATGGGAATATTTGTTCAAGGAAATCAAGCACGAAGAATTTCCCGAATATGCCCCGTATAGCGATCCTCACACGAGGAAGATGGATGATGAGGTTTTCATCAACATCCACAAGGCTTACCTACACATGGTGGCGAGAAAGACTCTGGTATTCCCTTTCATCAAAATTTTGAAATGGCTTATTGATCACAGCGATGCAAAAAAGTGTGTAATTAATGATGATAATGGTCAAATCCCCGGGGTTTTCCTCCCAGTAGAAGTCCAAAGGTATTACAATCTCAGGGAGCCAGATGAACGTTTGAACAAGGATTTTGTTGTGAACTTTTCTCAGAAGAACAACACCAACAAAATCATGGTGTCCTGGTGGACAGAAGACAACAAATTCACTAACCGAAACTATGGCTGGTACCCAACGACCAACCTTGGACAACCTTATATCTATCTAATGGCTCTCCTTTGTTGGTTGCATGGAGAAAAATATTTCTCTAGGTTTTCGGAGGCATGGATGCCTTTGGCTTATACTGTCGCCGTCTTCGGAACAAGCTTCAACTAGGGCATGATCATCTCCAAACAACTTAGCACCTGCATTCTACAGGATAAACAACTGAAGGAAGGAGAAACTCTTACCTTCTACATGGTGTCTTATCTATTAGACGTCATCTGTGCAAGAAATGTCTTCGCAGGAATGAACCTGAGCTGGCATTCTTCTGAGCTCCCGGTCCATGTATATTTTAGAATCTTGTGGGAGAACAGGTATAAATGATACTAATCTCTCATTTGTGACCAATTTATTGCACCTATTCATTTCTTACTATTCAAGAAGGAGTGCCCAAGGCTATCTGATGCGACCAAAAAGGTTATATTGAAATTCGGTCACTGGTACTTGGATGAGTGCGAAACCTACATTAGGGTTTTCAGTGTCACAGGAGCACCACATTTTTTACCTATATATGTCCCCGACCAACTGGTATTAGGGGAAATATGTTACCAAACTATCTTACAGGGTTACAATGCCACTTTGGTGTAGGATAAGAAATGGGCATTCATACCCTATGGGTTTCATATCGGCTTCTACCAGGTTAAAGACACTGTGTAGGCCAAACAGGAGGGATTAAGTCAATTGCAATTTCAGTTCCAGACATGATGTTTTCGCAAGCACGATCCCAAGGGTCTGGTCTCGAAACATGCATCACAAGTATCATCTTATTGGCCTTATGCGCACAACCGATTTGAGGATGAAATATTCACTGAAAATGCTCAAGATTGGGATGAGGTGGTGGCAAGAATGGTTGACCCTAGAATAACCAAGTTCAAGGCCATGAGTTTGGAAGAGAAAGCAGTGTCCTTGGATGAAAGAGCACAAAGAGTGGAAGAAATTCCCAGTACTAGGGAAGAAAGGGTAACATTCAAATCGACTGAAACGATAGAAGCTCCCTAGGAAGCCCCTAGACAGAATTGGAATTTTCTCAGAACTCTAGGGGCAAGGGAAAGAGGGACACTATTGCTCCAACATGCTCAACAAATAATGGATCCGGCCCTCTTATCAAGCGTTCTGACTAGTAACCTGGAAAAGAGCCCGACAGGGGTAGGCGACTCTGAGCTCACAAACCCCGGTAACATCAATGGGTCATATGACCCTCAATCTGCACTGCTACCATCCGATTCACCGGCAGGTGTGATGACTCAATCGAAGCCGGGATGGGTGTCGATTGAAAATAGTGCACCTAACCCTCTGTCCGAGTTCATAGATATATACAGTGATGATGAGAGTCTAGAGGCATCTCAGAAAACCTCTGTGCATGTAGAAGAAGAAAAATGAGCCGAAAGAGGCTTAGATACAGAAATGCCTGATGTGCCAGAGACCCGAGAAGGTAGTCCCAAGGACAAGTCATAATTAGATGTGTCAATAGAAAGATCCCCATAGAAGGACGTCGACGATGCCACGACTATAATACAAGAAAGTATTGAGTTCGATCCCAACACATCCATTCCACTTGATACTCAGGTCCCCAATAAACATCAGGAAGAGGTCAAGCCTTCAGAAGAAAACAAGGAGGTTCAAGAGTCTGATCTTAAACAAATATATACCACCGGAATCCTGGGAAACATGCTTACATTGGGCGACCAACAGAAACTAGAGTCGGTAGATGAATTAGCATACATCTATGCAATCTCCTATGATTAAAAGAGGAAGGCCATCGTGCAAAGGTGTTACACATCAAAATTAATCACTTTGATAGTGTCACAAGTGTCATCATTACAAGTGTCACAAGTGTCGCATTTTTGTCGCAAGTGTCGCAAATGTCAGAAAAAGCATACTTCCATAATTCCTATGTTGTGCTTATAATGACATCAGAAGGACACTTGAAACACCTCAAACATTTGATTTGGAAGAAGAGGAATGGGTTAATAGGGTTATGAACCTCTTGCCATTTGAAAGAACCACTAAAAATTGAGTTTCAGAGGAGAACGCTCCCCTATACCACTGTTAGGAGTGCTGGCGCTCCCCTATACACTCTTAGGGAGAGTTATAACACTCTGTCTGCCCTTTTTGAGGAGTGTTTCTACTGTTAGGAGTGTTGGTGCCCCCCTATGCATTGTTAGGGAGTGTTATAGCGCTTTGATGCCCCTTTTGGGGGAGCGCTTCCTATTCTGGGTGAAAATTGGTTTGTTGAGAAGAATGAGGAAAAGATCTCTTCAATCTCTGAAGGCAGTTGGATTCGAATCCTTGGTCAAGCCATGATCTTAGGGAAGATTCCTAACTGAAGGAGGAAAATCCTCAACTTACCCCAAATATATCTCAAGTGGTTGGGCCTCTCTAAACCTATATAAGAAGGCCCTCTCATGGTGAAAAGGAGGAATGATTGGAGGCATGAAACCTATGATCTCATAGGAAACACACAGTGAAGTGGAGGAGAATAATCAGTGAAGTTATTGTCATTCTGATCGTGGGTATTTTGAGCAAGGGTTAGACAAGGAGGACTTGATGAAGCTGCTGCACTCACACCCACGAGCATAATTTCTCTTCTCTGTGGAAAGCTAATTAAAAAATGAAACAGAGGCCCTGAGAATAATTCTTTTCCTATGTCAAGCTCATTAAAAAATGAAACAGTCACCTCTCTTGAACCTTGTTTTCATCCACCCTTCTCCTTTTTTTCATCTACTAGAGAAATTGGTGACAACCTCAAAGTCGGTGAATGAATTGAAGCTTGGAGGGCATGTCTCCAGCCTTTGATGATCATTCTGGATTTAATACACTAGCTTTCAAGCTGGGGGCATACCAAGATTAGTCTTTGTTCTTTCTCGTGCTTGTAAATGCATGAGAATGCATCTGGGTAAACTTTTATCTCTTTTTCAGACCTGTATGGATACACAAAAAAGGAACCCCCTAGAGTCTTCTTTAAGCTCTTTTCAGACTCTCTAAACATGAAAAGATTGCCGAGTGATCTTGCTTCCTTTCCCACTTGTTAAAAGTTTTGAAAGGGCATATTTCGAGTGATAATTTATCTCTTTTTCGGCCTCGCAAGACTAACATTACGAAAAAGGACAACATTGGAGTCATCTTTAAGTTCTTTTCAGACTCTCTAAACATGAAAAGATTTCCAAGCGACCTTGTTCTCTTCACGCTCGTTAAAGTATTTGAAGAAAACATATGTTGAGTGATAATTTATCTCTTTTTCGGTCTCATCATACTACTTTACGAAAAAGGAACTAAGAGAGTTCTCTTTTAAGTGTTTTTCCAGACTCTATAATCATGAAAAACCTTCGAGTTTACCTTCTCTGGACTCGTTAAACCATCATACATTGAAGGGCCCATATGGGACCGAACCCTTACTTCTTCCAGTTCATTAAACAAAGGAAGAGGAACTTACTGAAGGTGAGTTATATCGAGCATGTGTTACCCTCCTCGAGCTCACTAAATTAAAAAGAGGCACTCGTCTATTTGGATGGGGGAAAAAATTGAAAGAAGAAAGCCAATAAGTTTTTGAGAACATTACCAGGTAACTCTTGGAGTCGCCCTTGAACATGACACTTTGTCTTTGCACACATCTTAATCTGCTGAACCTCTGCACTGAACCAATCCTTTGATTTTTTCTTACTACTTTGGGTTACCCCACGAAAGTCACAGTATCCATTGCATCATCGTGTTTTCGTCCATGTCATGTTTCTGCTGTTGTGCCTCAGTGTTCAAGGAAAGTATCTGCCTCAAGATTCAACCATCACAAGTATCTTATCTCAATACCCGTGTCCATCCATGTTCATTGGATCTACCAATTACATCTCTGTGTATTTTTTGTGTCGTTGATGGGGGATACATCAAGGCCCTCCTTCGACGAGTCTATTCCTGTCGACTTCAACACATTATCTAGGAACTAGACTTAGAAACCAGTTAGTACTTTGGGACCTACATGCCTCAATGGCATGACTCCTCACATTCGATAGTGGGTTTACATCATTGACCTCTGATCAGATGATTCCATGGATGTTCTACTTCAGCTCATCCATTCACATTCGTTGGAATGTACTAGAGTACCTTGGGAATGATTGACATCAATGGTGATCTCCCTCGCGCTTGTTAACGATTTACATCATTGACTGGTAATCAAGTGGTTTCTGACATGTTCGACATCAGGACATCTATTCACATGGCTAGATTCATACTACATCGGGATCGGTAAGAAGACCCTGGGTTGAGTGATCACTTTGATATGTACTTTTCCCAGGTTTCGACGAAATTTCTCTTGAACAATGACACATATACTGTCACATAGATCCACTTTGTATTGGTCATGGCTATGTCTTGTCATCTCGTAGATCCACTGTGTATTCTTCATGGCTATGATCAGTTTAGGTCATAGGATTATAGATCCACACTGTATCCTTGGTGGCTATTCCTTTTATCAATACAATTATGGATCCGTAGTGTATTTTATGGCGGCCATATTTTGAAAGTCTTTATTACCCAAACATAGGTATGCTTGCCTTGGGTTTGAAACATGTCATAATATTTGTTGATGTTTGTGTGCAGCTTCTGTCAGGTTCTCTGCATCTATACCCTTGGTTGAAATTCTGTAAAGCATTTCAGTTATCAGTTCTCGTATTCTAACTTCATACTTTGGGGGGAAATATGTTACACATCAAAATTACTCACTTTGATAGTGTCGCAAGTGTTGTCATTACAAGTGTAACAAGTGTCACAAATGTCAGAAAAAGAATACTGCCATAATTCCTATGTTGTTCTTATAACGACATCAGAAGGACACTTGAAACACCTCAAACATTTGATTTGGAAGAAGAGGAATGAGTTAACAGGGTTATGAACCTCTTGCTATTTGAAAGAACCACTAAAAATTGAGTTTCAGAGGAGAACGCTCCCCTATACCACTATTAGGAGTGCTAGCTCTCCCCTATACACTCTTAGGGAACATTATAATGCTTTGTCTACCCTTTTTGAGGAGCGTTTCTACTGTTAGGAGTGCTGGTACCCCCTATGCATTGTTAGGGAGCGCTATAGCACTCTGATGCCCCTTTTGGGGGAGCGCTACCTATTCTGGGAGAAAATTGGTTTATTGAGAAGAATGAGGAAAAGATATCTTCAATCTCTAAAGGTAGTTGGATTCGAATCCTTGGTCAAGCCATGATATTAGGGAAGATCCCTAATTGAAGGAGGAAAATCCTCAACTTACCCCAAAGATATCTCAAGTGGTTGGGCCTCTCTAAACCTATACAAGCAATCCCTCTCATGGTGAAAAGGAGGAATGATTGGAGGCATGAAACCTATGATCTCATAGGAAACACACAGTGAAGTGGAGGAGAATAATCAGTGACATTATTTTCATTCTGATAGTGGGTCTTTTGATCAAGGGTTAGACAAGGAGGACTTGATGAAGCTGCTGCACTTGCATCTACAATTGTAAGTTTCCTTCGTTGTTGTTCTCATCAATATAATATGCTTGGCATGTTCCTTTCTAGTTTGTTCTTAATCTCACATGAACTTGTCTCTAATAGATAGATCTGTTTCAAACTAATCTCAGTAGAGTAGGAAGTGGTTGTACTTTTGTTTGTCTACAGGGCTTATCGAGGAGCGAAAGATTGGAGCTCAACTCAGACCATGCAGGGACAAACACCGGTAAAAGGTACTTATTTTCTCCTTACTCCTCACACATTAGTTTAGCTAGATCTAAAAGCAAGTCAGTGACCATGATAAGCATCTTCTATCTTAAGAGTTAAGAGTCTATCTCTCAAGAGGAGATCTACCTGTCCACAGGGAGATTTTCCTTCAACAAAAGGACTGATAAGAAGAGGAATATTACTGTGGACTGTTCTATTTTGGTTACCACAGTGGAAAGCTTGATCAACATAGCAGATGCTCGCACGTTTGAGCTAATAGGTGTGGGAAGAGCCCTCTCTGATGCTGCCTAGGATAGGGCTAGGAGGGATGAAAGAGAACTAGTGGATACTTTGAAGGAACTGGAACACCTGCGCCATATTGTTGAGTATTATAAAGGCGCCACACAGACTGCGACATATTTGAAGAGTGAGTTTTCAAGAGTTTACAATGAGTACAAGAAAGAAAGAACTATGTTAACTGAAAATATAATTGAATTCTAGGAGGACACTCTCATGGCTCTCGCAGCATGCAAGGAGAAGGAACGATGGCATGAAAGAGTGCAACAAGCGGTAGAAAGGCTCGAATACATTGAGGCAGTCCAACAGGGTCGAGAAAAGGAAGAACATGGAATTCGAATGTTAAACAAAAATATCCTTGACCGCATAAAGAGATCCATAGAATAGTGGACTAAGATGTCTCGGGATCCACATTAAGAGATCCAAGAACAATATGCCAAGTGCCAGAAGCACTGGGATAAAATTAATAAACTAATGAAAGATATCAAGCTCCCCAAGTTCGACAACCCTAGTGAGTTTATCGACATAAGAAACATGCTCAAGATGTATGCCAAACAAGACTCCCTATGGGCTGAAGAGTGCATAAAGGTAATTGATTCGAGGCCGGGACAGGTGCGACAATTCACAGAACACCCGATCAGAGCTAAAACCATGTTGCAACAGTTGAATTACACCTTGATAAAATATCGAGTGCATGCCGCAGGCATCAGAGGGATATATGCAGCCCCAATGGAACAACATAGATTCCCGTGGGCCCATACTTGTGAAGACCTCTTTATTAGATGGTCCAATTATGAAATAATCTACCCTTTTCAAGAAACAACTCAGGTGGACTGTTGAAAAAATGTGAGATAATGACTCCACGTGGCGATTTTTGATTATCTCAAAATGTATTTTACTGTTAATTACTATTAAGACTTTATATTATAAATAGGAACATCGACCGATGGTCCAAAGGTCGATGGTTTCTTGGAAGAACTCTTTTCTTTCTAGTTGTTAAGAATTATTTTGGAGCTGTTATGAATGAAGAAGTCCTTCTAGGCTAGAGACGAAGTTGTTTTCATCATATGCATGTGTAATTGAGCCTGGAGAAGAACTATTTCCTATTCAACTCATGAGCAGATGTAACAAGTAAGAGCCAGTGAATATATTTTCAAGTTATCTAGTGCAATTGTTTTGTTGTTCTTTTCTCTAATGATGGAAATGATGAATCGTTGTGTGGATGTATGATGAAGGATTATGGTAGATGAATTATTTTTCTTGCTATTGATCTTATCATATAATTGTTTTCTTCTAATTAGTATTCTCAAATAGTAATTGGATGCTCACATGGTTAACGTATTATTACTAGGCTTGTGGTATAGGATTATTGTTTGCATGTTTGAGCAACGGGTTATCCCAAGGTCAGCCTCTTCTGCAGTAGTTAAATTTTCTCTCATCTTGTTTTCTTGGATAGTTTAGGTTAAAATATCAGCTAGCAATTGAGTGCTCACATGATTAAAGTATTATTACTAGGCCTGTGGTAAGAGATTGATGTTTGCATGCTGGAGTGAGGGTTATCACGAGCCCAACCTTTCCTAGTCTTTAGACTTCCTTATCGTTGTGTGGTAAAGTTGGTTTATACCAGTTTTTTCTCACATTTATCCCAACTAAAGAGAAAATACCAAAAGAGAAAATCCCGACTGAAGGAGATGCCTCCACAAGAAAACACAAAGCCCATCGATTAAATTGGCCGGGTCGTGAGATCTAGAGAACTATTCCAATAAAAAATGCTGCAGAGTCTAATTGGGCCTTGGTGGTGGGTTTGGTTCCTACTATTGAGTTAAGGGGTTTAATACCCATCAACAAAAGTGGCGCTAGAAGGAGGGCCTGAGAATGAATGGCTGAATATGTAAGTTATATGATATTTCAAACAACCTATAGATTCGTAATGGCCCACATGCATGGCTAGTCATCCAACAGACAACCCACCTTTACCAAGTACTCTCGAAGCAGACAACTCTTCCCACTTGAGGAAGGATATCTTCACCCTGAAATACCTTACTCCCTCCCTCACGAGGAAGTGAATCAATTTAGAAGGATTACCAGAGCTTACGCCCAACAAATTAGAGTGTTTCCATTCACTCCCATCCTCCCTCGAAGAAAACAACAAGGCATACCAGTGGTCAACACTCCCGACGAAGTTTTCATACACTCCGTCGAAGACTTAATATAATTCACAATCACCAAAATCCAAGAACCTCTTGACCTCATACCCGAGATGCCAACCGACGACATCTCCAAACCTAATGATCTTTAGGAAGAGGAAGAGCCTAACTCTGACTCTAGAGATATGGAAGAGAACAATGATCATGAGGAGGAGATAGAGGTTCCACTTCAAGGCAACCAACCTTGTTTGGCCGGGGATGCCGTGGTCGTCCCTGGACGAATACACAATCTCCCTAGGAACCCAGAAAAGTTGCTCCCCAAGAATGATCCCGAGACCTCAGGATTGTCCGAAGATCATATCAAGAAGTTCATACTCATGATCAGACTTATGAATGTTCAACATGAAGATGTAGTATGAAAAATTTTCCCCTACACGTTTGAGAACTTGGCTTCCACTTGGTATTTTAACTTGCCAGTAGGATCCATAACTAGCTGGACTAAGTTCCAAAAGGAATTCCTAGACAAATTTGCTAAAGAAACTACCATGGGAGCCCTTATGGACGAATTGTTCACAACCACCATGACCCTAAAGGAAAGGGTCAAAGATTTCAATCAAAGATTCATGACTATCCTAAGCAAGTTTCATTCCGTGAAAAAACTGGCTCAAGAGTTGCAAATTGAGGTCTATGTTAACGCCTTCTGGCCTCTATTTCCATGTTTGTTAAAAGATCCACTAAGAAAACCCTTGTGGAGAATTTCGAAGAGGCCAAGATGATAGAGTTCCAGATGAAATGGTGTAAAGAAGGCTAGGCATCTCTAGCAAGAAAAGAAATCCAACCCCCTCCCAAGAGAGGACTACTCTTGACTAGACCACCCGGGAAGCTGGCTGAACCAACTCCTGATAAGGGTAATGGGGATATAGAAGACCTGCAATGCATGGTCAAGAAACTATCAAATGAGATTATAGATATGAAAATAACTGCGAGTGAGGGAAACCAAGGCCAGAGACCCTATAAGCCTTTCTTTAAAAGAAACCAGCCTTTCAAAGAAATTGAACCTCCCCTAGCCAACCTAAACATTGACTTAGGGAATGTCGCATCTAATTCTTTCTGTACTTACCAACAAGATAACCACTCATAAAGAGAATTCCCTCAGTGGGTCAATGCCATGAATTTAATGTCCAATCATTTTTTGGGTGAAGTCTCACTGACCGAACCTCTCAACAGTTCGGCCTTGAACATTGCCGATCAGGAAGAGGCTGACCCACCAAAAGACATGGCCATGCTGATATGGGATCCCGACATGATCATGTATTCAAAAGATATGTTTAAACCTCAAGCACCACCCATAGAGATATCAATGGTACAAACACGTAGTAAAGGTCAATCCGTTCCAAAAGATACCGATACCACCCATGTCTCACAAAGTAAATTAAATCCTGATCTCTTGAGAATGCCTGTCGCTCCTAGTAAACAACCTCTAAGAATCCATACGCGGGAATCTCCTAAGCTGGATTATAACGTAGTCGAAGATTTGAAGAAGCTGAAAGCTAATATATTAGTTATGGATGTATGTAGAATCCCTCAGCAGAAAGACCTTTTGTTGTAGGCTCTAAGTTCGATAGAAAACCTGGCCACCAGCGACGATCGAGAGAAGAATCTACCCCCCATAGATCTGGAAAACAAACCAATGATAAACACCTGCTCAGAAGGCAGGAAGGAGATACCTTTCATGCCTCCTTTCCTTTTAATGTTCGAAATCTACAATAGGAATCTTCACAATTGTCTGGTAGATTCCAGAGCATCTTCTAATGTCATTCCCTTGGCCATTTGTAATAAAATAGGTGTTGTCCCTCTCAAGAGTGATAATAATGTTATACAACTAGACAAAACCCAGGTCAAGGTTATGGGGGAACTCAAAGATGTGATGATCAGGATAGCGACACACCCTAGTTTCGTGCAGGTGATTGATATCATTGTAGTAGTTATCCCTGAGGCATATGGGCTATTATTGAGCTGAGATTGGTCCGAAAAGCTGAATGGATACTTTAGTATTGACTGGGAACACCTTTGGCTACCACTGAAAGGATACAAGAATATGATCTGAATTTATAGTGAGAGGTATCTGAAGCATACGATCACCAGTCTAGAAGCCTCTAATGAACCAACCTCCACGGATTTTCCCATATTGGGTAATTATTCTTGTGACTCCTACTTCGAGAACTTCCCTCCCCTCATATCCAATGTTCCTCTTAACCAAAACTCCAAGCTTCCTTTTCAGGAGAAATCACCGATGTCGACAGAAGATTCTCCCTTTTGTCAAAACTCCGTGCCAGGTCGGGCGGAAGGAAGGGGTGGACAACATAACATCAACAATGGTGGAGGAAGGAATGATTATCATTCATGTATTTGGACCCTCTATTTTGATGGATCCAAGTTACAAGAAGGATCAAGAGTGGGGTGTATTCTAATCGACCCAAGGGGTAGGCAACATTTCTTGTCTTGTAGGCTAGAATTCGAGTGCACCAACAACACTGCCGAGTATGAAGCCCTGGTGCAAGGGTTAAATAAATACATAGAACTTAATGTTAAAGAATTAAAGGTTTTCAGAAACTCAAAAATCATAATTAGACAATTAAGAAACACGATACATTGCAATTTTCCCCACCTTAAGAATTACCAGCAGGAGGTGCACAGGTTAATAGAACGCTTTGGAGTTTTCAACATTACCACAATCCCCAGGGCAAAGAATACCCTTGCCAATTCCATAGCCACAACCACTTCTAGGCTATTTCCCTTAGAAGATTATGAAGCCTCTCGATTCACTGTAGAACTACTCTACAAGCCATTGGTACCTAATAACATTTCTAATTGGAAAGCCTTCGAAGGAGATGAACATATCATAAGTTTTTTGACCAATCAGGACAATTTCAAAGATATCGCTATTGACGATGAAGAGTTCCAAGAGAACTCAATGGAAAAGGGTCCTATGGAAGACCGACATACGAATAGATCAAAGGCCCATACGATCCCAAAAGGGGTAGCTAATCTAGAGGATCTGTTTGATCTAAAGGAACAATTCAAAGGTCCTAAAAGCGCAAAGAATGGCAGCTCTTGTCCCCTCCATGAGATTGTGAATCTTGGGACCCCAGAGAACCCAAGGAATGTAAACCTCAGAAAAACTATATCTAAGGAATAAAGAAAGACCTACCTCAAGCTATTTAGACAATACCAGGATGTTTTCGCATGGTTCTATAAGGAGTTGAAAACATATGATACTCGTATTATTCAGCACACCATCCCATTGAAACCCGAAGTCAAGACTTTACAATAGAAGCTTAGGAAATATCACCCTTCATTAGAACCTCTCATGTACCAGGAATTAAGGAAAATCTTGGATGCAAAGATAATTTTCCAGGTTAGACACTCTGCCTGGGTAGCAAATCTTGTTCCGGTGAGGAAAAAAATGGGAGAAATCCGATTGTGCGTAGAATTTCGGAACCTCAATAAATATTCGGAGAAGGACAATTATCCCATCCTGCCAATGGAACAACTCCTACAGACTGTGTCAGGCTCGAAGATTTTTTCTCTGCTCGATGGTTTCTCAGGATACAATAAAGTGTTGGTTTCAGAGGAAGACTGATTGAAAACCACCTTCTGAACCAAGTGGGGAACCTTTGCTTATACACGCATGCCTTTTGGATTAATTAATGTAGGAGAAACCTTCCAGAGGGCCATGGACATGGCATTTAGAGGGATTATAAACAAGTGTGTAGTAGTATATTTAGATGACGTGATGGTGTATTTGAAGGATAGGAGGGAGCACATCCAACACTTAACTCAGATTTTTGAAAGATGCAGGAAGTAGGGTATATCGTTAAATCCTAATAAAATTATCTTCGGGGTTGAATAAAGGAAGATGTCGGATCATATTATATCTAAAGCAAGGATTCACATAGATCCTGAAAGGATTAAGGCCATAACACAACTTCCGTTACCTCATAACAAGAAATCCATGCAGTCTTTCTTCAGGAAAATCAATTTCATGAGGAAGTTCACTCCCGACTTAGCCGAAATTATCAAACCCTTACAAAAGATGATTCACAAAGATTCCAAATTTAAGTGGGATGAGGAACGAAAAAATTCTTTCAATAAAATCAAAGCTGCCATATCCTAGGCTCCGATGTTGCGAAGTCCCGATTTCAATAGAGGCTTTAATTTATATACCTTCGCTTCTAACCAGTCGCTAGCTACGATTTTAACTCAGAAGGAAAATGACAACAACGAATCCCTAGTATCATTTATGAACACTAACCTTCAAGGAGCTAATCTCAACTATCCTACCATAGACAAGAAGGCCTACGCAGTCTATAGGGCAGTAAAGCATTTCAGGTCCTACATCCTCAAGAACCACACTAAGGTGATTGTGCCACACCTTGCAATCCGATCTCTGTTCACCCAACAAGAAATGGGAGAAAGAAGAGGGAACTGGGTGGCAGTAGTCCAAGAATTTGATCTAGACATAAAACCTACCAAGCTGGGAAAAGGACAAGGTCTGTGCAAGCTCGTAGCCGAAGCCCATGATCAAGTAAATGAAGACTCCAGATGGGAGAATGAAATAACTCTGTGGTGTGGAGAAGTAGCATACATTCCCCTAGGATGATATTCCTGGTACAAGGACTTGGCTTAAATACTACATCACGAAACTTGTCCCAAAATCCTCAACCCAAGAGAGAGAAGATCCCTCAGGTTAAAGCCTGCACAATATAGTCTCATAAATTCGGTGCTTTTCTGGATCAAATATGATGGGGTGTTGTTGAGGTGCCTCAAACGTGAAGACGCCGATAAGGTTCTAAAGGAACTTCATGATGGCCTTGCTAAAGGACATTTTGCTGGAAATACCACCGCTCATAGGATTCTGAGGGTCGGCTACTACTGGCCCACCTTGTTCAAAGACACGCATACTTATGCTAGAAACTGTAAGACTTGTCAAATAAGCACTGGAAATGAGAGAAGGGAAACAATTCCTCTTTAGCCTATGATTGTTTCAAGGCCCTTTGAGAAGTGGGGGTTAGATATCATAGGAGAAATTATGCCCAACTCTTCTAAACAACACAAGTACATTCTTACTACCACCGACTATTTCACAAAGTGGGCGGAGACCATCCCTCTGACTCATGTAAATGAGAAGGTAGTGATCCAATTCATAGAACAACAACTAATCACAAGGTTTCATCTCCCCTCTGTTATGGTATTCGATAATGCAAATTACTTCTCCTCTACACTATTGACATAATTTTCTCTGGACAAAGGAATCATAATCAAGTACTCTGCAAATTATTACCCTCAACGAAATGGTGTGGCAGAGTCGATTAACAAAAATCTGGTAAGGATATTAAAGAAGACAGTTACAAATAACCAAAGAAATTGGCATAATCAACTTCATAATTCCCTATGGGCCTATAGGGTCACACCCAAAGAAGCCATAGGAAAATCCCCATACTTTCTGGTCTATGGGCAAGAAGCTATCCTCCCAAATGGGCTCTATCTGCCATCTCTTCAATTGGCCCAAGATTCCAATGAGGAACCCTCATCGGCCATGCAACAAAGAATAAATACTCTACTCATGCTGAAAGAAGAGAGAGAGAAGGCTAAGTCAAAATTCCTAGCTCATCAACATATAGTGAAATGATGGTTCGATAAGCATAAGGCCAAAGAAAAGAGTTTTGAGGTAGGAGACTTGGTACTAAAATGGGATAGAGCGAATGAACCAAAAGGGAAGCATTCTAAGTTTTAGAACCTGTGTCTTGGACCTTTCCAGGTCACTAAAAATATAGGGGAAGGTACTTATCGATTGCAGAACTTGAGGGGAGAACCTGACGCCCTCCCAGTAAATGGTCAGGCCCTAAAACAATATTTCCAATAATGATAATAAA
>SNQJ01S0001443.1:123805-154431 GCA_010110895.2 Picea sitchensis
TGAATATATTAATCTGCCTTTACTTCGATTGGTTTGAACTGTTGTGATCTGAACAGGACAAGAGCATCGGAGCGAAGCTTGGAACAACAAAGATCTAAGGAAAGCGTTCATAAGGTATGTCTATAATCCTTACCTCTTAGTTCATTCAATAGGATAGATCTAGGGAAAGTGTATTATTCTGTCCTGTTTTGTTCTAGATCCAGGTGGATCTAGGGAGATCGGTTTGTGTCCGCACTCACGGATTTATCCTGAAACACAAGCGACGTCCTTGGATGAAAGAGCACAAAGAGAGGAAGAAATTCTCAAGACTAGGGAAGAAAGAGTAACATTCGAATCAACCAAAATGATGGAAGCTCCTAAGGAAGCCCCTATACAAAACTGGAATTTTCTCGGAACTCCAGTTGCAAGGGAAAGAGGGACACTATTGCTCCAACATGCTCAACAAATAATGGATCCAACCCTCTTATCAAGTGTTCTGACCAGTAACCTGGAAGAGATCTCGATAGGGGTAGGCAGCTCCAAGCTCACAGACCTCGGTAACATCAATGGGTTAGATGACCCTCAATCCGCACTACCGCCAGCCGATTCACCAGCAGGTGTGAAGGCTCAATCGAAGCCGGGCCATGTGTCGGTCGAAACTAGTGCACCTAACCCTTTGTCCAAGTTCATAGATATATACAGTGATAATGAGAGTCTGAAGGCATCACAAAAAACCTATGTGCATGTAGAAGAAGAAAAAGGAGCCGAAAGCGTCTTAGATATAGAAACGCCCGATGTGACAGAGACCCAAGCAGGTAGTCCCAAGGACAAGTCAGAATTAGACATGTCAATAGAAAGATCCCCGTAGAAAGACATCAGCGATGCCATGGCTAGAATACAAGAAAGTATTGAGCTCGCTCCTGACACATCCATTCCACTTGATACTCAGGTCCCCAATAAACATCAGGAAGAGGCCGAGCCTTCAAAACAAAACAAGGAGGTTCAAGAGTCTGATATTGAACAAATATATACCACCGACATCCTGGGAAACATGCTTACATGGGGAAACCAACAAATACCAGAGCCATTAGATGAAGTGGAAGACATCTATACGATCTCCTATGATCAAAATAGGAAGGCCATCATGCAAAGGATTACTAAGAAGAGGAAGATTACTGTGGACTGTTCTATTTTGGTTACCACAAAGGAAATATTGATCAACATAGTATATGTTTTCATGTCTGAACTAATAGGCGTGGGAAGAGCCCTCTCTGATGCTGCCCAGGATAGGGCCATGAGGGATGAAAGAGAACTAGAGGATACTATGAAGGAACTGGAACACCTGCGCCATATTGTTGAGTATTATAAAAGCGCCACACAGACTATGGAATATTTGAAGAGTGAGTTTTTAGGAGTTTACAATGAGTACAAGAAAGAAAGAGCTCTGTTAACTGAAAATATAATTGAATTCCAGGAGGACACTCTCATGGCTCTCGCAGCATGCAAGGAGAAGGAACGATGGCATGAAAGAGAACAATAAGCGGTAGAAAGGCTCGAATACATTGAGGTAGTCCAATAGAGTTGAGAAAAGGAAGAACATGGCATTCGAATGTTAAACAAAAATAACCTCAACCGCATAAAGAGATCCACAGAATACTAGACTAAGATGTCCTGGGATCCACATCGAGAGATCGAAGAACAATATGCCAAGTTCCAGAAGCACTGGGATAAAATTAATAAAGTAATGAAAGATATCAAGCTCCCCGAGTTCGGAAACCCCAGTGAGTTTATCGAAATAAGAAACATGCTCAAGATGTATGCTGAACAAGACTCCCTATAGGCCGAAGAGTGCATGAAGGTAACCGATGCGAGGCCGGGACATGTGTGAAAATTCACAGAACACCCGATCAGAGCTAAAACCATGTTGCAACAGTTGAATTCCACCTTGATAAAATACCGAGCGCATGCAACGAACATCAGAGGGATATATGCGGCCCCAATGGAACAACATAGATTCCCGTGGGACCATACTTGTGAAGAAATCTTTATCAAATGGTCCGATTATGAAAGAATCCACCCTTTTCAAGAAACAACTCGGGTGGACTGTTGAAAAATTGTCAGATAATGATGCCATGTGGCAATTTTTGATTAGCTCAAATTGTATTTTACCGTTAATTAATGTTTAGAATTTATATTATAAATAGGAACATCGACCGATGGTCCAAAGGTCGATGGTTTGTTGCAAGAACTCTTTTCTTTCTAGTTGTTAAGAATTATTTTGGAGCTGCTATGAATGAAGAAGTCCTTCTAGACCAGAGATGAAGTTGTTTTCATCATATGCATGTGTAATTGAGCCTAGAGAAGAACTATTTCCTATTCAGCTCATGAGCATATGTAACAAGTAAGATCTAGCGAATATATTGTCAAGTTATTTGGTGCAATTGTTTTGCTGTTCTTTTCTCTAATGATGGAAATGATGAATCATTGTTGTAACATACCCACTACCTAAATCAAATTTTTTCGGTCTTCTGTTGGACTCGAACCCCTAAATAACCATGGAGGCCTAGCGTAAGCTGGCTCTTTCTCTCTCCTTCTCCGTTCCCATGTGATCGTGGGTCATGTTCGCAGTTCAATTTGAATGCATCGTCTTTTATATTTTGCGCTTCGACGCTACAATAATGTCTAAACATTCGACTCTGCAACCACCGAATCCCGACAGGGCTAGCGATTGGCCAATGGGGCGAACCCCTATAGGGTTAGTAAATGGCTAATAGGAGCAATTCCCAACAGGGCCAGAGAACAACCAATGATAAACAGCCCTGTTGTGCGATAGGGTGGAATACAGGTCATGAAGAGGGAAACGCGACACGGTGGTCATCATGACAGGAAGGGACCCACTTCACACGCCCCAATATTTCCGGACCCCGCCCCCCCCAATTAAAGGCAGAATGGGAAGGGGGCTCTGGAATCCACTTGTGCACCGTTGATCGGGGTGAGTTAATCTTGATCATTCGATAGTTGCGCGTCCAGTTTCGGACCCCCCCCTTAAAGGCAGAATGGCAAGGGGGCTCCAGAATGCATCCTCAACCGTAGATCTGGATGGGTGGACTCTGTCCATCCAGATCTACTCGCCACTTATCCTAAATCATATTCATGTCCTAGCTTAAGTTGACGTCTCATCCCCACATCTAACGGTCATTACAGACCCGAAGATCCTCCGAAAGAATCTCGCCCGTTCATCGGGGTTTCGAACATCGCAATGTCGAAATGCATAAAAATTTTGTCCTCGGAATCCCCAATATCCCGATATGACATCAACTTCTTCTAGTCCCCTGGGCTAGACCTTTTGTTCCACACGACCTCCCTCTATATGACCACAGTCATACCACCTATCGGAGCTTCAGGGTTTCAAGTGCTGAAATGCATTTGCCCATGGGATTGCCGATCCCTCGAATCCTGATTCTCCACTATGCTGACAGCTGGCCCGCAATGGCACTTTCCTCCTCATCGGGGTTTCAGACTTCGCGATTCTGAATTTCATAAACACCTTGTCACCGGGATTCCCGATATCCTGATGACCCAAATGCTGATAGACGACTTCCGGTCGGGACTTTCCATGACGACTCCGATTGCTGTCATGCATCCTCCTCTGATGGACGGTCCTGGTTAACTCTTGGTATTTTGCGACTTCTGATGTCTTGGAAGCCTTTTCCCTAGGACTTGTGAAATGCCAAACTCCGACTCCCTTCAGATCTCTGACACATGTCCCAAGTGAATGGACGGTTCAGATCGCTCTTCGCGTTTTTGAGACTTCTGATGTCCCGACTTTCACGACCTCAGGAACTCCGATTTCCTGAATGCTGATATCCTAATGTCTAGTGCCCAGATCTCCGGAATGGATGATCACGTGACACACATCCTCTCTCAGATGGACGGCTCACAACTGCTCCGGGGTTTCCACCATGGAAAGTCCCGATCCCTTGTCAACAAGTATCCAGATTTTGCGATTCCCAATTTCCCGAAATGGGAGATCTCGCGACGCGTGGCCTCCGTTAATCAGATGGCTCAGATCTATCCTGGGGTTTCCACCATGGAAAGTCTCGATCCCTTGTCAACAGGTATCCCGATTTCGCGATTCCTGATTTCCTGAAATGGGATATCTCGCGACACGTGGCCTCCGTTAATCGGATGGCTCAGATCTATCCTGGGGTTTTTCTCCCCTATACACTGGGATCTTAACCCTTGGGTAACTCCTGACAGATCCAATGACTGTCGGGTTTTTCAGCCGAGATCTGATGGCTCAGATAGCTTCCTAACTTGCAAGTTTTCCCACTATTTCCTAAACATGGAGAGATCCACGATTTGGATACTCTCATGAACCTTGGGGATCTATGGTCCTAAACTCTTCACTACCCACGAAGACACAGGAAAACAAAGGGTAAGGCATTTAACCCCCTAATTTCTCCTACAAATCTAACAGTCGTGGGTGACCGCAGATTCCCCGACGAAATCTCATCCATTGATTAATACTTGTCAGGTTAAGGTACTTAACTTTCCAGCTTCCTCTTACCAAATCTAATGGTGATGAATGACCATAGATTTCCCGATGGAATCTCCTCCGTCAATTCGTTACTTCGTCCTTATACTACCATCTCGGGTTTTTCAAGAGGGTCATTCCTCTTCGTGCAGGGTTACTAAGGCCTTACGCCTTCACAGTCACTTTCCTAGTTCTTGATGGGCTTCTCAAGGAAGGTATCTCTATGGGGAGATTCACTCAGGGTGCTATCTGAGGCAGATAAGGGTACCGTCCACCCGAGATCCAGACATGAAGTCTAAATTAGATCAGGATGCATGTAAATAACAATTCATGAGGACATATGCCATATATAGCCTCTTCCATACAAATATACAACTACTAGTACTGATCAAAACATCCTACACACATTTTTGCAATGAATTCATTCACAGTTTCACAGCTTATGGGCATAATCATCAGAATAAACATATATATATATATATATTTAAAGATTCCAGAGGCAAAACACTTATCATAAATAACACTAGGAGTCAAGCAACTGCTAAGAGGGGTGCTCATTTCCACCCAACCATAGGCTTAACGACTCCCAGCGGATTTACCACTAGCTACCCCCGAGCTGAGACCACGATGTTGTGAGACTGCGTCTCTCTGTCTGCCAGTGACCAGGAGCGAAGGTTGCAATCCTTCCTCTCTGCTATCACTCACTCTTCATAATTCTAGAGTTCCCCTCGCGTCTGCCCCCAATCGCTTCTACCATATGCCTTATCCTCTTGCGAGGTTGCACGTGGCACGATTACCCTCGCGCTGATCAGGCCTGATGGCTCTACGGATGGGCGGTTCACCATCCCATCCCTCATTAAGCCATCTGCCTACCAGCCTGTGAGACATTAACTTCAGGGCCAGTGAGTCACTTTTGGTTCTCCGGGCTAGTGGAGTCCAAATATGGTATTAATTCTCGGTGGAAGTTAACGCCACCTTTTCAGGTGCCTTCCACTGCCATCGTGGTCTCTTTTCTACATATCCCCTCTCAACATTCCTGCAATAAATTAAAAATGTTATTCACATTCATTGACCTTTTCCTCAAGGTCCATTTACATCACATATTCATATTTATGAGTTTGCCATAGTTTTTGTCCAGTCCATTTATATTTACAAGCTAGGGGAAATAGGGTGTTACAATTCCCTCCCCCCTTAAAAGGAACATCATCCTCGATGTTCTTAGCTACTAACATGAATTACATGTACAGAAGTAAGAAAATTCGGATATGCCTGTCTCATGGCATCCTCCATTTCCCATATAGCCTCATTTGGGCCAAAATGTTTCCACTGCACCTTGACCTGTGCAATGGTTCTGTTTCGGAGCGGGGTTTCCTTTCTATCGAATATGCATTGGGGTTCTGGTAGAAATTCTCCCTCCGGTTCCACCTGGATCACAGACCAGTCAATTATATGATTAGCATCATGTACATATTTCTTCAATAATGAAACATGGAAAACATTATGTGCTTTTACTGTGGGAGGAAGTGCTAGCCGATAGGCTACAGGTCCCACTCTATATAGAACCTCAAAGGTTACACAATACTGGGGTGCCAATTTGGCACAGGATCCCATTTTCAGGGAACTCCTTCTGGGCTTAATTCTGAGATATACATGGTCTCCCGTTTGGAAGTCTCTTGGAGCTCTCTTTTGATCAACATAACTTTTCTGTCGGTTCTGAGCGACCTTCAGATTTTGTTTTATCTGATTCACTTGTTGTTTCATTTCCTTCAACATATTGGGTCCAATAGAAATCCTGTTTACAGGGTTACTCCAGCTGACTGGAGTATTACACTGTCTACCATAGAGGACCTCGAAGGGACTCATCTTTAAGGATGCTTGGTAGCCGTTGTTGTAGGCAAATTATACCAATGGCAGGTAGTCTTCCCATTTCCTGGGTTGATTCATTACAGGCATCCTCAACATATCCTCTAATATTTGATTCACTCTTTCGGTCTGTCCATCGTTTTGAGGGTGATAGACGGTGCTAAACAACAATTTAGTCTCTAATCCCGCCATCAGTGACTTCCAAAAATTGGAAGTGAATTTTGTGTCTCTGTCACATATTATCTCCCTCGGCATGCCGTGCAATTGAAACACCTCTTTCATGAATATTTGGGCGATATCTATTGCCTTGCAGGTCGATTTTACGGGGATGAAATGAGCAGACTTGCTCAGTTTATCCACCACTACCATAATGGCGTCATTCTATTTGGTTGAAGTTGGCAATCCAGTGATAAAATCCATGGAGATGGTTTCCCATTTCCATTCTGGGATGGGTAAAGGGTGTAGTAGTCCGGCTGGGTGTTGATGTTCCGCTTTAACCTGTTGGCATTCTATGCATTGGGCCAAATATTTGGCTATGTCCCTCTTCAAGCCAGGCCAATAAAATTGTTTCCGGGTGGCAGTAATCATTTTTTGGTATCCTGGGTGACCAGTGTAGGGTATTTTATGTAGTTCATCCATGATGAACCTCTTCAAGTCATCATGATTTGGAATGTACATTCTATCTCTATAGGTGAGCAGACCTCCTTCAATTATCTGGTAGCCTCTCATATTTTCCTCCAGTGGGTTCTTGCTGTAGGTACAGGGTCACATTTCGAACGAAGGGATCTATTTCTTGTGCCTTTTTGACTCTGTTCTTGACATCTGTCTCGCAGGTACTCACCGCTGTCAGGTAAATTGTTCTCATGCTTATGCTAAGGGCATCGGTCACCCTATTCTCTTTCCCTTTAATGTGTTTGATTTTCAAAATCAAATTCGCTAAGGAGGGCCATCCATCTGGCTTGTCTAGCATTAAGCTTGGGTTGATCGAACAAATACCGTAATCCATGGTGATTTGTCATAAGTACAAATTTTCTTCCCAAGAGGTAATGCCTCCACATTTTTAAGGCATGCACTATGGCAACCAGTTCTAGATCATGAGTCACATAGTTGACCTCATGTTCATTCAATTTTCGGGATTCATAGCAGATCACCTTTCCTTCCTGCATAAGGACTGTTACCCATGATTTTGGTCGTCATGATGATGTCTGTTACCCATGATTTTGGTCGTCATGATGATGTATTGATGATGGTGTACTCAGGCTCTTCATTAGAACTTTCTCCTTAGAAAAGTTACCTTCATCTCTTTCCAGAAATCACATTTTTGAGGAAGGTTCGCAGGCTGCTAATACATTTGCCTGCGAGAATGCATGATTCGTGCAGGCTACCTTAAGCCAGGGTGCGAGAAGTTTGCACTGTGTATAACTACTAGGGTGCAAACACTTTCTAAAGAAGGGAAAAAAATGAATTCTCGAAGCTTCTAGAAGGGAATCTTCTAGAAGGATGAGATGGCATTCGAATGATTATCTAAGTACTGGATTTCCTGATATTTTGGGATCATTCTTATCCAAGTAACTAATTCATTCTCTCCTATATATTGAGAGGATTCTCATGGAAAAGGTTAGAAGGAAACAATCAAGAGATTTATTGGAGAATTAGTGAAAGATTGTGTGAAGGACTGAAGCTACAACAACTAGGAAACTCCAGCAAGTTCATCAAAGGTGGTTGATCTTCTTCATGCAAGTGAGCAAGTGTGTGTGTCAGAGCCCTGCCATTGAAAGGGGATTTGCAACATCAAGGCTCAAGTTGTAATCTTTACTTTCCATTCAATATGATACAGTAATATGTCCCTTTCCCATAAAGCTAGTTCTACTTTATTGTATAACTCCTTGATCATATACATAGATTTACTGTTGAATAGATTGTGCTTTCTTCACTTCGGTTGGTTTGTATTGTTTTGGTATTGACTGTACGAGAGAACTAGAGAGAAGCAGGAGCAATAAAGACCAAAGGAAGCGATCACAAGGTATGTTCTTTGATCTTGACTCCTAGTACATTCAATAGTTAAAATCTAGGGAAAGAGTATTATTCTGTCTTTCTTTGTTCTAGATCCAGGTGGATCTAGGGAGATCAGTTTGTGTCCGCACTTACAGATTTATCCAATAACAAAATTGGCGACTCCACTGGGGACAATCCCATTTTATTTGTGGCTTTTGATATTTTTCTGTGGCCATTTTCTCTGGTTTCATTTTTCTCCTATCCTATCAGTATCTGAGTCTTTAGGATATCCTGATAGACCTTCTGAGTCCAGAAGTTTTTTTGAATTTTACTTCATTTTTCAAATTTTTGGATATGCTCAGGAATTCTCGCACTGCACTTCATTGCATCTTGCGAGAATTGGGTAGGTTCGCACCCTACAGATAGGTTTCAGTGCGAGGTTATCGCACCTTGCTAAAAGGTCACCTGCGAGAATCATATATTCTCGCACTGTGTAATATTGCTTACCTACAAATACGTTTTTTCAAAATTTTGAAATTGAGTTTTGGTTTTTCTAACTGCTTAGATCAGTTGAATTACCTCTTATGGGTTTCTTCGACCTCTGATTGATATATTTCTTGCTTTAGTTTTCTTGCGTGAACAGTTTTAGGGTTTCAAGGTTTTTCTTGTCCTTTGTGTCTTGACTTTCATTTCTTGACTCTTCTTGGAAAAACCATTCTCTCTGACTTTAGATTATGAGTGTGTTTGATTAGTTGAGAACCAATGATTGGTTGAAAGTTGAGTACTTGGTTTTTCTCATTTGCTTATTGGTTTGAAAGAACATTTTCGTTTGCATTGAGAAGACTAAAATTGGTTTGCTCTTTATTTTTTGCTTTCATTGAAAGAGTTGATTGGATTGTTATTGTTTGATTCTTTATGATTTGATTTTCTGCTCTCTCATTGGTATAGTGAGGGTTCTTTTTGAAAAGTGAACAAACAAGTTTTTCTTTCAAAAAAGTTCTTTTCATTTTAGAAAATTTTGAAAATCAAATTTTAGCGATTGTTGAAGCATTTGAAAAAGAAACATAGAGAATAGTCATTTAATAAGTGATTGTTTGCATTGACATTTGAAAGGAAATTTTGCATATAGTTCATGGTTGATCTGGAATACTTCTCTCTCTCCCATATATAGGATTCATTGAACAAAAAGTTATACATTTCATTCTCATCCTTGCATAATTGGGTCAGAGTCATACAACACAAGTTTCACTTCCGTTACCTTTGAGTAAACAACAGCTTTTAAAAACACTGCGTAATCTTAAAATTTATCTAGTAACTCTTTTCTAAGGCTCTTTTACACCAACATTTAGCTAGGCTAGTGCTTTGGAGTAGGAAGAGAGATACACTCTTCAAAATATCACAACACACAATAGCATCTTGAGTTAGGGAGTGTTAAATTCCATTTGCAACATATTGTCCTGGGAAGCCCTTCTAACACAAGGGTCAAGCACTAGGTCGCATTGGTGTCGGCAGAGTTACTCACCCTGCTTTGTTGACATCAGTGTAGAGATTTCACGTATTACAGGGGTCACTCCGAGGTATACCCACAATGATGAGTGGAAGCCTTTTGAGTTGATTTCAGGCTAGATACCCTACCCTTGCGTGTGGATCGGAATGTCGACTATTCCCCCAGGCTTTACTGTTGTTGGTGGTGACCTTAGTGGCCTATCTCTCTAGGTTCTTACCCGAGGTGACTGTGAAGGGGAAAGTCTTCACGACACCTGGAATTGACGTTGACCAAACTCACTCGGGCTCCTTGGAGGGTTAACCCATGATTATGTGTGGGATCTTGCACCAAGGTGTAAGTCCGTTAAGCAGGTCATTAGCGTAACTTTTCCATCCTAGCCCCGCCCCTTCTCATCTCGTTGTTACGACGTTGGATTTCATCACCAACTAGTGGCTTCGAAATTAGAAGGTCTTGTTTGCTTGGTGATTGCTTCCTAGATTTTGTTTATTAGCACGTGTTGTTTGTTTCTCGAAGTTGACCATAGGATTTTCTTCGCGGAGCTTGTCACTCGTTTACAATTTCTCCTCCACGTCGTTCATGTAGAATGCAAGGTTTATCTCCAGAGCATCTGGATGATTCTCAACCCTTGCCTACCCGTACACTTGAGGGCTCTCCTCACTAGAGTGAAGTCCCAGTTGTTACCCCACCACACGTGGAAACAAGTGAAGTCCCAGTTGTCACCACATCAGAAGTGGAATCAACTGAATCTCTAAAACCTTTTCGAATTACCAATACTAGAGAGGAATATCACATTCGCCGTGGGGAACGAACTTTTGTGCAATTAAATTATTCTGAAGAAGAAGTTGTTACATCTTCTGAATCAACCACTGGACCTTTTCCCGGTGTAGAAGGCCAAGAGCCTTTTTGGTTGGGTGATTTTCGAAGAGTCATTTTTGGTACTGAGTCACCTCCAGTTTATGAAATCAACCCTCCGGTGTTTATGGAGACAGAGATTGTACTAGTGAATACCACTTATCACTTTGTTCTCCCTGACGAAATGGCCCATCTCGCGAATACTACGAGTGTCCCAAATGGGATTACTGCAGCTAGTCTTGCTCCTATCAATACCCAGTGAATACCTAATGTCAACCCGACACTACCACTTGGTTATCATGCGTTGAATGCTTTGTTGAATGATTCCAATCCAACACCTCCACAAACCCCAGCCGGTTCTCTAGGTGGTCTTCCTTTTCCTGGGCACCCTATTCCCGGTTTTATTCCAACACTCCCTCAATTTCCTTCTGGCATTCCTAATCCTAGTGGCACGGTACCGTCCATTACATATAACTTGCAGGTTCCCGTTGGTGGAAAAGGTGGTACCACTCAACTTCCTCTCACCAGACACAATCCACTTACTACACAACCTATGATTGGCACACAACTTCTGGTTGGAACACCACCTACGATAGGTGGACCAACCCCACCTTTTGGACAAAATATACCTACAGCTTTAGCCCAGTATTGGAATCAGATGCTACAAAATATTCCTCAAATGCCTGGGGGGCAACAGACTATCCCTACTATAGGTCAACCATATCTAGGTATACCCAATCCTATTTGGGGTCAGGGTCACAATGTTCAAACCCAGGTCCCTAATCAAACTCAAGGTTACAATCCTTGGAGTTACTATCCTCTCCAACCACCATCGAATCAGCCAGGATCTTCCCACTATGGACAGACTGCATATGGTCCTACTGGTTTTCTGACAGGGCTTCCACCCCAAAGTCACCAGTACCCGCAGGTGAATCGACAATTACCTTTTCTTGCTACTTTGGATTTTCTAGACTTGTCTAGGATTCTAAATGATCCTATTCGTCACTCTCCCCAATGGCCCACTATTCTAGCTAATCTTCCATCAGACATTCCTAAATTCGATGGAAAAGCGGGAGAGGACCCAAACAATCACGTTATGACTTTTCACCTATGGTGTTCATCCAACTCATTGATGGATGACTCTATTCATCTACGTCTTTTTCAACGAACCCTTACCGGTTCTGCTGCGAAGTGGTATATTGAATTGCCACGAGGTTTCTTCTCTGATTTCAACACCCTAGCTATGGCTTTTCTTATGCATTACCAGTTACCGATCCGGTATGATACTGGGACTAAGATTTTGACTTCCTTGAAACAGACTAAAGGTACTCATATATCTGATCATATCCATGAGTGGAGAAGGAGACGACGTCTCATCAAACTTGAACTCCCTGATCAGTTACTGGCCGAATGGTTTACAAAATCCTTTGTGAACGAAATTGGTAAGGACATTTCCATGGGAGGTGTTGTCATGGAAGAGCAGGCTATAAGTCATGCTCAATATCTTGATCTCGTTTATTCGCAAACGGGAACACTTTATGATTTATTACCGAAGTTACCTCGTCCTGGTACTTCCATCACTTCAACTACTCCAGCTGCCTCACATGCAGCTAATGGTGTGATTGGTACTGCCCAAGCCCAATCACATTCTGTTTCCAGCACCAATCCTAAGTCTTCTTCTTCTAATGTTCATAATGCTCCGTCTCCTTCCACTTCCACCGGTAAAACTTCTGAGGTGAACGCCGTTCAATCTACCCCGACCGGTAAAAATAAATTTAAAAAGGGGAGAGGCAAGAATAAGGAGGGAAAAAATAATAATCAAACAGAGCAGCCTAAAAATACCCCTGTTGAAGATCGGGATAAGCGCAAACCCCGCTACCCTTGCCTTATCTATGGTGATGATCACTACACGAAGGATTTTTCATGACGTGCCGAGGTCACTAAGTTCCTTCAAGGAACGTCCAAACCATCTACCCCAATAGTCTTGTCCCAACCCTTCCCGTCTCAACAATAGGCTCAGTTAGTCATTCATGACCAACCATCTACTTCTACCATATCATATGTTTTGATGTGTACTGGTGATTCTAAGAAAAACAATGTTGCACTCATGACTAGAACCAAAGATTATACTCCATCTAAGGAGAAGGTTGAAGATTTACATCCTGCTTTGGTACAACCCTCTCCACCGACTCCACCTACAAACGATCCTCTTCATCTCTAACGACCAAGCCTTGATGCAGTCTTGCGACCCCCTAGGGGTGTTGTTAGGAAATCAACTTTCAATCCTCATGCTCGTGCGGCCTAGAATGATAGTATTGTGGAAGATCTGGCCCAGGCACCTTCAACGATGTCAGCTCTTGAAGTCCTCCAGTCTTGTCCTGCACAACGAAAGGCACTGTTGAAAGCTATAGGTGGAATTGATCCAACTGATACGAATTTAATAGTATTTGACTTGGAAGATCACATTCCAAGGTTACCACCTCAACTCACATTTCAAATTCAAGTTGTTGTCTCTGACAAGAACATTTGTCGAACTGTTATCGATGAGGGTGCCTCTACGTGTGTAATGTCTTTTTCTTGTTGGAAAGCCATTGGCTCTCCTCCTTTAAATGAATCACAAAATACTTTGAAATCCTTCAATGGCTCTGGTTTTAAGCCTTACGGTGTTCTTCCATCGTTGCCTGTTACACTAGAATGCAAGACCATCCAAGTTGAAGTGGAAGTCTTCGATGCTCCCATTGATTATAATCTTCTTCTTGGTCGTAGCTGGATAGATTCCATGCGTGCAGTAGTGTCAACAATTTTTCGTGTAGTACGTTTTCCTCATCAAGGAAAATTAGTTACTATCGACCAACTTGCCTTCTTCAATTCTGATACTTGCACTGGCAACGTGTCGTTTATAGCTAAAACCCCACCGGGTTACGAGAATGTCGGTGTAGGCCTTTTAAAAGAATCTTCGTTAATGGGTACTTTCCCTATTCCGCTGCCCAATGTTCCACACCCGTCCATTGCTTCTATCAACATGATCTCCACCGTGCCTCACGAACTTCCTGTGTCACATGACCCTTGGATTGTCCCTGACACTAGAGATCATTTTCGTTTCGGCGACATCATGTCGTTAAGTCCAGTTGAATCTGCTTATCATGCCATTCAATCGACAATACCTTTCACCCCCTCTCTTGATGAGTTGTCTCCCGATACTTTCCGTGTTATCTTTCCCACTGACGAGATGATCATGTCCGTCATGGAGGACACCCCTTGGGACGATGGGCATCATCGTTCCATACTCTTTCGGGAACAACACACTCTTGAGAACTACCAACGGATTTTGCCTCTGTTGACCATTGTTTTCATATCGATAGTTCTCGGATCTACACATGATGTGTTTGCCTAAGGAAACCTCAGTAATATCTCTCCCGCTATTCCCATTGACATATCCGTTAAACCTGGGATAGTTGAAAATGTTCATATTGGAGCTTCGTGTTCTCCGGTTGAAATCGTCACTTATACATCTCTGTTCAAATAATTTCGTGACATCTTTTCCTGGAGCTACGAAGAGATGCCTGGTATCGACCCTGCTATTGTTGTACATGAGATCAAGACATATCTCAGAGCTAAACCTGTCTGGTAGCTCCTTCGTCCAGTCCACCCACGTAAAGCAGCGGCTATAAAACTCGAGGTTGAAAAACTTCTCAAAGCCAGCTTTATTTATCCCATGGCTCTGACAGAATGGGTTTCCAACCCTGTTCCAATTGATAAGAAAGGTGGCAGTATTCGTGTATGTGTTGATTATAGGGATATTAACAAAGCCTGTCCAAAAGACAACTTTCCAACCCCTTTCGTCGACCAGATTGTCGATGACTGTGTCGGCAGTGAAATTTTCTCTCTCATGGATGGTTTCTCCGGCTATAATCAAATTAACATTGCTCCCGATGACCAACATAAAACTTCTTTTATATGTCCTTGGGGTACTTTTTCCTATAGGAAACTCCCCTTCGGTCTTAAGAACGCTGGAGCGACGTTTCAACATGCTATGTCTTATGCTTTTCATGATATAAAACATATCGTTCAACCCTATTTGGATGATTTACCTGCTCATTCTTTACGCCGATTCGATCACCCCACTCATCTCTGAGCCATTTTCGTTCGTTGTCGGTTCTATCGTATTCGTTTAAATCCTCATAAATGAATTTTTTGCATAGAATCCGGTCGTCTTCTAGGTTTCATCGTTTCATGTCAAGGGATCCGGGTAGATCCTCTTAAGGTTGAGGCGATTCTTAATATCCCTCCTCCTTCTACACTACGCCAGTTGCAAAGTTTGCAAGGGAAATAAAACTTTCTTCGTCGTTTCATCCCTAATTACGCCGAGATTACTCGTGGTTTTACGCGGCTACTAAAGAAAGCTTCATAGTTCGTTTGGGATACTGTGGCCAACAATTCTTTCGAGGCTTTGAAGTTGTCCCTCACACGAGCTCCGCTTCTCTTTCCTCATGATTATAGTCGTGATTATTTTCTTTATCTTGCTGCCTCCGAGTATACTATTGGCATGGTTCTCGTCCAAGAGGATGATGCGCATGATGAACATGTTATTTATTATTTGAGTCGAAGTCTCACATCAACTGAAATTAAGTATCAACATGTTGAAAAACTGGCCTTGGCTACTGTTCAAGCTGGTCAACGCTTTCGACATTATATCCTCTCAAGGAAAACTACAGTGATTTCTCATTGCAACCCTATGCAACACATTTTGACACGTCAATTGCTAGGGGGAAAATACTCCAAATGGATTGTCATACTCCAGGAGTTTGACTTGGAATTCGATCGTGCCACGTCTAAGAAATCCTTAGTTTTTGCTGAGTTGATATGTGATTTTCCTCACTTTGCCACGAAAAATGTAGCAGTAGATTCATTACTCGATGAATCTCTTTTCCTTATTAGCACTGACGATCTTTGGTATGGAGATATCATTATATATCTCCAAACCTAGACTTTTCGGCCTGCTTTGTCTAGTACTGAATGACGTCGCATTCATTATCAAGATCATAAATACATTATTCTCGGCGATACTCTTTACCGTCAGGGTATTGACTCTGTTTTTCGACGTTGTCTGACTTTTGACGAAGCCGAGAAAGCTCTGAATGACTGCCATTCTGGAGCATGTGGTGGTCATATGTCTGGGTATGCTACTGCACAAAAGATCTTACACGCAGGTTATTTTTGGCCTTCCTTATTCAACGACTGCATTACTTCCGTTCAGAAATTTCATGCCTTCCAGACCTACAATTAGAAAATCCAGTCACATCTTGCTCCTCTTCATCCTGTGGTCTCATTTGGTCCTTTTGCGAAATGGGGCATTGATTTCATGACATGTCACCCTCACTCGGCCGAGGGGCATGGTTACATCATTGTAGCTGTTGATTACTTTACAAAATGGGCTGAGGCGATGCCAACATTCAATAATACTGGAAATACTGCAGCGTTGTTTCTTTTTAACCATGTCATAGCTCGTTTTGGTGTTCCCCAAGCTATCGTTACTGATCACGGTAGTCATTTTAGGAATTTTGTGATGTCTGAACTTACGAAAAAGTTGGGTCTTCGTCATGATAACTCAACACCCTATTATCCGCAAGCTAATGGCCAGGTTGAAGCAATCAACAAAGTTCTTATAACTATGCTTCGACGGATGATAGGAATTCATAAAACAAGCTAGCACACGATGTTGTTTTCGGCATTGTGGGCATACCGGACATCTGTTAAATCCGCTACGGGGTTTACGCATTTTCGATTGGTCTATGATGTGGAATCCATTCTTCCTATAGAATGCGAGATACCTTCTCTGAAGCTAGCTTTCGAACTCTTACCCAACACTTCTGCTGAAGAAGAGCGTCTGTTGTATTTGATGCGATTAGACGAAACTCGACGTGACACCACTCTAGTAATAGAAGCCCAGAAGAAACGTGTCAAGGCGCAGTATGACAAGCATGTCAAGCCTCATGTTTTCTCTGAAGGTGATCTTGTTCTTCTTTATGAATAGGATCGAGATACATTAGGATCTGGGAAATTCGAACCAATGTGGTGAGGTCCTTATATTATTCATCGAGTTTTGGAAAAAGGAGCATATGAGCTGGTCGATTACGATGGTATCCCTTTGAGTGAACCCAAGAATGGGTTGTACTTGAAGAAGTACTATGAATAATTCATTTGTGCACAAGTACTTGTATTTTATGTATCATACTTTGTGTGTGTTACTTTAGTTTTCTTTTGACATTATCTGGTCTCTTTACTTATGTGACGTTGTGTTTGATTGCCAGATGTCGGAGTCTTCGCTACCCTATATTGGCTTCGCTGATGGTGCTATCCATAGTACTTGGAACCTAGCTTCCACTGTGTGGGCAATTTATGCCCCAACAAATGAACTTGTATCTTTACGAGGTGTATGCCTTGGCCGTGCAACCAAAAACATTGCAGAGTATAGTGCCATTATTGAATTATTGGTTGATGCTATCTCAGTCGGAATTAGTCATTTGGTTGTGCGACTGGACTCGTAGCTTGTAGTACTACAACTAAGTAATATCTATTCTATTCAAAGTCCTACTTTGCTACAGGTGTATTTCCGAATTCGCCTATTGGAACGTTATTTTGATCACATTGAATATCAACATATTCCTAGATGTCTTAATACATTAACAGATGCATTGGCAAATTATGTATTGGACAGACATTTGAACCATTTATAAATCAAACACATTAAAATTCAAACAATATAAAGTAAACCGGTAGAAGCCATCTATATATATAACGATCAAAAGAGTTTTTTACAAAAAGTTTGTTCGAAGACCAAAATATCAAAATTTGAAGCTCATAAATTCTACAAAGTGACGTCATGGATGACGTTCACGGTAACACATGACTGCCCTAGAAACTCTATGGAGCAGTCGAACCATAGCTGCTGATACCCCTACAGTGTGACGCTGATCACGTCGTGGAACCTCTTCCAGAGTCATATCTAGAATGTCTGCTGTCAGGCCCTCTAAATTCTGTTCCACCACCTGATAATCTTCGGCATACTGTGGTGCTGCTGCTACTACCTCTCCTCATCGCTGGATAGGAGAGGTTCCAGGAGGTCTATACGGTCCAACATCTGTGTTATCAACAAACATTTTGTGTTAGTCTTTGGATAGATGTATAAAACAAAAACATTTGAATATGATAAAAAACTCAAAAACATTTAAAAAGAGAAAATGCGTGTACTTCTTACCGAGGTCTCCCCACTGAGAGTCCTCAGGCAGTGCTAAATCCGGATCTCCTCAGAAATCCAACCCAGCATAAGCGTAGTCATTAACCATCAACATCTGGTTTTGAAGCCAGTCAAAGAAAATATCATCATACTTGACGATTGGTCCTACCACATGCCGAGCCATGAGCCGAAACCATCTAAGCATTCTTGGATCCCTAGGACCTGGGAAGTCCCACTCAACCTGTAGTCTAAATATGGGGACCCTCTCAAGGAAGAAGGACACTAGGAAAGAACCATACCCAAATTGTTTCAATTCACCTCGCCTGCATTTGGTTAATTTCCTTTTGATACTGTGAAGCACAACATCTGCCCAGTTGAATACTCGATGCTCAGTACACTCGATGGCATACTGGAAGTAGCTCTGTAATTCCATATGAGGAGCAGAACTCCCGACCATCCGAGATATAGTAAAAAAGGATAGTGCGGAGAGTCAAATCTTGTACCCCCCAGATAACCACTTTTCCCTTTTTTCTCTCAGCTTCGGGTACACAATATTGATTGCAGTACTCACTCATCTTGAGCCCACCACCTCTACTACCGGTCAGGATGACATAATACCCGCGCCTGGATAATCTAGTCAAAAAGTATATGTCCTCAATGTCTATGGACAATGTGTGAGCTCCTACATTGAAAACCCTATGATCTGGGTCCCACATACGGACCATATACTCTAGTAGTCTGACTTGGGCCCTCATGCCCGAGATGCAAAAGTATTTTAAGAGCCCACAATCTCTCAATGCAGCTATGGTGGGAGGATTATTCTCGGCATTTGCATTATCCTCTTCATGTTCTCTTTCACGCCACTCAAGCACCATGTTTTTGGCTATTTATCTGCACAAGGAACATAAAAGGAAGTTTAATGATTTTATTCATGATCTAGATCTTTTTCATTGGTTAAATATTTTTTTTTTTTGGTTCTACGGTTCTCGCATGTGCCTCATTTGCACAGTGTGAACACCTTGCAGGTGGTTCAAATCTCACCTACGAGAATGCATCGTTCTCGTAGGTCCCGTATGGGCAGCCTGCGAGAACGCCTATGCGTATGTAGGATTCAAAAAACAACTTGAAACTAAAAAATTAACCAATGAAATTCAAAATTTAAACCATGAAAATGTCAAGAATGAAGAGCTTACCTTAATGCAGCAGACGACTCGTCAAATGGTCTCTGGTAGCTCCTGAAAATCGACGCCAAATTCGGAGGGTAAAAAGAGGGTTTTGGAGCTTAATAGTGGAAATGTGAAATGATATGGTAAAAATGTTTATTTACTCATTTAATTTACGTTTTACTATGTCATTTTGGGTTTTTATGCTTATTTATTGCTTAAACCTAATCCCTAATATCAAGACGAGTGTAATGACTTGCAAGTGTGATAACATTGATGATCACATACAAGGATATGGTCATATTTTTCTTCGTTATGGTGTGTTTTTGATTGTTTTTCATAGTTTTTACATAAAACCTCGAGCATCGTTTTTGTCCGTTCTTACGCTCGTAAATAAAAGAGAATGTGATCGAGCATAGTTTTATCACTTTTTCGGGCTCAACAAGGTTATACGAAAAAGGAACCCCCCTGGAGTCCTCTTTAATCTCTTTTCAGACTCTCTAAACATGAGAAGATCGCCGAGCGACCTTGCTATTTTCACGCTCGCTAAAGTATTTGAAATACACGTTTGGTGAGCGATAATTTATCTCTTTTTCGATCCCTTCCAGACTATATTACGAAAAAAGAACTGAGAGAGTTCTCTTTTAAGTGTTTTTCCAAACTCTATAATCTTGAAAAACCTTCGAGTTTACTATCTATGGACTCGTTAAACAAACATTGACAGACCCGTGATGGGACCGAACCACTCCTTCTTAGGGTTCGTTAAAAATACTCTGAGGGACTCGTCCGAAGGATGAGCTTATATCAACAAGCATATGTGATCTTTTTCAAGCTTGCGTAAAAATAAAGAGGTACTTTCCAGAAATGGTGGGGGAAAATTTGGGAAAGGGATATGTTTCATCTTTGTATTGATTGGCAGTAAGTGTCGCTCTTGAACATGACACCCCCTATTCATCATTTGAAGTCGGTTTGGGAAATCCATTTGTCTCTCATTCGATTGATTACAAGGTCATTCCTATGTCATCTTTGAGTCAATGCTGCCAAATAATTGGTCGTGTCATTCATATGTTCAAGAGAAGTCCATCTGAAACCTATATCGAGTCGGCCATCTGCAGTTATCCATTCTCTCCGTGTCGGCCTTCCTTGTGTCTAGTCCAACATGCTCTGTTTCACCTTCAAACTCTGTTACTCATTTCGTGTCATTGATGGGGGATACATTAAGGCCCTCCTATGACGATTTTTGTTCCATCGACTTTAGCTCATTATCTGGAATCAAGACTTGGAAATTATTTGGTACCTTGGAACTTGCATGCCTCAAAGGAAGGTTTCCTCGCTTTCGACAGTGGGTTTACATCATTGACCCCTGATCGAAAGATTCCATCGAATGTTCGACATCAACTCATTCATTCACACTCGATGGATTGTACCATGGTACCTTGGGAGTCATTAACATCAATGGTGATTTCCCTCGCACTTGTTAACGGTTACATCAATGACTGGTAATCAAGTGGTTTCTACCATGTTCGACTTCAACACATGTAATCACATGGTTAGATTCGTACTTTGGGGGATGAGATTGAAGACCCTGGATATTATCTTTGTGATCCAGGTTGTGATGGAGTATGTATAATTTGTGACACATAGATCCACTGTGTATGTTTCGTGGCTATGTCGTCTTGATTTGAAATTTCTCGCATAGATCCACAGTGTATTCCAGTGGCTATGCTATATTTTGATGGCATGGATCCACAGTGTATGATTAGTGGCCATGACCCATGTCTACAATGTCATCAGTCTGTGATTTGAGTATGGGAATGCCTACCTCAAAATTGATATATATGATACTCTGCAGATGCTTGATTCTTCGCAGGTTTCCGATTAGATGTGCTCCTGGTTCTTGACACACACATGCAGCTTACAAAGTCTATCGACTATCACTGGTTCCAATCTCAGACTTTAGGGGGCATTCTGTTACCCATGATTTTGGTCGTCATGATGATGTCTGTTACCCATGATTTTGGTCATCATGATGATGTATTGATGATGGTGTACTCAGGCTCTTCATTAGAACTTTCTCCTAAGAAAAGTTACCTTCATCTCTTTCCAGAAATCACATTTTTGAGGAAGGTTCGCAGGCTACTAATACATTTTCCTTCGAGAATGCATGATTCTCGTAGGCTACCTTAAGCCAGGGTGCGAGAAGTTCGCACTGTGTATAACTACTAGGGTGCGAATGCTTTCTAAAGAAGGGAAAAAGATGAATTCTCGAAGCTTCTAGAAGGGAATCTTCTAGAAGGATGAGATGGCATTCGAATGATTATCTAAGTACTAGATTTCCTGATATTTTGGGATCATTCTTATACAATTTACTAATTCATTCTCTCCTATATATTGAGAGGATTCTCATGGAAAAGGTTAGAAGAAAACAATCAAGATATTTATTGGAGAATTAGTGAAAGATTGTGTGAAGGACTGAAGCTACAACAGCTAGGAAACTCTAGCAAGTTCATCAAAGGTGGTTGATCTTCTTCATGCAAGTGAGCAAGTGTGTGTGTCAGAGCCAAGGGCCATTGAAAGGAGGTTTGCAACATCAAGGCTCAGGTTGTAATATTTACTTTCCATTCAATATGATACAGTAATATGTCCCTTTCCCATAAAGCTAGTTCTACTTTATTGTATAACTCCTTGATCATATACATAGATTGACTGTTGAATAGATTGTGCTTTCTTCACTTCGGTTGGTTTGTATTGTTTTGGTCTTGACTGTACGAGAGCACTGGAGTGAAGAAGGATCAATAAAGACCAAAGGAAGCGATCACAAGGTATGTTCTTTGATCTTGTCTCCTAGTACATTCAATAGTTAAAATCTAGGGAAAGAGTTATTATTCTGTCTTGCTTTGTTCTAGATCCAGGTGGATCTACGGAGATCGGTTTGTGTCCGCACTTACGGATTTATCCAATAACAAGGACTCCTCCGAGCCCTTCCTTACAGGCATCTGTGCACAGAAGGAAGTCATCTTCTGGGTCAACGATTTTCAACACAGGTGCATGGGTTAGTAGATATTTCAAGGTTTGAAATCTTTCTTCACATTGCTGTGTCCATAGGAATTTTGTCCCCTTCTTCTGGAGGGAAGTGATTGGACAACCAATCTTGGAGAAATATTTTATAAATCTCCTATAGTATCCCTCCAATCCCATAAAGGATCTGATGTCTGAGACATCCTTTGGGGTAGGCCATTCCATGATAGACCTGATCTTGTCAGGATCTACTGCTACCCCTTCCTCGGACAGAACATGTCCCAAGTAGTGTATTTTCTTCTGAAAGAAATCACATTTGCTGAATTTAGCATAGAGATGATGCTCTCTTAGCACATGCATCACAAGTCTAAGGTGCTCTTCATGTTCTTCTCTATTCTTAGAGTAGATTAATATGTCATCAATGAAAACTAGTTCAAATTTATCTAAAAATTTACTGAGTACATTGTTCATTAAGCACATGAAAGTGGCAGGGGCATTGGTTAACCCAAATGGCACTACCACAAACTCATAATGACCATACCGTGTCCAGAAAGTGGTTTTATGGATGTCTTCACCCTTGATTCGGACATGATGGTATCTCGACCTCAAGTCAATCTTTGAGAAAATAGACACACCCCCCAACTGATCAAATAGATCATCAATCTTGGGCAAGGGGTACTTGTTCTTTATGGTTACTTTATTGAGTTGTCTATAATCTATACACAGTCTAAGGGTGCCATCCTTCTCTTTCACAAATAGGACTGGTGCTCCCCATGGGGACACGCTAGGTCGAATATAACCCTTATCCATCATTTCTTTCAATTGCAATTTGAGTTCAACTAACTCAGGTGTGCTCATCCGATTGGGTGTCCTAGACACCGGCACCGCTCCTGGTGTGAGCTCTATCGAGAAGTCAATGTCTCTTCTCAGAGGTAGACCCGGTACCTCTTCCGGGAACACATCTCTGTATTCTCTTAGGATAGGGTGATCATCGGGGATTGGTTTAGCACCTTTGATTGTTTTCAACACCTGTATTGCATATAGGGGACATCCCTTTCGGCAATACTTTCTCATTTGCAGGGCTGATATTTGTCTCACCGAGACCGGTTTTCGGATCCCTTGAAGGGTTATCCTTTTTCCTTCCTTGCTCACACATTCTAAGGTTTTATGGTAACAGTCCAGTATGTCTTTATGGGCGGCCAACCAATCCATACCAATCAATAGGTCATATGATCCCAGGGGTAATGCATTAAGGGTTGCTTGGGTGGGGAATTCACCCAATGTTAATTGGCAGGCTGGTATGACCTCTACTACCTTTCTTTTGGTGCCAGTGGCTAACTTTACCAACCAAGGCTTGGTTTGTTTTTGTGGTTGTAGCTTACACTTATCCATAGTCTTAGGGGCTATATAACTCAGATTTGAACCAGGGTCAATTAAAATAGACACTAGATGGTTGAAGATCATACCTTCTATTTCCACCACTGAAGCTTGGTGGTCTGCTTGGTTATTATCCAAGGTTTCATAAATTTGCGGAACACGCCTTTCCACATCATTGGCTGTGGTAGATTCCTTCATGTTATAAACTTTCCGACTGTTCTGTTGTCAGTGTGGATAGTCTCTCAGGAGATGTTATTCTCTGCAGCCCCAACATTTCAGAGGTTCTTTCTGTGGGTTATTATTTTTCACTGGTATAGGTCCAAAAGTTTTATTTCTGTCCACAGAGGGAAAGTTCTGCTGGAGTACACTCAGGGTTGGAAAGTTCATTCTGGGGTTCTTTTTGTAGTTTTTAAATCCTGAGGATTTTCTCCCCTTTTTATGAAATCTCGAACCACTCTTCTGTTTCTAGTCTCCACGAAACTCAGCCTGATGTCCATATTGTTCATGATAATATGTTGCCTTTCAGATAGTGTCTTCTAAGGTCTTTGGCTCGTCGAATTCAATTCGGTTTCGGTATTCCTTGGGTAGCCCACTGATGAAGTGTTGCGCCTTTTCCTTCTCTACTTTGATGTAGGGTACATATCTCAATAAATCGAGGAATTTATTGACATATTCCTCTATAGTGAGCTTCCCCAGTTTGAGTTGATAAAACTCTTTAGCCTTCTCGTTGAAATATATTTTTGACAAATACTTCTTCCAGAAGTACTTCTCAAACCATTTCCAAGACAGGTCCTCCTCGCGGACCCCTTTCATATTCTTAAGATCTTCCCACCAAATGGAAGCTTTTCCGTTCAGATTGAAAGTGGCCACTCGGGCCTTCAAATTCTCTGAAAAATCATGGACTCTGAAATATTTCTTCAGTCCATGTAGCCATGCCTTGACTTCCTCTCCCTTCTTTATCTCACCGTCGAAGGAGGGAGGTTTGGCCTTTCTGAATTCCTCAAATTTATGACTCTTGGAAGTCTTTTGTTTCTTCTGTTTCTTGCAAGAATAGGAACTGGTCCTGCTGCTAGAAGAGACTTCTGAATCACCAGCTTCCTTCTCAGTGGAATCGTCTGGCACTGGTCCTTTACCTCTGGGGTGGACCTTTCTTGATGTGCTTCTCTCAGTATGGCCACTGGCACGACCATGATTCTGCATCTCAGGTTCATGCTGCATTTGTCGCTGTAGGTCAGATAATCTCTGCAGTAGAACTACATTAATTTCGGTTTGATTTTCTTTTTCTTTCATCATCCTTTCATTATCGGCCTTGCAACTTTGCAATTCGACCATGAGACTCCTCACAGTCTCAGCTAGGTATGGAGGGGTTCCTATTGCTCTTCTTTCGTCAGACTCTTCATCTCTGTTGTGGGAGTCTTCTCCCACCTCTTGGTGAGTCACCATACTCTACGTCTGTAGATTCCCGAGGTTGATCGTTTGCTTGAGTGAAAATATAAATGTTGGTTATTAGTCAAGAGTTAAATTCATTTTTTTATAATTTGCGTATAATTTATAATTCTTTCACTTGCATACACAGTCGAGTTCTCATCTCCGAGTTTTTCAATCCTGGGCAAGAGAGTTACGTTAGGGGTTTACTCATCGTAGGAGTACTTCGAACGGAGCTTATGCATGACTCGTGCATGATCCTAGTCAGGCCGAGTGTTGTAACCATGATCTGATACCACTTTGTAACATACCCACTACCTAAATCGAATTTTTTCCGGTCTTTTGTCGGACTCGAACCCCTAAATAACCATGAAGGCCCAACGTAAGATGGCTCTTTCTCTCTCCTTCTCCGTTCCCATGTGATCATGGGTCATATTCGCGGTTCAATTTGAATGCAGCGTATTTTATATTTTGCACTTCGGCGCTACAGTAATGTCTAAAAATTTGACTCTGCAACCTCCGAATCCCGACAGGGCTAGCGATTGACCAATGGGGCAAACCCCTACAGGGTTAGTAAACGGCTAATAGGAGCAATTCCCAACAGGGCCAGAGAAAATCCAATGAGAAATTTCCCCATTGCACGATAGGGTGGAATACAGGTGGTGAAGAGGGAAACGCGACACGGTGGTCATCATGACAGGAAGGGCCCCACTTCACACGCCCCAATATTTCCGGACCCCGCCCCCCCCCAATTAAAGGCAGAATGGGAAGGGGGGTCTAGAATCCACTTGTGCACCGTTGATCGGGGTGAGTTAATCTTGATCATTCGAGAGTTGCGCGTCCAATTTCGGACACCCCCCTTAAAGGCAGAATGGCAAGGGGGCTCCAGAATGCATCCTCAACCATAGATCTGGATGGGTGGACTCTGGCCATCCAGATCTACTCGCCGCTTATCCTAAAACATATTCATGTCCTGGATTAAGTTGACGTCTCATCCCCACATCTAACGGTCATTACAGACCCAAAGATCCTCCGAAATAATCTCGCCCGTTCATCGGGGTTTCAAACATCGCAATGTTGAAATGCATAAACATTTTTTCCTCGTAATCCCCGATATCCCGATATGACGTCAGCTTCCGCTAGTTCCCTGGGCTAGACCTTTTGGTCCACACGACCTCCCTTTATATGACCACAGTCATACCACCTATTGGGGCTTCAGGGTTTCAAGTGCTGAAATGCATTTGCCCACGGGATTGTCGATCCCTCGAATCCCGATTCTCCGCTATGCTGACAGCTGGCCCGCAATGGCACTTTCCTCCTCATCGGGGTTTCGGACTTCACGATTCCGAATTTCATAAACACCTTGTGGTCGGGATTCCCGATATCCCGATGACCCAAATTCCGATAGATGACTTCCTGTCGGGACTTTCCCCGACGACTCTGATTGATGTCGCGCGGCCTCCTCTGATGGACGGTCCTGGTTAATTCTCGGGATTTAGAGAATTCTAATGTCCTGGATGCCTTGTCCCTAGAACTCGTGAAATGATGAACTCAAATTCCATTTAGATCTCTGACATGTGTCCCAAGTGAATGGATGGTTCAGATCGCTCCTTGCGTTTTCGAGACTTCTGATGTCTCGACTTTCACGATCTCAGGAACTCCGATTTACCGAATGTCGATATCCCAATGTCTAGTGCCCGGATATCCGGAATGGATGATCGCATGACACACATCCTCTCTCAGATGGATGACTCACAACTACTCTCAGGTTTCCACCATGGAAAGTCCCGATCCCTTGTCAACAGGTATCCCGATTTCACGATTCTCGATTTCCTGAAATGGGAGATCTCGTGACACGTGGCCTCCATTAATCGGATGGCTCAGATCTATCCCAGGGTTTCCACCATGGAAAGTCTCGATCCCTTGTCAACAGGTATCCCGATTTCACGATTCCCGATTTCCCGAAATGGGAGATCTCGCGACGCGTGGCCTCCGTTAATCGAACGAATCAGATCTATCCTGGGTTTTTTCTCCTCTATACACTGGGATCTTAACCCTCGGGTAACTCCTGACAGATCCACCGACTGTCGGGTTTTTCAGCCAAGATTTGACGGCTCAGACAACTTCCTAACTTGCAGGTTTTCCCACTATTTCCTAAACATGGAGAGATCCATGATCCGGATACTCTCATGAACCTTGGGGATATACGGTTCTAAACTCTTAGCTACCCATGAAGACATAGGAAAACAAAGGGGTAAGGCATTTAACCCCCTACTTTCTCCTACAAATATAACGGTCGTGGGTGACCGCAGATTCCCCGACGAAATCTCATCCGTTGATTAATACCTATCAGGTTAAGGTACTTAACTTTCCAACTTCCTCTTACCAAATCTAACAGTCATGAGTGACCACAGATTTCCCGATGGAATATCCTCCGTCGATTCGTTACTTCATCCTTATACTACCATCTCAGGTTTTTCAAGAGGGTCATTCCTCTTCGTGAAGGGTTACTAAGGCCTTACGCCTTCACATTCACTTTCCCAGTTCTTGATGGGCTTCTCAAGGAAGGTATCTCTATGGGGAGATTCACTCAGGGTGCTATCTGAGGTAGATAAGGGTACTGTCCACCCGAGATCCATACATGAAGTCTAAATTAGATCAGGACACATGTAAATAACAATTCATGAGGACATATGCCATATATAGTCTCTTCCATACAAATATACAACTACTAGTACTGATCAAAACATCCTACAGACATTTTTGCAATGAATTCATTCACAGTTTCATAGATTATGGGCATAATCATCAGAATAAACATATATATATATATATTTCAAGATACCAGAGGAAAAACACTTATCAGAAATAACACTAGGAGTCAAGCAACTCCTAAGAGGGGTGCTCGTTTCCACCCAACCATAGGCTTAGCGACTCCCAACGGATTTACCACTAGCCACCTCGAGCTGAGACCATGATGCTGTGAGACTGCGTCTCTCTGTCTGCCAGTGACCAGGAGCGAAGGTTGCAATCCTTCCTCTCTGCTATCACTCACTCTTTGTAATGCCAGAGTTCCCCTCGCGTCTGCCCCCAATCGCTTCTACCATACGCCTTATCCTCTTGCGAGGTTGTGTGTGGCATGATTACCCTCACGCTAATCAGGCCTGGCGGCTCTACGGATGGGAGGTTCACCATCCCATCCCTCATTAAGCCATCCGCCTACCAGCCTATGAGACATTAACTTCAAGGCCAATGAGTCACTTTTGGTTCTCCGGGCTAGTGGAGTCCAAATACGGTATTAATTATCGGTGGAAGTTAACGCCACCTTTTCAGGTTCCTTCCACCACCATCGTGGTCTCTTTTCTACACATCCCCTCTCAGTAGTCCTACAATAAATTCAAAATGTTATTCACATTCATTGACCTTTTCCTCAAGGTCCATTTACATCACATATTCATATTTATGAGTTTTCCATAGTTTTTGGCCAGTCCAGTTATATTTACAAGCTGGGGGAAACAGGGTTTTACAATTCCCTCCCCCTTAAAAGGAACATCGTCCTCGATGTTCTTAGATACTAACATGAATTGCATGTACAGAAGTAAACAAATTTGGATATGCCTGTCTCATGGCATCCTCCATTTCCCATGTAGCCTCATCTGGGCCAAAATGTTTCCACTGCACCTTGACCTGTGTAATGGTTCTGTTTCGGAGCAGGGTTTCCTTTCTATCGAATATGCAGTGGGGTTCTGGTAGAAATTCTCCCTTTGGTTCCACCTGGATCATAGACCAGTCAATCATATGATTAGCATCATGTACATATTTCTTCAATAATGAAACATGGAAAACATTATGTGCTTTTACTGTGGGAGGAAGTGCTAGCCGATAGGCTATAGGTCCCACTCTATCTAGAACCTCAAAGGGTCCACAATACCGGGGTGCCAATTTGGCACATGCTCCCATTTTCAGGGAACTCCTTCTGGGATTAATTCTGATATATACATGGTCTCCCATTTGGAACTCTCTTGGAGCTCTCTTTTGATCAACATAACTTTTCTGTCGGTTCTGAGCGACCTTCAAATTTTGTTTTATCTGAGTCACTTGCTGTTCCATTTCCTTCAACATATTGGGTCCAATAGAAATCCTGTTTACAGGGTTACTCCAGCTGACTGGAGTATTACATTGTCTACCATAGAGGACCTCGAAGGGACTCATCTTTAAGGATGTTTGGTAGCCGCTATTGTAGGCAAATTCTACCAATGGCATGTAGTCTTCCCATTTCCTGGGTTGATGCATTACATGCATCCTCAACATATCCTCTAATATTTGATTCACTCTTTCGGTCTGTCCATTGGTTTGAGGGTGATAGGTGGTGCTAAAAAAAATTTAGTCTCTAATCCCACCATCAGTGACTTCCAAAAATTGGAAGTGAATTTTGTGTCTCTGTCGCATATTATCTCCCTCGGCATGCCGTGCAATCAGAACACCTCTTTCATGAATATCTGGGTGATATCTATCGCCTTGCAGGTCGATTTGACGGGGATGAAATGAGCAGACTTTCTCATTTTATCCACCACTACCATAATGTCGTCATTCTATTTGGTTGAAGTTGGAAATCCAGTGATAAAATCCATGGAGATGGTTTCCCATTTCCATTCTGGGATGGGTAAAGGGTGTAGTAGTCCGACTAGGTGTTGATGTTCCGCTTTAACCTGTTGGCATTCTATGCATTAGGCCAAATATTTGGCTATGTCCCTCTTCAAACCAGGCCAATAAAATTGTTTCCGGGTGACAGTAATCATTTTCTGGTATCCTGGGTGACCAGTGTAGGGTCTTTTATGTAGTTCATCCATGATGAACCTCTTCAAGTCGTCACAATTTGGAATGTACATTCTATCTCTGTAGGTGAGCAGATCTCCTTCAGTTATCTGGTAGCCTTCATATTTTCCTCCAACGGGTTCTTGCTGTAGGTACAGGGTCACATTTCAAACGAAGCGATCTGTTTCTTGTGCCTTTTTGACTCTGTTCTTGACATCTGTCTCGCAGGTACTCACCGCTGCCAGGTGAATTGTTCTCATGCTTCTGCTAAGGGCATCGACCACCCTATTCTCTTTCCCTTTAATGTGTTTGATTTTCAAAATCAAATTCTCTAAGGAGGGACATCCATCTGGCTTGTCTAGCATTAAGCTTGGGTTGATCGAACAAATACCGTAATCCACGGTGATCTGTCATAAGTACAAATTTTCTTCCCAAGAGGTAATGCCTCCACATTTTTAAAGCATGCACTATGGCAGCCAGTTCTAGATCATGAGTCACATAGTTGACCTCATGTTCATTCAATTTTCAGGATTCATAGCAGATCACCTTTCCTTCCTGCATAAGGACTCCTCCGAGCCCTTCCTTACATGCATCTGTGCACACAAGGAAGTCAGCTTCTGGGTAAGCGATTTTCAACACAGGTGCATGGGTTAGTAGATATTTCAAGGTTTGAAATCTTTCTTCACATTGCCATGTCCACAGGAATTTTGTCCCCTTCTTCTAGAGGGTAGTGGTTGGACAACCAATCTTGGAGAAATCTTTTATAAATCTCCTATAGTATCCCGCCAATCCCATAAAGGATCTGATGTCTGAGACATCCTTTGGGGTAGGCCATTCCATGATAGACCTGATCTTGTC
>SNQJ01S0001443.1:154441-169186 GCA_010110895.2 Picea sitchensis
CCGGAAAGCAGTTTTATGGATGTCTTCACCCTTGATTCAGACTTGATGGTATCCCGACCTCAAGTCAATCTTTGAGAAAATAGACGCACCCCCCAGCTGATCGAATAGATCATCGATCCTGGCCAAGGGGTACTTGTTCTTTATGGTTACTTTATTGAGTTGTCTATAATCTATACATAGTCTAAGGGTGCCATCCTTCTTTTTCACAAACAGGACTAGTGCTCCCCATGGGGACATGCTGGGTCGAATATAACCCTTATCCATCATTTATTTCAATTGCAATTTGAGTTCAACTAACTCAGGTGTGCTCATCCGATACGGTGTCCTAGACACCAGCACCGCTCCTGGTGCGAGCTCTATCGAGAAGTCAATGTCTCTTCTTGGAGGTAGACCCGGTACCTCTTCCGGGAACAAATATCTCTATTCTCTCAGGATAGGGTGATCATCAGGGCTTGGTTTAGCACCTTCGATTATTTTCAACACCTGTATTGCATATAGGGGACATCCCTTTCGACAATAATTTCTCATTTGCAGGGCTGATATTTGTCTCACCGAGACCGGTTTTCGGATCCCTTGAAGGGTTATCCTTTTTCCTTCCTTTCTCACACATTCTAAGGTTTTATGGTAACAATCTAGTCTGGCTTTATGGGTGGCCAGCCAGTCCATACCAATCAATAGGTTGTATGAGCCCAGGGGTAATTCATTAAGGGTTGCTTGGGTGGGGAATTCACCCAATGTTAATTGGCAGGTTGGTATAACCTCTACTACCTTTATTTTGGTGCCAGTGGCTAACTGTACCAACCAGGGCTTGGTTTGTTTTTGTGGCTGTATCTTACACCTATCCACAGGCTTAGGGGCTATATAACTCAGATTTGAACCAGGGTCAATTAAAACAGACACTAGATGGTTGAAGATCATACCTTCTATTTCCACCACTGAAGCTTGGTGGTCAGCTTGGTTATTATCCAAGGATGCATAAATCTGCGGCACACTCCTTGCCACATCATTGACTGTGGTAGCTTCCTGCATGTTATAAACTTTCCGACTGTTCTATTTTTGGTGTGGACAGTCTCTCAGGAGATTCTCTTCTCTGCAGCCCCAACATTTCAGAGGTTCTTTCTGTGGGTTATTAGTTTTCACTGGTATAGGTCCAAAATGTTTATTTCTGTCCACCGAGGGAAAGTTCTGCTGGAGTACACTCCGGGTTGGAAAGTTCATTCTGGGGTTCTTTTTGTAGTTTTTAAATCCTGAGGATTTGCTCCCCTTTTTCTGAAATCTTGAACCACTCTTCTGTTTCAAGTCTCCACGAGACTCTGCCTGATGTCCATATTGTTCATGACAATATGTTTCCTTTCGGATAGTGTCTTCTAAGGTCTTTGGCTCGTCGAATTCAATTCAGTTTCGGTATTCCTTGGGTAGCCCACTGATGAAGCGTTGCGCCTTCTCCTTCTCTTCTTTGATGTAGGGTACATATCTCAATAAGTCGAGGAATTTATTGACATATTCCTCTATAGTGAGTTTCCCCAGTTTGAGTTCATAAAACTCTTTAGCCTTCTTGTCGAAATATCTTTCCGACAAATACTTCTTCCGGAAGTACTTCTCAAACCATTTCCAAGACAGGTCCTCCTCGCGGACCCCTTTCATATTCTTAAGATCTTCCCACCAAATGGAAGCTTTTCTGTTCAGATTGAAAGTGGCCACTCGGGCCTTCAAATTCTCTGAGAAATCATGGACTCTAAAATATTTCTTCAGTCCAAGTAGCCAGGCCTCGACTTCCTCTCCCTTATTTATCTCACTGTCGAAGGAGGGAGGTTTGGCCTTTCTGAATTCCTCAAATTTATGACTCTTGGAAGTCTTTTGTTTCTTCTATTTCTTGTGAGAATAGGAACTGGTCCTGCTGCTGGAAGATCCTTCTGAATCGCTAGCTTCCTTCTCAGTGGAATCGTCTAGCACTGGTCCTTTACCTTTGGGGTGGACCTTTCTTGATTTGATTCTCTCAGTATGGCCACTAACACGACCATGATTATGCATCTCATGTTCATGCTGCATTTGCCATTGTAGGTCATATAAGCTCTACAGTAGAACTGCATTAATTTCGGTTTGCTTTTCTTGTTCTTTCATCATCCTTTCATTATCAACCTTGCAGCTTTGCAATTCGACCATGAGACTCCTCACAGTCTCAACTAGGTCTGGAGGGGTTCCTATTGCTCTTCTTTCATCAGACTCTTCGTCTCTGTTGTGGGAGCCTTCTCCCACCTCTTGGTGAGTCACCATACTCTGCGTCTATAGATTCCCACGGTTGATCGTCCGCTTGAGTGAAAAGACAAACGCTGGTTATTAGTCAAGAGTTAAATTCATTTTTTTATAATTTGCGTATAATTTATAATTCTTTCACTTGCATACAGAGTCGGGTTCTCGTCTCCGCATTTTTCAATCATGGGAAAGAGAGTTACGTTAGGGGGTTACTCCTCATAGGAGTACTTCGAACGGATCTTATGCATGACTCGTGCATGAGCCCATTTAGGCCGAGTGTTGTAACCATGCTCTGATACCACTTTGTAACATACCCACTACCTAAATCGAATTTTTTCTGGTCTTCTGTTGGACTCGAACCCCTAAATAACCATGGAGGCCCAGCATAAGCTGGCTCTTTCTCTCTCCTTCTCCATTCCCATGTGATCGTGGGTCATGTTCGTGGTTCAATTTGAATGCAACGTTTTTTATATTTTGCGCTTCAGCGCTACAGTAATGTCTAAACATTCGACTCTGCAACCGCTGAATCCTTACAGGGCTAGCGATTGGCCAATGGGGCGAACCCTATAGGGTTATTAAATGGCTAATAGGAGAAATTCCCAATAGGGCCAGAGAATAGGCAATGAGAAATGACCCCATTGCGCGATAGGGTGGAATACAGGTGGTGAAGAGGGAAACACGACAAGGTGGTCGTCATGACAGGAAGGGCCCCACTTCACACGCCCCACTATTCCAGAACCCAGCCCCCATTAAAGGAAGAATGGTAAGGGGGGTCCGGAATCCACTTGTGCACCATTGATCGGGGTGAGTTGATATCGATCATTCGAGAGTTGCGCGTCCAATTCCGGATCCCCCCCCCCCTTAAAGGAAGAATGGCAAGGGGTCTCCGGAATGCATCCTAAGCCGTAGATCTAGACGGGTGGACTCTGGCCATCCAGATCTGCTCTCCGCTTATCCTAAAGCATATTCATGTCCTAGCTTAAGTTGACATCTCATACCCACATCTAACGGTCATTACAGACCCAGATATCCTCCGAAATAATCTCACCCATTCATCGGGGTTTCGAACATCACAATGTCCAAATGCATAAACATTTTTTCCTCGGAATCCCCGATATCTCGATATGACGTCAGCTTCCGCTAGTCCCCTGGGCTATACCGTTTGGTCCACACAACCTCCCTCTATATGACTGCAATCATACCACCTATCGGGGCTTCGGGGTTTCAAGTGCTGAAATGCATTTTCCCACGGGATTGCCGATCCATCGAATCCCGATTCTCCGCTATGCTGACAGCTGGCCCGCAATGACACTTTCCTCCTCATCAGGGTTTCGGACTTCACGATTCCAAATTGCATAAACACCTTTTCACCGGGATTCCCGATATTTCGATGACCCAAATGCTGATAGACGGTTTCGATTGCTGCCACGCGTCCTCCTTTGATGGACGGTCTTGGTTAACTCTTAGGATTTCATGACTTCTGATGTCCTAGACACCTTGTCCCTAGGACTCGTGAAATGCCGAACTCCAACTCCCTTCAGATCTCTGACACGCATCCAAAGTGAATGGATGGTTCAGGTCACTCCTTATGTTTTCGAGACTTCTGATGTCCCGAATTTCATGACCTCAAGAACTCCGATTTACCGAATGTCGATATCCCAATGTCTAGTGCCCTAATCTCCGGAATGGATGATCGCGTGACACGCATCCTCTCTCAGATGGACGGCTCACAACTTCTCTGAGGTTTCCACCATGGAAAGTCCCGATCCCTTGTCAACAGGTATCCCAATTTTGCGATTCCCGATTTCCCGAAATGGGAGATCTCGTGACACGTGGCCTTCATTAATAGGACAACTCAGATCTATCCTGGGGTTTCCACCATGGAAAGTCCCGATCCCTTGTCAACAGGTATCCCGATTTCGCGATTCCTGATTTCCCGAAATGGGAGATCTCGCGACGCGTGGCCTCCGTTAATCGTATGGCTTAGATCTATCCTGGGGTTTTTCTCCCCTATACACTTGGATCTTAACCCTCGCATAACTCCTGACAGATCCAACGACTGTCAGGTTTTTCAGCTGAGATTTGACGGCTCAGATAACTTCCTAACTTGCAGGTTTTCCCACTATTTCCTAAACATGGAGAGATCCACGATCCGGATACTCTCATGAACCTTGGGGATCTATGGTCCTAAACACTTTTCTACCCATGAAGACACAGGAAAACAAATGGGTAAGGAATTTGACCCCCTACTTTTTCCTACAAATCTAACGGTCGTGGGTGACCACAGATTCCCCGACGAAATCTCGTTTGTTGATTAATACCTATCAGGTTAAGGTACTTAACTTTCCATCTTCCTCTTACCAAATCTAATGGTCATGAATGACCACAGATTTCCCGACGGAATCTCCTCCGTCGATTCGTTACTTCATCCTTATACTGCCATCTCAGGTTTTTCAAGAGGGTCATTCCTCTTTGTGCAGGGTTACTAAGGCCTTACGCCTTAACATTCACTTTCCCGGTTCTTGATGGGCTTCTCAAGGAAGGTATCTCTATGGGGAGGTTCACTCAGGGTGCTATCTGAGGCAGATAGGGGTACCATCCACCCGAGATCCAGACATGAAGTCTAAATTAGATCAGGACGCATGTAAATAACAATTCATGAGGACATATGCCATATATAGTCTCTTCCATACAAATATACAACTACTAGTACTGATCAAAACATCCTATAGACATTTTTGCAATGAATTCATTCACAGTTTCACAGCTTATGGGCATAATCATCAGAATAAACATATATATATAGTTCAAGATGCCAGAGGTAAAACACTTATTAGAAATAACACCAGGAGTCAAGCAACTGCTAAGAGGGGTGCTCATTTCCACCCAACCATAGGCTTAGCGACTCCCAACGGATTTACCACTAGCCACCCCCGAACTGAGACCACAATGCTGTGAGACTGCGTCTCTTTGTCTGCCAGTGACCAGGAGTGAAGGTTGAAATCCTTCCTCTCTGCTATCACTCACTCTGTGTAATGCCAGAGTTCCCCTCACGTCTGCCCCCAATCACTTCTACCATACGCCTTATCCTCTTGCGAGGTTGCGTGTGGCACGATTACCCTCATGCTGATTAAGCCTGATGGCTCTACGGATGGGCAGTTCACCATCCCATCCCTCATTAAGCCATCCGCCTACCAGCCTGCAAGACATTAACTTTAGGGCCAGCGAGCCACTTTTGGTTCTCCGGGCCAGTGGAGTCCAAATACGGTATTAATTCTCGGTGGAAGTTAACGCCACCTTTTCAGGTGCCTTCCACCGCCATCGTGGTCTCTTTTCTGCACATCCCCTCTCAGCAGTCCTGCAATAAATTCAAAATTTTATTCACATTCATTGACCTTTTCCTCAAGGTCCATTTACATCACATATTCATATTTATGAGTTTGCCATAGTTTTTGGCCAGTCCAGTTATATTTACAAGCTGGGGGAAACAGGGTGTTACAGTTGTGTGGATGTATGATGAAGGATTATGGTAGATGAATTATTTTTCTTGCTATTGATATTATCATATAACTTTTTTCTTCTAATTAGTATTCCCAAACAATAATTGGATTCTCACATGGTTAACATATGATTACTAGGCCTGTGGTATAGGATTATTGTTTGCATGTTTGAGCAGCGGGTTATCCCAAGCTCAACCTCTTCTGCAGTAGTTAAATTTTCTCTTATCTTGTTTTCTTGGATAGTTTAGGTTAAAATCTTAGCTAGCGATCGAGTTCTCACACAATTAAAGTATTATTACTAAGCCTGTGGTAAGAGATCGTTGTCTGCATGCTGGGGTTAGGGTTATCCCGAGCCTGACCTTTCCCAGTCTTTAGACTTCCGTATCGTTGTGTGGTCAAGTTGGTTTATACCAGGTTTTTCTCACATTTATCTTAACTAAAGAGAAAATACCAAAAGAGAAAATCCCAACTGAAGGATATGCCTCGACAAGAAAACACAAAGCCCATTGATTAAATTGGCTGGATCGCGAGATCTGGAGAACCATTCCAATAAAAAATGCTGCAGAGTCTAATTGGGCCTTAGTGGTGGGTTTGGTTCCTACTATTGAGTTAAGGGGTTTAAGACCCATCAACAATGTCCTCATCCTACCAATGGTCGAGATTCACTTCGATGATCACGACTTTGGCGGTTTCATACTTCATAAACTCTTGTCCCGATTCCTCCAGAGTAGGAAGTGTTGTCCCTCGACCAAGTTTTGAGGAAACCTTTGTTAGATTTGGACCACTTTTGGACTTCAACACATTGTTTGAAGAAGGAGCACCTAGGTAGAGATGAGATCGCGGATCTCACCGATTTTTTGGTCTATGTGGACCCAATAAGGGGTTCTCTAGGGTTTTTTTAATGGGTTTATGGGATGTCAGCCCATGGGGTTTACCCATGATTAGGCCTTATTGTAAGGGTTTGTAAAAGTATAAATAAAGAAGAATGTATGGTAGAGTAGAAGATTTTGAGAATATTTTGTAAATCTTTCGCAGCTAAGTGCAAGTAACTTGAGTAGCTTTGTGCAAGGGAATGTCTATGTGTTAAGGTTTTGTGATTGATAGAGAGTTGGCTCTGTGCCTTGACCTAGTTTGGAAGGAGGATTCAGTGCCCAATGCCTAGATCTTCTATCCTATGTGAAGCTTGACTCTGTGGATTAGTGCACATGAGTAACTTAATGTAAGAGATTGACGAATAATAAAGAAGACGAAGTGGTTGGTGGATGTATCCCCACACTGGGGTGAAACACGTACATCTGGTGTCTTGTGGTTTTCTTTGTGCAATGTTATATCTATTATGTTTTGCTTAGTGCCTAGATTAGAACTTATATGAATATCTATGTTTTTCCTAAATGCTTGGATTATATGCTAGATCTGATTCAAAGTTCTATGTGCTAAGTGGTTGAAGTGCTTAATCTTTATGGTTACTATGCTAGATCTATTCTTGGATACGTTCTGTGATGTTAATAAGGTTGATGAACTAATGCATGTCACTTCTTAAAGAGATAAAAAAATACCCTGCAAAGTGCTATTATCACAGATCTGTGTCCCAGCTTGGTTACAGACACCTGTGTCCTGTAACCCCCCCTTTCTTCTACCTCAGGTGAGACCTCTCCTGCTTTGCAGGTGTTTCTGAAAGGTCCGGTAGTTAGGGTTTTGTTGGTGCGTTGTTAAGCGTTGAACCCTAGGTTTTCCCCTGTGCCAACAAATGGTTGCATTGCCGGGACCTGAAATTGTGATTGCTGGGAACTGAAGTAAGAAAAGAGAAGCTCTGTGCGTAGATCTACTGCTGAAGTGTGCAATACTCTACTTGACTTGTGAAGCTCTATGCTAAGAAATAAATATGATGTGAAGAAAAGAGGTAAAGATTTGTGCTTTAACAAGAGAAAGATAAATGAAATTTTTTGATTTGAAAGCATGAATTTAAGTGTGTTTAATAGATTTTGTCCTAGTCTGAAGTCTAGGACATAGTTGAAATAAAGAGATGATTTGAATAAATTTAATGGAAATGAAGAAATATATGTTATTCCTATACATAGAAAGAGATTTTGGACTAATAAGTGGATGCAGGAACCTAGATTTTTTTTTTGCAGATTGCAAGTCCAACACTATGATCCTAGTGCACAGTACAAAAAAGGATGGAAAACATTTAAAATAAAAAGAGGATTGACATTGTGCTATAATTGCAGAAGACCGAGAAACCTTGCTAAGGAATTCCCTGGAATAGGTCCTATTTGTATTTGTTGTAAGATTAATGGTCATGAGGTCGAGGATTGTCCAAGAATGATTTCTAAAGTTGAAAGAATGAATATAAGATAAGAAAAATACAAAGGAAGCCAAAATACCAAGGGCATGTTACAGATTCATAAAGAGAAATAGTCAGAGGAAGCTCAGACTGTGTTATTACAGTTGAAAGAAATGATGGATGTTCACAAAGATGTCAGTATACCAGAGATACTGAAAGTAAAACAATGCATAAGTGAAAGAATAAAAGACTTCGACATAGACTGTGTCTTGGATGAGGAAACACAAGTGAATATTATGACAGAAGACACTTGGGAAATTTTGGGAAAGTCTACTATGGTACCTTCATTGGGAAGGATAGGCTTGTTTAAGGAAAATATGATAACCATATGTGGAAGAGTTACTAATGTACCTATTATTATTCATGGAACATCGACTGAAGAGGAATTTGAAGTCATTAAGTTTGTTGAGAACAAATCCCCCTTCCCACTTTTTCTAGGTAAGACCTGGATTGAGAAGGATTAGATCAGAAGGAAAGCAGAGGAAGAAGCTACAAAAAAGAAAAATAAAAAACTAAGGGATTTCATAGCTAGAAAAATAGACCTACTAATAGAAGAACGAGAGGATAAGTCGAAGCAACAAAACAAAGTAACAACGCAGGAGGAACATAAGGAAAGAGAATTAACTGTCAACGTTGAATGAATGCAAGAAGGTTTGAAGGACCTATCTATTCAAGAAAGAAGTATGTCCACTCAGGAAGTGTTAAGAAAAGGGATATTAACCTCAGACCCTTTGAGAGCACCTCAACAGCGCGAAGTCACTACGCTAGAGGAAGATAAGAATAAGAATGGAAAGAGGATTCCAGAAACAATTAGAGAGACTCAGATCACAAGAAAGAAGGCAAGGAGGATCAATAAAAAGAAAGCTAAGTTGGAAAATCTATAAGAATCTACATATAACAGATGGAAGACTTCGCAAAATAGAACCTCGTAGGAGGCAGGTTCACATGATTTGAACCTTGTTGGAACAACAGGTCTGCGTAGAATGGGACTTCTCCCTGGAAAAGCTATATGACCATTAGAGGTGCCCCGACCATTAGAGAGACTCTCCAGAATGGTAATAAAATGCATTTATGGGCTGATGGAATGCTTTGGATGTTGAGACCGCGCCATAATGGACAAATTCACATTGATGGAAGAATTCCTAGCCGTTGGAAGAATTTGTTACTCTACCTCGCTTATTTAACCCATCGGATGCTGCACTGGGACCACTTTTTTCTACCCATGATTAGCTGAGCCAAGAAGAGAATTTACTGTGTGTCAAGATGTGTTATCAGAAACTAGACCTCACTGTCTATTTGTATACCCTGCTTATCCGTCTGCCTACCCTGACTTGTCTGTTTAAAAGTGAGAATGTCGGGTGAACCTAGTGAATTAGAGAAGTTTTTCGAGGAAGTCCTCAAGAAGCTAATGACTGACATACCGATATATGAAGGTGTCTAGGCATCATTGACTAGGGGACTGCAGACTTCCCCTTCGACTGGACGTCGTTCTGGCCGTGTTAACCCCATGGCTGAGCAGGGAAGTAAGCACCACAATGATCTAGCTAATGCAAAGCAAATCGCGTCGATCCTAACAAAGTATATCCCACCTTTGGCTGGCATTGTTAAATATGACAATATACCACGATATTATGAGCTCACTGTGTTCACTGCATACATTCTGAAAGGAATACGCATAGTCGAGAGTCATTTAGGATATATCCCACTATTGAAGAACAATGACTTCAATCTAGGAGACATGAAGAACTACATTATGTTGGAACCCCACCACTACTTGACGAAGTCAATTGGGAAGAAGCCTTGCCTCATCTCCCAACCATGGATTAAGGGGCTAGCATAGTCCACCCTACTGAATGTGATGAAGATTCCCCATTTTGGCTGCCACCAGGAGGTTAATTCTTGCATTAAACTCCTCCTGTTGTGCTATCATTGTGAATACTTGTGGCTCGATAGAAGAATTACCATGGATCCAACATTGATCCACTAGATCACATTATTAAGCATGAAGGGACTTGACCCTCAACATTTTTATCCAGGGAAGGCCTCAAACCGCTCTGTGGCACAACGCATCAAGGAAGACTATGGAGAAGTCGAAAAAGGAAAGCAAGGTTACAAGGTATCCTCTATATAGGATGGCACAGTGTGCCTCACTTTCAAACTCATAGCTGACAAGTTCATAAGGAAGAACCACCCCACACAGGTCACCGGGTTCATGGTGGACCTCACAGGAAAATATGTGGAGGGCATGGAAATGAACTGGGCGAGTTACCTCGTCAATGAACTAGAGAAATATTTCCACGAAGCCCGGGATTTGGGATATGAATTCCACTACAGCTGGCTGATCATTTTTATCGCATTTGTTGCTTGGAAAATGCTTGAATTAGCGACCTTCCCAGAAATTGAACCCTTAGAGCCATTGATCGCTCAGTTTTCAACCATGTGGTACACCAACAACATAGAAAAGTAGTGACAGTCCAACATCGTGTTTCATGCATACTATCAACAATTAAGGGTTGCCATTGAATCATTTCCATGCATGACACTGTGCAACTTGAACCAATACCGACCAATAGAAAATTTCAGCGTAGATCCGCATTTCATCTACATCACTGCGCATAGAGATGAGAACTAGGAAGAGTTACAGTCGTACTACAAGCTAACAAATGAATACATGGAGTAGATTACAAAGGAATGGTTGGAGGAATTCCTTGTACCTGTTGCTGATGCAAAACTCTCCGACACTGACACCATAGGAAGCCCCATAGTCACCCGGGTCTAGCATGTTGGACAATCCATAGGGACGATGAAGAAGAAAAAGCAGGAAGAAGTCCAGGATATAGAGAGAGATGGGGAGGAAAACGCTTCTGAATATAATGGGTCTGGCTTGCTCAGAGGAGGAGGATAAGATGAAGCAGAAGGACAAGGAAGAGGAAATGAAGGAGAATAAGAGAAAGGAGGAGGTGAAGATACCACCCCTCCACTTAAGGATCCCCCTATTGGGACAGTAACACCGCATAAGAGGAAGGTTTCTCCAAAGAAATCTTCAGAAAGGAAGAAGACGCACGCTAATAAGCCCCAGTTGGAGGCCATGCTCATAGAGGATGCTATCAGTTTGGTCTGCAAAGCTATGGAGGATAATTTTGAGGATATCTTGTAGAGATATGGAGAGAAGCAGGAGGATATATATGGAAATATCGAAAAGGAATTGAAGGAAGTACAACAAGCTTCTCGTTTTGTCTGCACAATACCTACTGCGCCTCCCTCATCACAGATTGCGGAATTGGAGGATCAACCAACCCAATCGAGAAGACTTGTGGATGCGACAAAAGCTCAACTTCAGAGAGCCCAGGAAGAGAAGGAGAAGGCTACATAAGCCTTGAAATAGGAGAAATATGAAGTCCTAGCACAATTAAGAGAAACACAGGAAAATGTAGCAGCCTAGGAAAGTGATAAAGTAGAGCTTCAAGAGAAGCTCCAAGAGGAAAAAACCCAACTACATAGAGAAAAGGAGAAGTTCCTCACATAACAGGCCATGGTCAAAGAAGTTGTGAGTAAAGCATGTCACTCTATGCCATTCTTGGCACAAGAGGACCTGGAGTCGATCGAGGAGCAAGTAGTGAAGCTCGTTGAGATAGTCCAACATATTTAAGCCAAGATAACATAATTGGAGGCCCAAGCAATATCAAGCATCCCGCAGGAGGTGCGTGACAAGAGGGAGGAAATTGTTAATAACACAATAGTAAGGATAAGAGCCCTCACCTCGGAGTGCAAACAACTGAGTGATAGAAGTGCACAGACATATGGATGCCTCACCGATGATCTAGAGACAAGAAAATTGGAAGCGCAGTTATAGGAGGTGCAACAATAGGCATTTTCCATGCAGGTGCAGATGAAGCTTCTCACCACAGTTGAAAGAATGAAAAGATCCTAGGAGCAGTGCATACAACAACAACAAATCACTACCCTCCAGGGAAAGGTAATGGAAGTCACACAGAAGCTGCAACCTATGCAAGATGAAGCCTGCAAGGTGTTCGAAGATATTGATGGACATGGCTCACAATTGGACCAAGTGGTTGCATCAGTAGAACAATGCCTGGAAGGGTCTGTTATAGAGCAGATGATCCAGGAGCTCACTGAGCAGGAGGCTCAGGAAAAGCAACAAGTCAAGGAAACCCGAGTTAAGCTTGAGGCCTTCGAAGCAACATTGTCCAAACCTGAGTGACTCGGGACGAGTCACAGGTGAGTGTTGGGGGCCTGTTGGCCCTCGACCAAGTTTTGAGGAAACCTTGGTCAGTTTTGGACCACTTTTGGACCTTGACACATTGTTCGAAGAAGGAGCACCCAGGAGGAGCTGAGATCACAATTCTCATCGATTTTTTGGGCTATGTGGACCCAGTAAGGGGTTATCTAGGGTTTTTGTAATGGGTTTATGGGATGTTGGCCCATGGGGTTTACCCATGATTAGGTCTTATTATAAGGGTTTGTAAAAGTATAAATAAATAAGAATGTATGGTAGAAGTAGAAGATTTTGAGAAGCTTTTGGGAAGATTTCAGAGCTAAGTGCAAGTAACTTGAGTAGCTTTGTGCAAGGGAATGTCTGTGTGTTAAGGATTTGTTCTTGATAGAGAGTTGACTTTATGCCTTGACCTAGTTTGGAAGGTGGATCTAGTGCTCAGTGCACAAATATCTTGTCCTATTCAAAGATCGACTATGTGGCTTAGTGCACAAGAGTAACTGAATGTAAGATATTGGTGAATAATAAAGAAGATGAAGTGGTTGGTGGACGTAGCTCCACACTGGGGTGAACCAGGTACATTTGGTGTCTTGTGTTTTGCTTTGTGCAATGTTATATCTATTATTTTTTTCTTAGTCCCTAGATTAGAATGTATATGAATATGTATGCTTTGCTTAAATTCTTGGCTTATGTAATATCCCTTGGCCAAACCCAATTGTAAATATAATATAAGTATACATAAGCTGGTGATCTGTTTTGACATCATTTTGTAATGCACTTCCCATGGAATAGTGCGCACATGAACTGGGCAATAAAATGATGTAGCATGCACATTCCCGGATACCGCACGTAGTAACTAAAGTGCGTGCATTATGGAGGACAATGAGCCTTGTGTATATGATATGTGTTATAGGCTGGTGAGCCAGTTATTATAAGTTGGGATGCTTATGTTTTGGTATTAGGCCGGAGCGCGTAGATGTTAAAGGCCAGTGTGCCTATTTTTTACATGGCTCATGATTAATATAAAATACATCGCTAGGGGGACTGAACTTCACCAGTTAGGGAAAGGGAGGGCCAAAAGTCAAGGGAAAGGGCCAAGATAGAGAGCTTAAGCCAAAAAGGGAATATTATATTAATATTTCCTAAAATATAAAGTATGGATAATTATTTTATCCTAAGTTCTAAAGTTGGGGACAAGTGGACCAAAGTAACTTCCGATATGACAAGTGTCAAGTTGAGGACATGCATTCATATCATGGGGACTTAGCTTTTTGGTCACTTTTTCATGGGGATTCTTACCAATAGCTTGACCATCATTCTCACCATCAATTTCATGATGAGTTTCATGGTGATTCCTTCCATCACTCAGTTATCGAGTCAATGATTCCATGACCATTTTTACTCACACAGTCCATTATCCTTGAGACATCCATTTCACCATATCTGAGCCTGTTCCCATAGACTTTTCCGATTGGTGTACCTGGTTAGATTGGAGCAGGATTGAAGAAGCGCGTTGTCAGGCCCATGAGAAATTCTATGAGCAAGAGAATTGCTAGGGATTGATTCCCAAAGGTGATAAACTGCAATTACAGATCTCTGAGACTTTCGGTCCGGCCTGTTGCTGAAGCCCTGGAAGGGAAGTGGGGTAGCCGAGGGACTGTTGAGCAAAGAAGGGGAACACTTCCTTGGGTGGCACATGCATGTGGGGAATGATACACTATAGTCTTTTAGTTGAGTGAGCACTTGAGACAGAGTCTTTCCTATTGTCCATGAGCCTTAGCCTGGTTAGGAACCCTTTACTCGGGTGGAGTTTAGTCCCATCTCGGGGGTGACTCACTGTTGAGAGTGATGAACATTGTAGTCTAAGGCTGGGAGGTTCATTGATCCAGATTTTATGAGCATAATGAAATGAATACAGATCATTAATAGGTGCTTAACAAAAAATAACAGAGATACAATAAAACTGGTTTTCTATTCAATAACGAAATAAGCTGAAACTGTAAAATGCAGTCGAAACAAGCTTGCTGGAATGGTGGTGGCTGTTATCACTAAAATTTCGTCCGCGCACGGCAACAAGAACTCCACATTGTCAAAATAGGACTGGAGTCATTCATGGAACAAGATTAATTCCACAGCATTGCAAAAGGGTCAAAAACTATACAAATGACCAAAAATTTGAAAGGTGCTTTACATCATCTGGGTGCGCACGCACATGCGCGTAACATAATCGTACAAAACGCGCATAGGTGCAAAAGGTGCGGCTGTTGGGCGAAAACCCGCGCGCCTGCTAAACGGTGCATTTATTGAAATTGGTCGGCCTCCCAACCACTAATGGATCAGCTCCCAAGTCGATTTGACACCAAATCCGAGCTCAATCCTCATGGTGGGCTGGTCAAAGACCTAATTGTGCCCTA
>SNQJ01S0001443.1:169196-234680 GCA_010110895.2 Picea sitchensis
GGTGATTCCTTCCATCACTCAGTTATCGAGTCAATGATTCCATGACCATTTTTACTCACACAGTCCATTATCCTTGAGACATCCATTTCACCATATCTGAGCCTGTTCCCATAGCCTTTTCCGATTGGTGTACCTGGTTAGCTTGGAGCAGGATTGAATAAGCGGGTTGTCAGGCCCATGAGAAATTCTATGAGCAAGAGAATTTCTAGGGATTGATTCCCAAAGGTGATAAACTGCAATTACAGTTCTCTGAGACTTTCGGTCCGGCCTGTTGCTGAAGCCCTAGAAGGGAAGTGGGGCAACCGAGGGACTGTTGAGAAAAGAAGGGGAACACTTCCTTGGGTGGCACATGCATGTGGGGAATGATACACTATAGTATTTTAGTTGAGTGATCACTTGAGACAGAGTCTTTCCTATTGTCCATGAGCCTTAGCCTGGTTAGGAACCCTTTACTCGGGTGGAGTTTAGTCCCATCTCGGGGGTGACTCACTGTTGAGAGTGATGAACATTGTAGTCTAAGGATGGGAGGTTCATTGATCCAGATTTTATGAGAAGAATGAAATGAATACATATCATTAATAGGTGCTTAACAAAAAATAACAGAGATACAATAAAACTGGTTTTCTATTCAATAACGAAATAAGCTGAAACTGTAAAATGCAGTTGAAACAAGCTTGCTGGAATGGTGGTGGCTTATCTCTGAGAATAGATGTGACAACTGCATGCATTCACAAGAAGAAGATTACAATGAGTCTCTGAAGGCCTTTTTACAATAAAAAATAATGCCCAAAACCCTAGACATCCAAAAACCTAACCCTAGGAGATGAAGCGCCAAAAGTCATGTGGGCACCGTTTGGGTAAGTTAGTACATCAACTTCCCGAGGTTGTAACTTTTGCATACGATCTCTGTTTTAGGCGTGTGATAGACTGTTGGAAAGGTATCGTTGAGGAGATTAATTTTGGGGGATCAATAATTACTTAGTCTATCATTGATGACCTCAATCCCAAAAAACCTTTATTTAGGCCCTCATAATGGCCCCAGAAGTTAAAACTGCTAAAAATAGTAAATTGCCAAAATTGTCAGAAAACTGTTTTGAGACAGTTGGAAAAGGTGATTTCCCACCGATATCCATATGGATCAATCCTCCCTCCTTAGGAAGCAATGGTATCCATTACATTGAAGTCCCCCATCAGATGAGGAAATTTCTGTTGAATTTGGCCCCGGGTGAGCCACTTGCCTTGGTGCAGGAGCTGCCCTGCTTTGACGACTCGATAAAGATGGATCCTTTGTTGTTGAGTGCCCTTGATATGTGTGTCCACAATATGATAATTGGATTCCTATTGTATGTAGTCGGGGTTGAGCTCCTTTGTTGTCAATTGTTCTGCTACTTCTGAGGTGTCCAATACTGGTGGGAAATAAGGGCAAATGAGATCCACATTGAACAATGGGTGTAGGCCGAGTAAAGGAGGAATGTTGAGCTCAAAATCATTATCCCCCATGGCCTTGGTGATAGTGTACAACCCATAGCGGAGTGGGTGAAGATTTCGATGGGATCCTGTAAGGTGTTCTTTCTGCAAGTGCAACCAAACTTTGTTGCCCACTTGAAACTTATGTGGCACTCGATGCTGATCATGGCACTATTTGTACTTGTCATTGGACTTCTGTAGGATATACTGAACCTGTTGGTGGATGTGATGGATCATCTCAATGAACTGGTGTTATCAGACAAATCGATAGGTGCAGACACTAGCAGATCTCCCTAGATCCACCTGTATCTAGAACAAAATAGGACAAGACACGATTCTTTCCCTAAGTTGTAGTCATTGAATCTACCAATAAGAAGGAGCGGGTGACATAAATTTATATCGCTTCCTTAGGTCTCTGTTGTTCCCACTTCACTCCGGTGCTCTTGTGACATCAAGTCCAAGACAACACAAACCAACCAAAGTGAATATAGAAAAGTATATTCAATGTCAACTTATGCATATGATCAAGGAGTTATGCTATTAAATAAGAGTGATTTTATGGGAAAGGGACATGCCGCTGTATTATATTAAATGAAAGTAGAAGATACAACCTGATCGCCTTGATGTCACAATATTCCTTTCAGTGACCCTTGGTTCCAACACACACACTTTCTCTGTACTTGCATGAAGAAGATCCAATTCCTCTTGATAGACCAAATAGATTCTTCAAGCTTCTGTCCAAGCAGGGTTCTTCACACAATTCTTTCACCAATTCTTCATTCAATCTTGCTTAACCTTTTCCATGAGAAACCTTTCAATATATAGGAGAAGGAGGGATGGTTACATGGATGAGGATGATCCCACCAAATCTAAGAAGTTAGTAGGATGCCAACCATGCGAATGCCAACTCATTTTCTAGAAGATCCCCTTCTAGAACCTTCGTGACTTCTTCTCCTTTCCAAGATTAAAAATAGATTCACACCCTATCTATGGAGCAGACTGTGAACATTTCTCACCCTAAGTGTGGGTGGCCTACGAGAATGAGGGATTCTCACACCCTGTAACATAGGCAGCCTGCGAACTCATCTTAAAAATGTGTTTTTTGGAAGAAGACAACAATCACTTTTCTTAGGAAAAAATTCCTTGTGGGAGCTTGAACACATAACTTGTAGAGACATCACTAGAGTGACCAAAATCATGTGTAACAAAATGCCTCCCAAAGTATGAGGCTGAAATCTATGACAACTGAAATACTTTGTAAACTCCGTGTGTGTGTCAGAAACTAGGAGCACACCTAATCGGAAACCTATAAACAATCAAACATCTACAAAATATAATACCAGTTATGAGGTAGGCATTCCCATGCTCATATCACAAATGAATGGAATAAAAAACGTAAGTCATGGCCACCAATTATACACCGTGGATCCATGCCGTAAAAAATGCTACATAGCCATCAAGAATACACTGTGGATCTATGTGAGAAGACTTGAATTAAGATGACATAGCCACATGACATACAAAGTGGATCTATGCACCAACACAAATAATACATACTCCATCATAGCCTGGATAAAAAAGATGAGACCCAGGGTCTTCAATCCCGTCACCTGAAAGTACAAATCTAGCCATGCGATCACATGTGTTTAAGTCAAACATAGTAGAAACCACTTGATTACCATTCATTGATGAAAACCATTAACAAGTGCGAGGGAAATCATCATTAATTTCAATGACTCCCAAGGTACTGAAGTACAATCCAAACGAATGCGAATGAGTGAGATGAAGTTGAGCACTCAGCAAAATCTCTTGATCAGGGATCAATGATGTGAAACCCCTGTCAAAAGCAAAGAGGCCTACCATTAAGGCATGCAGGCTCTAAGGTAGTAAATGATTTCTAAGTCTCATTTCCAGATAATGAGTTGGAGTTGACGGAATAAGACTCATCACAGGAGGTCCTTAATGTATCCCCCATCAATGACATGAAATAAGTAACAAATTTTGAGGATGAGGAAAAGTATGAATATGAGTTGAAATAGACACAGGGAAGGCCAACATAGTAAGAATGGACAACTGTAGATGGCTGACTCAATAGAGGACTCGTGTGAACTTCTCTTGAATATATGAATGACACGACCAAGGACTTGGCAGCACTGACTCAAAGACGACCCAAGATATGACCTTGTAGCAAGTCGAACGAGAGACAAATGGATTTCCCAACCCAGATTCAAATGATGAATAGGGGGTGTCATGTTCAAGAGTGACACTTACTGCCATTAATATGAATACAGAAACACATCCCTTTCCCAAAATTTCCCCCATCATTTCTGGTGAGTACCTCTTTATTTTTACACAAGCTTGAGGAGGATAACATATGCTTGTTGATGTAAGCTCATCCTTCATATGAGTCCCTCAGAGTATATTTAACAAGCCCTAGGAAGGAGTGGTTTGGTCCCATCACGGTTCTGTCGATGTTTGTTTAATGAGTCCAAGGAAAGAAAACTCGGGAGTTTTTCATGTTTTGAGAGTCTGAAAAACACTTAAAGAGAACTCTCCCAATTCCTTTTTTGTAAATAAGTCTGATGAGACTGAAAAAGTGATAAACTATCGCCCGTCGAACATTTTCTTCAGATACTTTAATGAGCGTGAAGAGAACAAGATCGCTCAACAATCTTTTCATTTTTATGGAGCATGAAAAGAGCTTAAAGAATACTCCTCTAGGGTCGTCATTTTTGTGTTACCATACGAGTACGAAAAGATGAGAAAACGTATACTCAGTTACGTTCTCATCTATTTTCGAGCGCGAGAACGAATGAATACTGAGCTCAAGGTTTTTCTAAAAACCCTAAAAAGTAGTCGTACATACGACAAAAGAAAAAGAAAAAACACCCGTCCTCCTTCATTTGGACTTCAAAGTTGCTATATCTTCAAAAAAACACACTCATAGGGCTATTAGAGCATTAGGTTTTATAGACAAAATAATATAAAAAATCAACAAAAATGGTAAAAAGTGAATAAATATGGGTAAAAAGGGATTTTACCATTTAATTGTGATTTTGCCAAAAACTTTGCCCAACACACCTCATTTGCCCCCAAATTTCTTTGCTTGATTGCAGGAGCCACAAGCGACCATTCGATGAACCGTTTCTGCCAACGAGGTAAGATTTTGATCCTTTAAATTTTCCATGGTTCATTTTTAGTTTTTATTGGCAATTTCTTCGGTTCTAAGTCCATTTTAGGGCCCCACTATGCATTCAAGCATTCTCGTAGGTGGGCTTTGCGAGACCTACGGGAATCTAGGATTCTCATAGGTGGCCTTTGGGGCACCTGCGAGAATCTCGCACTATGCCAAAGGCTCACCTGTAAGGGTCAAAAACTAGATTTTAAAGTTAAGTTTTGTCAAATAAAAATCATGCAAAAGTTTGTAACATGTTGCTAACTCTTCTCTCATGGATCTTGTGCAGCTGTTTGAACATCACAATGCTGGAGTGGTGAGAAAGAGAACATTAGGAAGATGATGCTATTGTTGGGAATGACCTGGGTACAGTCGCTACCCTCTGGGACTGTGGGCTCTTGAAATTCTTCAGGATTCTGGGCATGAGAGCCCAACTCAGATTGTTGGAATACCTAGTCCATATGTGGGACGTGGACCAACAATTATTTTACATGGGAGTCCATACGTTGACCCTAGATATCAAGGATATCTATTTTCTAATAGAGTTATCATGGTGTGGGTACCACGCTAGCTTGACCGATGGCCGAGGCGGTGGACTCCCTATGAGTGAGTATTGTCGCAATACTGTGTTCCCGAGGCAGAAAGAAGCAAGGGAAAGGTTGCTATTTGGGGGGTCCAAGTTTTGACCTTGCAAACCATATTGTTCACTATAGTACGCATGGCCAGGAGCACGGATCAACACATGGCTCTGTAGAGATACTTCCAATATGCCATAGAGTGCACAGAGCCTTGGGTCTTCAACTGGTCAGATGCAGTTCTCCAAAGTATGAAGAGGCAATTGACAAAGTACAGGAGGGGTAACTTGAAGAAGTTTGGGTACGGATCACTTTTGGTGTCCTTCTTCCTCAAGAGGGGCCCACTTCTGAGACTACAGGTTGATTGGGGTTTATCGGCCCCACAAGATCCGATGATGTTGAGGTGGTGCAACCTCATGGATCAACATGTAGCAGGGCCCATCATCAAGTATATTGATTCATTTTTTGACTGGTTGCATCCCCAGATGCTGATGATTGAAAACTATGCATACACTAGTTTGGATTTCCGAGGGGATCCGGATTTGGGCCTGCTTGAGGATGCTCAGTGGGGTGATTTAGGTAAGAAGTACACATTTTATTCTTCTTTTTCTTTATAAATGTTTTTGAAAGTTTTATCATATGAAATGTTTTTGTGTTTATCCAAGAACTAATAAAAAAAACTCTTTTTGATGACATAGATGTGGGGCCATATCGACCTCCAGGAACATCTCCTATTCAATGACGAGGAGAGGCAACTCTAGTAGCAAGATGGGATGCCGAAGACTATGAGGCAGTGGAGTAGAACTTGGAGGGGTTGACCGCTGAAATCCCAGATATGGCTATTGGGGAGATCCCCAGACATTACCAGTGCCATACTATGGGTGTGTCTGAGTCTATCAGCCGATTGCTTTGTAGGGTGGCCCGAATAGTTGTGTGTTATCATGAGCATCATCCATGACGCTATTTTGTAGAAGCCATGGGCTTCGTATTTTTGAGATTTTGGTCTTTGGAAAAAAACTTTTTGTAAAAACTTTTGATCGTTATGTACATATATATGTATCTTACCGACTTATCTTGTGTTGTGTTATACATGTAATGTGTGATTGGTTTATAAATGGCCCAAATGTCTATCTAACACATAGTTAGCTAATGCATCAGTCAATGTATTTAGACATCTAGGTATGTGCTGATACTCAATATAATCAAAATAACGTTCCAAGAGGTGAATTCGTAAATATACCCATAATAAAGTAGGACTTCGAATAGCATAGACATTACTTAGCTGTAGTACTACTAGTTGCGAATCAATTCATATAACCAGGTGGTGGATACCAAGCAAAATAACATAAATCAACAATTCGATGATGACACTATATTTTGCAATATTATTGGTCGCACGACCAAGGCATACACCTTGCAGACTGATAATTCGTTTGTAGGTGAGTAAATTGCCCACGCAACAGAAACAAGGTTCTGAGTACTATGACTAGCGCCATTGGTGAAGCCAATGTGGGGTAGCGAAGACTCCGACATCTGGAAAAGAAGCAAAATGTAACATAAGCGGTCCGGGGAAGAGACCAAATAATGAAAAAGAATACTAAAATAACACACAAAAAGTATGATACAATAAAACACAAGCACTTATGCACAGGTGATCTTAGGCATAGTGCTTCTTTAAGTACAACCCATTTCTGGGTTACCCAAAGGGATACCATCCTAGTCTACCAACTCATAAACATCTTTCTTCAAAACTTGTCTGATGATATAAGGACCTCGCCACATAGCTTCAAATTTTCCAGCTCCTAGCATATCTCGATCTTGTTCACAAAGAAGAACCAGATCACCTTCAGAGAAAACGCATGGCCTAACATGTTTTTCATATTGGGCTTTGATGCATTTCTTCTGGGCTTCTATAACTAGGGTGGCATCGCGACGGGTTTCGTCTAATCGCATGAGATACAATAGACGTTCTTCTTCGGTAGAAGTGTTTGGGAGAAGTTTGACGACTAGTTTTAGGGAGAGTATCCCACATTCAATCGACAAGATGGTTTCTAGACCATAAACTAACTGGAATGGTGTAAAACTGATAGCAGACTTAACTGATGTCCGGTAAGCCCACAATGATGAAAACAACATTGTGTGCCAACTCATTTTGTGAATCCCTATTATTCATCGAAGCATGGCAATGAGAACCTTGTTTATTTCTTCAACTTGGTCGTTGGCTTGTGGGAAATAGGGTGTTGCGTTTTCATGGTGAAGACCCAACTTTTTAGTGATTTCAGACATCATGAAGTTTCTAAAGTGGCTACCGTGATCAGTAATGATAGCCCGAGGAACACCAAAATGAGAAATGATGTGATTGAATATGAATAATGCTGCAGTCCTTATGGTATTGTTGAATGTTGACATCGCCTTGACCCATTTCGTAAAATAGTCTACAACTACAATAATGTATCCATGCCCCCCGATCGAGTGAGGGTGACATGTCATGAAATAGATACCCCATTTCTCAAAAGGACCAACGAAGACCATAGGGTGTAGAGGAGCAGGGTGTGATTGTATTTTATTGTTGTAGGTCTGGCAAGCGTGGCATTTTTGGATGGCAACAGTACAATCGTTGAATAAAGAAGGCCAAAAATACCCTGCCCATAAGATCTTCTTAGTATTAGCATACCTAGACATGTGACCACCACAGTCTCTAGAATGGTAGTCATTGAGGGCTTTCTCAGCTTTGTCAAATGTGAGGCAACGTCGAAAAACAGAGTCAATCCCACGACGATAAAGAGTATCACCGAGGATAATATACTGACGGGGTGGTAGCATATTTGACGATGGTCAGTGATAGACAAATTTCGCTGGAAAGTTTGGGTCTGGAGATATATGATGATATCTCCATACCAAAGGTCATCGTAACTAATTAGGAAAAGGGATTCATCGGGTAATGAATCGGCTGCTACATTTTCTGTTTCAGAGCAGGGAAGGTTGCATATCAACTCGAAAAACACCAAGGATTTCTTGGACTTAGCGTGTTTGAATTCTAAGTCAAACTCTTGGAGTATTACGATCCATTTGGAGTATTTCCCCCCTAGTAATTGGCGTGTAAGAATGTGCTGCATAGGGTTGCAGTTAGAAATTACCATAGTCTTGTGAGAGAGTATATAGTGTCGGAAATGTTGAACAGCTTGGACAACTGCCAAGGCCAGTTTTTCAACATGTAAATACTTGGTTTAGGTAGTCGTGAGACTTTGACTCAAGTAATAAATGACATGTTCGTCATGAGAATCATCCTCCTAGATGAGAGCCATAGCTATGGTATAGTCCGAGGCTGCGAGGTAAAGGAAATAATCCCGACTGTAATTAGGTAGGGAGAGTAGTGGGGTGCGTGTCAAAGATAATTTCAAAGATTCAAAAGATTTGTTGGCAGTGGTATCCCATATGAACTTAGAACCTTAATTGAGCAGTCGCGTAAATCCAAGAGTTAGCTCAGCATAGTTTGGGATGAAGCGACGGAGAAATTTTTCCTTCCCTTGCAAACTTTGTAACTGGCGAAGTGAGGAAGGAGGAGGGAGATTGAGAATTGCCTTGACCTTCAAAGGATATACCCTGATCCCTTGATGTGAAATGATAAAGCCTAGAAGTCAGTCGGATTCTATGCAGAAAACACATTTGTGGGGATTCAAGCATATATGGTAAAACCAACATCAAAGGAAAATGGCGCGGAGGTGTATTCGATGATCTACACGGTGCATGGAATGAGAGGGTAAGTCATCGAGATATGGCTGCACAATGTGCTTGATTTCATGGAAGGCGTAAGACATAGCACGCTAAAAAGTTGCGCTGACATTCTTTAAATCAAAAGGAAGTTTTCGATAAGCAAAAGTTCCCCAAGGACAAATAAAAGCAGTCTTGTGTTGGTTCGCGGGAATGATATTGATTTGATTATATCCAGAGAAACCATCCATTAGAGAGAAGATTTCACTTCCGGCACAATCGTCGATGATCTGGTCAACGAAGGGGGTAGGAAAGTTGTCTTTAGGACAAGCTTTGTTAATGTCCCTATAATCAATGCACACACGGATTGTGCCTTGTTTCTTGTCGATTGGGACAAGATTGGAAATCCAGTCAGTTAGAGCCACAGGGTAAATAAAGATCACTTTGAGAAGTTTCTCAACTTCAAGCTTGATAGCGGCCACTTTACGTGGGTGGACTAGACGAAGTCATTTCCGGACGGGTTTAGTGTCGGGGTATGTATTAATCTCATTTATCACAATGTCTAACCAACATTTCTTCATAGCTCCAGGTGAAGACGTCATGAAATTATTGAAAAAGAGACTTGTAGGTGACGAATTTGTCATGGGAACACGAATCTACGATATGCACATTTTCGACAATTCCAGGTTTTATGGATATGTTGAGGGGGATGGTGGGTGAGATATTACTTAAGTTCCCTTCATAGAAAATATCATGTGTAAACTCGAGAACGATAGAAATGATGAAAACGGTCGATGGGGTCGAGATCCATTGGTAACCCTTGATGGTGTGTTGTTCTAGGAAGAGGATGGAACGATGATTTCCATCATCCCAAGGGGTATCTTCTATGGACATAACAGACATAATCATCTTGTCCATGGGAAAAATGACACGGAAAGGATCTTGAGATAAATCACCAAGAGAGGGGGTAGCAGGGGTTACCGATTGAATGGCTTGATAAGCAGATTAGATCGAACTCAAAGGTATTTCATCACCATAACGAAGATGATTGCCAGGGTTGGGTACCATCCATGGGTCGTAAGATATAGGGGTTCTGTGAACAGAGGTGGAGATCATGTTGATCGAGGTGACAAACGGATTTGGAACATCGGGTGGTGGGATGGGGAAAGTACCCATTAACGAGGAATATTTAAGAAGACCCACACCGACGTTCTCGTATCTNGGGGGGGGGTTGCAATGAACGGTATGTTGCCGGTACATGTATCAGAATGGAAGAAGGCCAATTGGTCGATGATCACTACTTTTACTTGATGTGGTAAATGCACAACGCGGAAAAGAGTCGACACAACTGCATGGATGAAATCAATCCAGCTACAACCAAGTAGAAGGTTGTAATAGAGAGGAGCATCAAAGACCTCCACTTCAACTTGGACCATTTTGCCTTCTAACGTAATAGGCAACAAAGGGAGGACACCGTAAGGCTTAAAACAAGAGCCATTGAAGGCTTTGAGCGTGTTGTGGGATTCAGTCAAAGGAGGAGAGCTGATGGATTTCCAGCAGGTAATAGACATGACACACGTCGAGGCACCCTCATCAATAATTGTCCTACAAATGTTTTTTTCGGAGACAATAACTTGTATTTGGAATGTGAGTTGAGGGGGTAACCTTGGAATGTGATCGTCCAAGTAAAAAAATATTAAATTCATATCCGTAGGGTCGATTACACCAATAGATTTCAACAGTGCCTTCCGTTGTATAGGACAACTTTGAAGGACTTTGAGGGATGACATCGTGGATGGTGCTTAGGCCAGATCTTCAACAATACTGTAGTTCTGGGAAACACGTGCATGAGGATTGAAAGTTGATTTCCAAATGACACCCTTTGGAGGAGGGCGAAGAACTGTGTCTAGGATCAGTCGTTCGAGATGAAGAGGACCATTGGTAGGTGGAGTCATGGGAGATGGTTGGACCACCGAAGGAGGTATTACATCGACCTTTTCTTTGGAGGAAGAATAATCTTTGGCTTGAGTGGTAAGTGTGATGTCATTATTTTTTGAATCACCTGTACACATTAAGACATAGGATGTATTGGAGGGGGAAGGTTGGCCATGAATGACCAATTGAGCCTATTGTTGAGAAGGGAAGGGTTGTGACAATACGACCAGAGTGGGGGGTTTTGTTGTCCCTTGAAGGAACTTAGTAACCTCGGCTCGTCGTGGACAATCCTTAGTGTAGTGATCATCACCATAGATAAGACAAGGGTATCGGGGTTTGCGCTTATCCCTATCGTCAACAGGTGGTGTTTTGGTTTTCTCAGTTTGCGGATTATTTTTATCCTCCTTATTCTTACCCTTTCCTTTTTTGGATTTATTTTTGYCGACGGGGGTAGATTGAACAGAATTTACCTCAGAAGTCTTACCGGTGGGAGGGGTAGGAGACAAAGCATTTTGAACATTAGAAGAAATGGGTTTGGGGTTGTTTCCAGAGGTCTGGACAGAATGCGGTTAGGCATGGAAAGTGCCAATCACACTGTCAGCTGCATGAGAAGCAACGAGAGTGGTTGAAGTAGAAGAAGTAGAAGGATGAGGTGTGTGAGGGAGTAAGTCGTAGAGAGTACCCGTTTGTGAGTAAATGAGGTCTAGGTATTAGGCACGACTGATTTCCTATTCTTTGGTGACAACTCCACCCATGGCAATGTCACGAGCGATGTCGTTCATGAATGATTTCATGAACCAATCTACCAAAAAATGATCGGGAAGTTTGAGTTTGATGAGACGTCACCTCCATCGCCACTCATGAATGTGATCAGAGATATGAGTGGCCTTAGTTTGTTTGAAAGAACTCAAAATCTCGGTTCCCGTTTCGTAGCGATTCGGTAACTGGTAGTGGGTGAGGAAAGCCATAGCAAGGGTGTTGAAGTCAGTGAGGAAGCCTCATGGTAATTCTATATACCACTTCACGGTGGAACCTATGAGGGTTCGTTGAAAAAGGAATAAACAAATAGAGTCATCCATCAAGGAGTTGGATGAACACCAAAGGTGAAAAGTCATTACATGATTGTTCTTGTCCTCTCCCGGTTTTCCATCGAATTTAGGGATGTTAGATGGTAGTTTGGCCGGTATGACAGGCCATTGAGGAGAGTGACGGATTGGATCATTTAAAATCCTTGATAGATCCGGGAGGTCTAGAGTGGCTAAGAAAGGTAACTGTCTATTCACATGTGGGTACTGGTGACTTTGGGGAGGGAGTCCTGTCGGTAAACCAGTGGGACCATAAGCAGTCTGCATATAATGCAAAGATCTAGGTAGATTCGGTTGTTGGTGTGGAAGCAAGTAATTCATAGGGTTGTACCCTTGAAAATGGGCGTGGGGTTGAGCATTCGAGACCCAAATAGGATTATACCTACCTAGATAGGGTTGGCCTGTACTAGGGGGTATGACGGAGATAGCTTGAGGTTGTTTCCTCCCAGTCGAGTGAGGGTTATGTTGTATAAGATGATTCCAATACTGGGCCAAGGATGGAGGTATGTTTTTTCCATAGGGTGGGGTCAGTGGGGGTTTCCCTCCAATCGAGGTTTACGTCCCGATTGGGATTTGTCCTGCAAAAGGGGGTTGCGTTTGGCCTCCTTGGTGAAATTGTCCACCAATAGGAATCTGGTAATTAGGTGTGAAAGATAGGATGGTGCCACTAGGATCAATGCCTCCGATAAAGGATGGAAGAGGTCCTCTGAAAGGGGGTGGAGGAAGTGTCGGAATGAAACTGGGAAGATGGTGCCTAGAAGGAGTGGAACCATTAGGAGTCCTGGATGAGATTTGTGTAGGAGCGGGAATAGAAGCATTCAATGCATGATATCTGGGTGGAAGTGGTGGGGTGTTTCTGGGTGAAAGTAGTGTGCCAATGGGGGCTTGGCCAACCATTGTAATCCTAGTGTGAGGAATTGTAGTATCCAGGACCATTGTGTAATTGACCATTTGTAGAGGGAGAGTCAAGATGTGGTCAACTAGCAGAGTGTCTGTACCAAGAAAACAATATGCAGTAGTAAAAGGCATTGTGCCTGGATCAGAAGTTTCGGGAAGCTCAGGTGTGACAGTGATATCAACGCCTGATCCTGAGACAAAGAGATCCCATCTAAAAATGCTAGTAGTCCAAAAAGGATCTTGACCCTTAGGTCATATGAAAGGTCCGGTTGGTGATCCAGAAGACTGAACAACTAGATCTCCAAAAGAATTCACTCGAATAATACATCTCTCAGAGTCTGTAGGAAGTCAGAAGTCCTCTTGAGAATTGGTAATTCGGAACCGTTATAAAGAGTTAGTTCTTTCCACTTGTGGAGTGGTGATGTCTTGGACTTCACTCTGTTGAGGAGAGCCCTCCAGTGATTTGGTAGGCAAGGGTTGAAAACCTTTCAGATCTTCTGGGGGTAGGCCTTGCATTCTACGTGAACGACGTGAAGGGTCAATTGTGATCGAGTTGGAATCTTAGGAAATAAATTCTATAGACAAGTTTGGTAAAAAAAAACATGCGCTGGTAAAATCTAGGAAGCAAAACCAAGCAAACAAGACCTTCCAATTCTGAAGTCACTAGTTGGTGATGAAATCCAACGTCGTGATGACGAGACAAGAAGGGGTTGGGCTAGGGTGGAAAAGTTACATTGATGACCTGCTTAATAGACTTACACCCTAGTGCAAGCTCCCACACATAATCATGGGTATACCCTCCAAGGAGCCCGAGTGAGTTTGGTCAACATCGATTCTAGGTACCGTGAAGACTTGCCCCTTCACAGTCACCTTGTGTATGATCCTAATAAGGTAGGCTACTAAGGTTACCACCAACAACAATAATGCCTGGGGGAACAATCGACAGTCTAATCCACACACAAGGGCAGGGTATCTAGCCTGAAATCATCTTGAGAGGCTTCCACTCATCATTGTGGGTATACCTTCAAGTGACCCCCATAATACGTGCAATATCTACACCGATATCAACAAAGAAGGGTGAGTAACTTTGTCAATCTCAATGCAACCTCGGGTTTGACCCTTGTGTGAGAAGGGCTTCCCAGGACAAAATGCTACAAATGGAATTTGACACTCCTTATCACAAGATACTATTGTTTGTTTTGTGCTTTGGAGAGTATGTCTCAATGCTTATTCCAAAGCTCTAGCCTAGCTAATGTTGGTGTAAAAGATTCCTAGAAAAAGTTACTAGTTGGATTTTAAAATTGCGCAATGTTATTAAAGGCTGTTGTTACTCAAAAGGAGATGGAAGTGAAACTGATGTTGTGTGAGACTCTAACCCAAAAGTGTATAAATAGGAATGAATGATAAGATTTTTTTGTTCGATGAATCCTATCTATAGGAGGGAAAGAGGCATTTTCTAGAACAATACAAACTACGATGTATGATCTTCTTTGAAATGTAATATCAAACAACCATGAACAATGCAAATTCTCTATTCGTTCTTTTTCAATACTTGAATGCCAATATTTTCGAAAAAAGTTGCCTAGAAAAAAAATGTCTTTAATTTTTATTAGAAACCAAACAACAATGGTGGAACTAAGAAAAAAACAAGAACCAACGAAAAAGAAATACAAAACAAACACCCAAACCAATCTTTCAATGAAGACAAAAATAACAAACTAACAAGACCAGTCTCTTCAAATGCACATGGGTAACAATTTTTCAAGTAATAAGCAATTGAAAAGAACAATTGATCTCAACTTTTAAACCAATCAAAGGCTCCCAACCAAACAAGCACTTGGATTTCAAAACCAGAGATTATACCCTTGTTGCGAAAAGGTCAAGAGGTAAAAATTGAGAAAACATGATCGAGAAGAGATTAATCATTCACAATATTTGAAGCCAAGAAACATTCAATCACTGGCTAGAGAAGTTCTTCCTAGACACACAAACAAACCTGGGCATCTAAGGACACAAAAGACTTAATCCAAAAATTTTGCAAGTGGGTTCGCAGGATGGCAGTGTGGTACAGTGCGAGAATCAAGGATTCTCATAGGCTAGACACAGGCATAATGTGAGAAGTTTGCACTAAACATAACAACAGGGTGCGAACTTAAGTAGTTCTCGCAGGCTACAGAGGGGTGCAGTGCGAGAAGCTCTGTAACCAAGAAAATTTTGGAAAAAGGACAAAACTTCTAAGGGAAATTTTGGATCCAGGGAGTCTGTAAGGGTCTCCTCAAGACTTAGAGATTGATGGGAATGAAAAATGGTAGGTTAAGAGAAAATGGCCAAGAAAAAAACACCAAAAATGGGTTGCATCCCCAGTATGGTCACTAATTTTGTTATAGGAAAAATCGGTAGGTGCAGACACTAACAGATCTCCCTAGATCCACCTGGATCTAGAAAAAAATAGGACATGACACGACTCTTTTCCTAAGTTGTAGTCATTGAATCTACCAATAAGAAGGAACGAGTGACATACCTTTATATCAATTCATTAGGTCTTTGTTGTTCCCGCTTCGCTCTGATGCTCTTGTGACGTTAGGTCCAAGACAACACAAACCAACCAAAGTGAATATAGAAAAGTATATTCAATGTCAACTTATGCATAGGATCAAGGAGTTATGCTATAAAATAAGAGTGATTTTATGGGAAAGGGACATGCCGCCGTATTATATTAAATGAAAGTAGAAGATACAACCTGATCACCTTGATGTCGCAAGCTTCATTTTAGTGACCCTTGGTTCCAACACACACACTTTCTCTGTACTTGCATGAAGAAGATCCAATTCCTCTTGATAGACCAAATAGAGTCTTCAAGCTTCTGTCCAAGCAGGGTTCTTCACACAATTCTTTCACCAATTCTTCATTCAATCTTGCTTAACCTTTTCCATGAGAAACCTTTCAATATATAGGAGAAGAAGGGATGGTTACATAGATGAGGATGATCCCACCAAATCTAAGAAGTCAGTAGGATGAAAACCATGTGAATGCCAACTCATTTCCTAGAAGATCCCCTTCTAGAACCTTCGTGACTTCTTCTCCTTTCCAAGCTTAAAAATAGGTTCGCACCCTATCTATGAAGCAAACTGTGAATAGTTCGCACCCTAAGTGTGGGTGGCCTGTGAGAATCAGGGATTCTCGCACCCTGTAACATAGGTGGCCTGCAAAATCATCTTAAAAATGTGTTTTTTGGAAGAAGACAACAATCACTTTTCTCAGGCAAAAAGTCCTTATGGGAGCATGAACACATCACTTGTAGAGACATCACCAGAGTGACCAAAATCATGTGTAACAAACGGGTGGATTTTTCAGCTTCAGTTGGAGCAGGAGATGAGTTGGTCGAGGTGACCACAAGGGGAAGTGCAACATCTATGGGACCCAATGGTTGGAATCCCAACCCCACCTGAAAGGGGTTGTGGCCAGCTGAGCTATGCAGGGCTCAATTGTAGCTATGATGGACATAGGGAAGGCTCTTATCCCATGTGCAAGGGTGATTTGAATTATACATGTGAAGGATATGCACAATTATTCGATTTACAACCTCGGTTTGGCCATCTATCTAGGGGTGGAAGGTTGTCGATTTGGTGAGCTTGGTGTCTAGTAGAGACTAGAGGGTCGACCAGAATGTGCTGAGAAATCGACTGTCCCGATCTGATACAATGGGTTTTGGGATTCCAAAATGTACCCAAACTTGTTCAAAGAATAACTTGGAAGTGGCCTGTGCTATGATTCTCTTCTTGCAGGTAACTAGAATCACCGTCTTAGAAAAGAGACCAACAACCACAAAATCACAGTAATTTCTTCGCTTGGTGGACAGGAGGCCCGACATGTAGTCCATTGAGATGGATTCCCATGGCTTTTCAGGAGTAGGAAGAGGGGTGTACATGCCCTGTTTCTTAGTGGTTGGTTTGGAAATAGCATAGGCAGTGCATGACCTGATATACTTGCTGACCTCCTGTCAAAGTTTCAGCCAGTAGAAATGTCGTTGTAGCATCACCACTGTCTTTTCGACTCCGAAGTGTCCTGCCACCCGACTGTAGTGGGATTCCCATATCATATTCGCTCGCTCACTTGATGGAACACATATATGGCTCAGAAAACACAGCAACCCATCCTGAAGATGGAAATTATTGACAACTGTGTTTTCACCCAACATTTGGTAGGTGGTGGAGAAGTCAGGGTCTATCTCATAGAGTTGGGGCCATCCAGATGTCTCATAGCTGCAAGAGTCTAGCACTGTGGTGAGTGCCGCGACTGGTGGTTTTCTCAGGAAATCAATGACGCGATTGGTGCTTCCTATTTTATACTTGATGTTGAGGTGGAATTGATGCAAGTATGTGGACTAATTTTGATGGCGGTCATTTTGCAATTTTCCCTATGTCTTCATGAACTGCAGTGGCTTATGATCAATGTGGATGACTGTCTCCTTCCCAAGAATGTAATGTCTCCACTGGCGGTAGGATTTCACAATGGAGTACATTTATTTGTTGTAAGTAGGGTACTTACGGATAGTATCTGACAGTGTCTCACTATGATAGGCCATGGGGTCACCGTGCTAAGAGAGAATGGAACCCACGACATAGTCTGAAGCATCTATCCTGATCTCAAAGAGATGTTGAAGGTCTGGTAATGAAAGTACTAGAGTTAAGCACAAGCGCTGCTTCAAATCATCGAATTCTTGTTGTTGGGACCGACCCCATGCAAATTTTTCCTTACCACCACCCCTGTTTATTTGTCTGAGGGCCCATGCAATATGGGAGAATCCCAACATGAACCTGTGGTAGAAATTGGTAAGGCCGAAGAAGCTCTGAAGTTCAGTGAGTGTTTTTGGGGCTGGCCAGTCGCGGATGAATTGGATCTTGGCTAGATCCACATGTATGCCATACTGATCAATGATGTAGCCTAGGTAATGGACCTGGTCCATGCTGAAGGATAATTTTTCCAAGTTGGCATATAACTTGTGCTACCACAGGGTGTGCAAAACCTGTTGAATATGCTACAAGTTTTTGGCCCAAGTCTTGCTGTAAATTAGAATGTCGTCTAGTACAACACTACAAAATTATTTCTGAATGGTCGCAGGATATCATCCATCATCCTCATGAAAGTGGTTGGGGAATTTGTCAAACCAAAGGGCATGAACAACCATTCAAAAAGGCCTTCCTTTGACTTGAAGGAGGTCTTCCATACATCTACTTGTTCTATCGGGACCTGGTGGTAGCCAGACTTGAGATCAATCTTACTGAAGTATTTTCCACCCATGAGTTGATCAAGGAGGTCGTCGATTCGGGGAATCGGGTACTGGTTTTTTACTGTGATTTTATTCAGAGCCTAGTAATCAATACAGAGTCGCCAGGTTCCATCTTTCTTATGTACCAGCACAATTGGGTTCCTGCAAGGTGATGAGCTGGGGCGAATGTGCCCCTTGTGGATAAGTTCTTGGATCTGTTGCTTGATCTCCTCATTCTCTAATAAAGAGCAATGATAGACTGGCCCATTGGGCAGTGGTGCATCAGGGGTCATATCGATGGGGTGCTTGACCTGGCAGTGCAGAGGTACCCCTATAGGTGAGGAGAAGATATACAATTATTCTTCCATGACCTTATCTACTTTCTTCTACTGTGTGGAGAGGTCGGCCACAAAGACCCTAGAAGTGGTTGTGATCTTTCGCTTATTCTAAGAGCGAATCATGAAGAAGAAAAACTTTTCCATCTGAGAGATGACCTTCCTGCATTGCTTAGCAGAGATCAAGGAAATAGCACTAGGTAGGATTGCCTTCGGTATCCTGTACAATTATCTGTTCAAAGTAATAATAACACTATGAGGCCTAGACTCATATACAACATGATGTTTCCATAAATAAGGTTGGTTCAAAGTAACATAACAAACTTCGAGAGGCGAAACATTGCACAATACCTCATCTTTGAAGGGCTTGATGTCGTACAATAGTCGACATTGTTGGTTGACGCGGAGATCACTTCCTTGGCAGAGCCAGCCAATGGTGTAGGGTTGTCGGTGTGGAATTGTTAGTAGGGACAGCCGCTTGACGACCTCTGCTGAGATGTGGTTCTTCTAGCTACCGCTATCAACGATGAAGTGCAGTGGTGTGCCTTTTACCCACATATGTGAATGGAAGAGGCACTCTCCTTCTTCTGGATATTCTGGTTCACCAGGCTGGAGGTTTGTGGTAGCAACGGTGGCACTAGGTTCCACGTCAATGATCTATCTTCCCCTTTCTGGTTCTGGAGCAGAGTCAGAATCCGCATATGATTTAGAGGCTTTCACTTTGGCCACCAACGACTATTTTGAGCGAAAATCAACAGTGATATGCCAAGGGATCTTATGGAAGTCACATCACTTCCCGGTATCTTTCTTTGTCTTTCCGATGTCCTTCTTTGCTTGCGGCTTGGACTGATGGTCCTGATACTGCCCATATTTTCTCTGTCCTTTGTTTTGTGGGTTAGGGCTTCCCTTTCCTGACTTTTGTTGTGAGGGGTTCCCAGGCCCAAATTGCTACGTCTTTTGTTTGAGCTTCTGCTCGATTTTGATGGCATATCGATAGGCCGTGCCCAAGGATGAGATGTCCATAAATTCCATTTCGGTCTGGATGTATCTACGTAGAGCATTATGATAGTTAACCACCAGATGTCGCTCCAAATATTTGATACCCATCTTGGTGTGCAAGGTATGGAAGATATTTGTGAAATCTAGCACTGCTTGGTCTCTTTCTTGCCGCAGTGTGGTCCATTTTGTATTAAGGTCGTCATAACTTATGACAGGGTAGTATTGTTCCCTAATAGCATCCCTGACGGATTCCTAGGTGGCCATTACTAAAAATAATGAGGTTTCCTCTATTTCCTTTTGCTCACAGAAAGTTTCCTACCAATCTTTGACATGGGGAATGACTTTGAGGAGTGCAAAAGTAATCTTTTCTCTATTCGAAAAGTTATGGATAGAAAAATACCCTTCTAGTATATTCAACCACTTGTCTAAAACATCTGCTTCTATCTAACCTTAAATATAGGAATAAAAAAGTTTATATGTACCTCGAAGGGGGCGACGCCTCCATTCGAAGAAGATGCATGGCCTGTTGGTAGTTGCCAAAGGATTTGCGCGAAACTATCCATCATCTCATTCTTATGTTATGTGAGGGATTCCTTAATCAAAAGTTTGAAAGGATAGCTTGTCTCGTCATATTTCTTTTCTCCTTCCATGAGAGGTCGCTTGGGCGTGCAAGATATTCTTCCCTTAAGAGAAACAAGATCGAGACCCAACTCTTTGTACTTCGACCTCGTTGGGGACATGCATTAAGACGACAAGGAGAAGACTGCTCTGATACCACTGATCCATATTTTATGAGAAGAATGAAATGAATACAGATTATTAACAGGTTCTTAACACAAAATAATATATATATAATAAAACTGGTTTTCTATTCAATAACGAAATAAACTGAAACTGTAAAATGCAACGGAAACAAGCTTGATGGAATGGTGGCAGCTTATCTCTGAGAAGAGATGTGATGGATGTGAGAATTCACAAGAATAAGATTAAAATGAGGCTCTGAAGGCCTTTTTACAATAAACAAGAATGCCAAGAACCCTGTACATCGAAAAACCTAACCCTAGGAGATGAAGCACCAAAAGTCATGTGGGCCCCGTTTGGGTAAGTTAGTACATCAACTTCCCAGGGTCATAACTTTTGCATACGATCTCCATTTTAGGCGTGTGATATACCGTTGGAGAGGTATCATAGAGGATATTAATTTAGGGGGATAAATTATTACTTTTATTTAGTTATTTATCATTGAGGAGATCAATCCCAAAAAACCTTCATTTAGGCCCTGAAAATGGTGCCAGAAGTTAAAACTGCTAAAAATAGTAAATTGCCAAAATTGTCAGAATTTTTTTTTGAGCCAGTTGGAAAAGGTGGGTGGACACTGATATCCATATGTATCAATACTCCCTCCTTATTAAGCAATGGTATCCATTTCATTGAGGTCCCCCATCAGATGAGGAAATTTCTACTGAATTTGGCCTCGGGTGAGCCACTTGCCTTGGTGTAGGAGCTGCCCTTCTTTGATGACTCGATAAAGCTAGATCCTTTGCTATTGAGTTCCCTTGATCTGTGTTTCCACAATATGATCATTGGATTCTTGTTGTATGCAGTTGAGGTTGATATCTGTTGGTGTCAGTTGTTCTGCTACTTCTTAGGTGTCCAATACTGGTGGGAAATAAGGGCGAAGGAGATCCACATTGAACACTAGGTGCAGGCCAAGGAAAGGAGGAATGATGAGCTCAAAATAATTATCCCTCATGGCCTTGGTGATAGTGTATGACCCATAAAAAAGTGGGTGAAGATTTCTATGGGGTCATGTAAGGTGTTCTTTCTGCAAGTGCAACCAAACTTTGTCGCCCAGCTAAAACTTATGTGGCACCCGATGCCGATAATGGTGTTGTTTATACTTGTCATTGGACTTCTCTAGGATATCCTAAACCTATTAGTGGATGTTTTGGATCCTCGCAATGAACCGGGTGGCTTTGCCAGCTTCAGTTGGAGCACGAGATGAGTTGGTCGAGGTGATTGCAAGGGGAAGTGAAACATCTATGGGACCCAATGGTTGGAATCCCAACCCCACCTGAAAGGGGATGTTGTAACACACCCCATCCACCCACTAACCGAGGAATGTCACTTAATCATACACTTAGATTAGTTCTGAAAACATAATGTAACACCCAGTATTCGACTGAGGTATGTCAGATAATTTTTTTTTTTTTCTCTCTAAATACATATATACACACACATGCATACATACATACTGAACTGCATGCAATTAAACATATACATACAATGCTCTAGCGGAAGCTTCACATATAAAAGATAAAAAAACAGTTGTGTTATGTAAATATACGATTTTCAGACTGATTTAATAGTGAACACAGACATGCAACATATACATGGTATATCCTTAAACGTACAGACAATTATGCTCACACAAGCAATAAAACCCATAAATTAACACATAAATGACAATGCATCATGGAATTAAACACATAACTGATAATTATATTGGTAAGAATGTCACCAACTATGTGCAGACCATCCAAGAACCTCCTAGCCTTAGACTACACTGTTCGTCACTCTCAATAGTGAGTCACCCCTGAGATGGGACTGGACTCCACCCGGGAAAGGGATTCCTAACTTGGTTAAAGGTTCATGGTCAACCAGAAAGACTCCTTCTCAGGTGTTCACTCAACCATAGCCTACAACCTCTCCTTCCCCACATGCCTGTCCCACCCAAGGAAGTGTTCCCCTTCTCTACTCAACGGTCCTTCGGCTGCCCCACTTCCCTTCCAGGGATTCAACGATAAGCTAGACCGGAAATCTCAAAGAACTGCAACCATAATTTATCACCTTCAGGAAATCGATCCTCAACATTTCCCTCATTCAGAGAATTTCTCATGGGACTGACAACCCACCTCTTCAATCCCACTCCCAAGCTGATAGGTACACCAACAAGAATGGATATCAATCTGGTCTGGGTACGATGGTAGGAAGATATGAGGTAGCTCAAGGATTGACATAATGTATCATGGATACTGGTTCTCTGGTCGAAGGAAGAAAAAATGGTAAGATTCTCCTCCTCACAATGGTCGATCCCCCCCCAAAGGAACTAAGTCTCGGCAATAAGTATGCATGTCTCCAACTTGACACTTGTCATGTTGGAAGCTACTCTGATACACTTGTCCCCTACTTTAGGACTTAGGATAAATTAATTATCCGTACTTTATTTTTTTAAGAAATATTAATATAATATTTATTTTCATCTTTAAGCTCTCTAGCTTAGCCCTGTTCTTAACTTTAGGTGCTCTCTTTCCCTATTTGGTGGAATCTAGTCCCCCTTCTCTTTTATTGTGGCCATTCTGTGCGCAATGATGTATTTTTATATTAATCATGAGTTATATACAAAATAGGCACTCTAGCCTTTAACATCTAGGCACGCTAACCTAATTCCAAGACATAAGCATTCTAGCTTATAATAATGGCTCACCAACCTATAATGCATATTATATACACAAAGGTTCACTGACCTTAATATTGCGTGCACTTTAGTTACTGCGCGCGGTATTCTCTAACCTCAAGGTTGCACACTCTTTAGTTACTACGCATTGTATCCTCTCTCTTTAAGGTTGCACACATCTTAGTTACTGCACGTAGTATTCAAAAATGTGCACATTACATCCCTTTACTGTGCAATATATGCACGCACCATGCCATGAAAGGTGTATTACAAAAATGATGTTTAAACAACTCACTAGCTTAAATATACTTGGATTATATTTACATTTGGGTTCGGCTGAGGGATATTACAATCCCCTCCCCTTATTTATGCACTGTCCTCAGTGCATCGTGTACCCATATACAACAAAATTCTCAAAATTCTTCAAAAATATGCGGGTATTCTGCTCGCATTGCATCCTCATGCTCCCAAGTAGCGTCTTCTGAAGTTGTTTGATTTTTCGATCCAGGATGCACACCGGATGCACTTGGAAAGCACCTTCTTGCTCCACCTCAATGACATTCCAATCAATAACATGATTAGCATCAGGTATGTATTTATTTAGCAATGACACATGGAATACATTATGAACATACATAGATGTAGGCAATGCAATCATATAAGCAATGGGACCAATCCTCTCTAGGATTTCAAATGGTCCACAAAATATGGTTGCCAACTTGGCACAACTTCCCAGCTTTAGGGAACTCCTGTTAGCTTTTACTTTTAGGAAAACATGATCACCCACTTTGAATTCTCTGTGGATTCTATTTTTATCAACATAACGTTTCTGTCTATCTTGGGCAGTTTTCAAATTCTGCTTAATTTTTAACATCTGGTCCTCCATCTCCTTAAGCAACTCTAGCCCGACTATTGTTCTATCAACTAGATTATCCCATCTTACTGGAGTATTGCACCTTCTTCCATAAAGTGCTTCAAATGGGCTCATTTTCAATGATGCCTGATACCCATTGTTATAAGAAAATTCTACTAAATGTAGGTAGTCTTCCCATTTTGATGGTTTATCCATCACACACATTCTCAACATATCTTCTATCACTCTATTCACCCTCTCTGTCTATCCATCAGTCTCAGGATGGTAAGATGTACTAAAGTTCAGATTCATTCTGAATCCTTTGAACAATCCTTTCCAGAAATTTGAGGTGAATTTCGGGTCTCTTTCAGACACAATCCTTTTAGGAATTCCATGCAATCGTGCCACTTCCTTCATGAAAATATCAACAACATCTACTTCTTTGTGAGTAGTTTTTTTTTAGTGGAATAAAATGGGCAGCTTTTGTAAGCTTTTCCACCACTACCATAATCGAATCATGTAGCTTGTCTATTCTAGGCAATCCTGTAATAAAATCCATTTTCACCACTTCCCACTTCCATTCAGGAATGGGAAAATGTTGCATCAATCCTGCTGGGTGCCTATGCTCTATTTTAACTTTCTGGCATTCCATACACCTAGCAATGTATTCTGCAATTTCTCTCTTCATACCTGGCCAAAAGTATTGGCTCTTGACTGCTGCTATGATTTTCTGATATCCAGGGTGCCCTGCATAAGGAGCATTATGCATCTCATTCAAAATTATACGTTTCAAGTCCTAGACATTTGGTACAAATATTCTATTCTTGTGAAACAGTATTCCATCTACTCCCAACTTATAAATATCCATCTTCTATGGTGTGTTACCTTGCTGTAGTTTTGCTATCAATTCTTTGTATTACAGGTTTGTATTTGTAACCTCCATAATTTTTCTTTTAACATCAGTTTGGTACATGCTTATGGTTGTATCATGAAGCTCATGCACCCTCCTGCTGAGTGCATCCACTACTTTATTTTCTTTCCCTCTGATATGGTTTATATCAAAGTCATATTCGCTTAGAAATTCTAACCATATGATTTGTCTAGCATTTAGATTTGGCTAATCAAATAAATATTTCAAACCATTGTGGTCTGTTCTTAACTCAAACCTTTTTCCCATGAGGTAGTGTCTCCATTTCCTCAGGGCATGCACTATGGCTGCCAACTCCAAATCATGAGTGGCATAGTTTCTTTCATGCTCCTTCAACTTCCTTGATTCATAACATATCACAAATCCATTTTGGCTGAGGACTCCACCAAGTCCTTCATTACATGCATCTATGAATACAATGAAATCTTCATTTGGGTCCACAATCCTTAGTATTGGAGTACTTGTCAATAATTGTTTCAAATGTTGGAAACTCCTTTCATAGTTTGACATCCACTGAAACTTCATACCCTTTCTTTGTAAGGAAGTGATTGGGTGTGCTATCTTCGAGAATCCTCCAATGAATCTCCTCTGGTAGCATGAAAGGCCCATGAATGATATGACCTCTGTCACATTATTTGGTGCTGACCATTCTCTAATGGATTCAATCTTCTTGGGGTCCACTGCTATCCCATCTTTTGAGATGATATGCACCAAATAACAAATTTTTTTCTGATAAAATGAGCACTTTATCAATTTGGCATACAACTGATGCTCCCTTGATACTTGCAACACCATCCTCAAATGATGTTCATTCTCTTCCTCCGTCTTAGAGTATATAAGAATGTCATCAAAAAAGACAATGACAAACTTGTCTAAATATTCTCAGAAAACAACATTCATTAAGCACATGAAAACAACTGGTGCATTTGACAACCCAAATGTCACCATTGTGAACTCATAATGACCATACCTTGTCCTGAAGGTGGCCTTGTTGATATCCTCCTCCTTGATTATTACCTGATGGTACCCAGATATGATATCTATCTTTGAAAAGATCTTTGCATCCTTCAATTGATAAAAAAGATCATCAATCCTTGGCAGAGGATACTTGTTCTTTAAAGTCACTTTATTCAACTGTCTGAAATCAATGCACAATATTAACATTCTATCTTTCTTTTTCACAAACAAGACTGGGGCACCCCAAGGTGATACACTTGGGCATATATACCCCTTCTCCAGAAGTTCTTCAAGCTACATTTGCAACTCCTTCAATTCTAGTGTACTCATTCTGTAAGGAGTCTTTGACACGTGAGATGCTCCTGGTGTCAAATTTATAGAAAAATTGAGGTCTCTCCTTGGGGGTAGTCCTGGTACTTCCTTGAATACATCTTCAAACTCTTTCAGGACTTCATAATTCTCCAAATTTGGCACCTTGTCTTCAGGTATCTCCTCCATATGAGCTGCAAATATTTGACATCCTCTTCTATAACATTTCTTCAGCTGCAATGCTAAAATTTCTCTAACGGTTACTGCCCTGGGAATTCCCTGCACTTTCCTTTGGTTCCATTCTTCATCCAAGAAAGTGAATGCTTTGCTATGACAATCCAATAAAGTATGATGTGGGTCCAACCAATCCATCCCAATTAAACAACCATAGGAACCTAAGGGTAAGATATTCAAATCTGCCTTGGTGTTCAGTCCATTCATGTCCATGAGACATGACTTAACCATCTCATTAACCTTTCTTTTGGTTCCTGTAGCCAACTATACCAACCAAGATTTTCCATGCCTACTGTTGAAACAATTTTTAAATTTTTTATCCCTAAGACCTAAACTTTCCTTTTTTGGGTTTCGGTTTTTCATAAAGCATAAGCTTCGTTATCATTCCCAAGCGCCCGGTACCGATTTCCCAAAAAAATTTATTCTTTAAATAATAAAAGGAAAAAAACCTAAAGTGTTATAAGAATCCCGACACATTTTCTATAAAGTTATTTTAATCATGATAAACTTTAAACCTAATGGAGTTAAGATTAACTTTAAATTTTTTTTGGGATTCAGGGTTTGTTGAGAACATATATTTCAATACATATTGAATCACGAAATCCCGATTCCCGATTTCCCGAAAGAATTAGAGTTAGTTAAAATTCTAATTAATTAATTCAGTAACACAAAAAGTTAAGGCTTAAGTTAATCGATTTCGGAATTTCGGAATTCGGGGTTCAACAATAACATACCTCTTGTCAACTCGATCCCTGAAATCTCAAAACGAGAAATCCCGACCCATAATTTGTGCTAAAATGTTAATGTTGTTTTATCCTTAATCCTGATTAATTAGTTAACTAAAATGGAATTAAGTCGTAATTTAAACATGTCGCGATTTTGGAATTTCGGAAATTGGGATGCAACAATAACATACCTCTTGTTAAATTGATCCCTGAAATCTCGAAATGTGAAATCCCGACTCAAAATCTATATTAATCTAAATTAATTCCGTTTGGAGGTTAATCCTTAATCCTGATTAATTAATTCGCTAATATCAAAATTTAAGGCTTAAGTTAATCATTTTGCAATTTCAGAAATTGGGATTCATCGATGACATACTTCCTGTCAACACGATCCCTGAAATTCCGAAATGCTTAATACTGATCAATTATTTTGCTAAAACAAATTTAATTCTTAATTAATCTTGTCGTTATTTCGCGATTTTGGAAGTCGGGATTTGGTGATAACATGCCTCTTTCCAACTCGATCCCCAAAATCCCGAAATACAAAATCTTGACTCTTGATCTGTGATTAGTCTAAATTAACTATGTTTTGACAGCATGATTAATGTTAATCAATCTTTTTAGGTTTTGTTCATGTTTCGGTTTCCGATTGAATGAAATGTTCCGATTTTTAAATTCAAAAGCACCAAAATGCGACCACTTAAATAAAAAATAACTGGTGATATGCGACACTAATGTGTATCTTAGTAAATATCTACTGCATTAAATGTTTTGAATTCTTGTCAGCTGCGTCAACCCCTTCATCGTTAAGAGAATTAAAAGAGAGTTTGAAGGTCTGTGTTTCACAAAGTTTTTTTGTTTCACACTATCAAGCAGAAGACACATTCAACCGAGCTCATACACTCCTTTTTTGTAACAGGTTTTCCATCTAACTTGAATTCATGTTACCAAAAAAGGCACCAAAGAAGAGTGAGGATACACAAGAAGGAGATATTATATCTGACACTACACCACACGCTATCGACTCCATTAAATCTTGGACACAAATCTCTGAATTACTAGAATATGAATTCAAGAATTCTCAAACTGATTCTGATAATCACTTTTGGGATATAGCAGAATCAGAGCTTCATAAGATCGCGGCGTGCCCTCGGCTTTTAGTGTACAACGATATGATCAATTGGGTCCTGGAAAATGTTGATATTATGACGAGGAGAATTTTAAATGATCAAGGGGTCATTTTCAGCTCGTTCTGGCCAGAACATATACAAGTAATGTATAAGATCTCACCGAATCCTAAGTACACTTTTAATGCCGAGTTTTTAGCTGAATTTCAAAGGAAAGAGTGTACTGAGGCAGACCGAAATTATCCTGATTTAATTGGAGATTGGTCGAGATGTCCATCAAATTTTAGGGCCAATACCCATGGGGTTTATGCCAGAACATCTTTGAATGAATACATGGTCTATGTAGCTATTATGCTGTGTAGACTGTTCGGGAGAAAGGATCCCTGCCATTTTCATGCAGATTGGGTGCCCTTTTTAGAAGAAGCTTAAGAAGGATTCACTTTCAACTGGAATAAAATTCTATCTGATAACCTAGCTCAAGAAGTTTCAAATTATAGAGTTGTGAAATCTAAAGGTAAACCAATGGCCTTTTATATGTCAGCATATATTATGGATGTAGTTTTCTTTATGACTCCTTTTCCCTTGATGAATTGGAGTTGGAACATAACTTGCCCCGAGCCCATTCATGAATATCATTCTACACTTTGGGAAGAAAATGCTAAGAATGCATTTTACGAAATTTGTCATTTTATAATAATTCCAATGCATAAAATGTTTCATGGCTATGAACCCCCTCGTATTCCTGAGTTAGTCTCAGGAAATCTAAAAGCAATAGCCGACTGGTTTGTTGATGAAAACTTCTCTTATATTAGGGTTTATGGATGCTCAATCCCCCCTCATGCACTTCTGAAATTCCTACAGGACAGACTGGTATTGAGGGAGGTAGCACATCAAATAGTGAAAGGTGGTATTGGGATAGAGCTAAAGGTAGATCAAAAGAAATCTTGGCCAGTCTTCCCTGTGTATGTCAGGAAATTTTCATTACTAAACCTCGACCATTCTAAAGGAGAGGTTGAAGCATTAGAAGAAATAAAATTGGTAAATATTGAGCACATAAAGCATGATCCTTATCAATTAGTAAGCATACACCTGATGCAATGCAATTTGAAAGATTATGAGCACGAATCATCTGTTTATGATGATATTTTCAAGGAGGTCAAAACCTATGAAGAAGTTTTGAATAGGGTACATGCCATGTAACCTGACTCATAGGCTGGTTTCATGTCATTTCAGAGTCATAGACGAAGTTGTTTAACAAAGAGTTTGCAGGGTGAATCTATGACCCCTCCTCCAGAGCAGGAAGAGCCTCCCCTAGGCTTTGAAAAAAATGTACAGGATAAAGAAAATACAAAAGGAAAAATGAAGGAGGTTGAAATTCCTTCACAGGAAATAGGAGTTCCTTAGACAGAAGAATCAGAGGTAGGGAAAGGAAAGGAGTCAGAAAGACCTTCAGAAATCCCTGAGAGTTTTCCAAAAAAGGTAGGAGGAACAACATCGACAGAACTTGGAAGTCCCATTACTTCCTTGACTCCATTGTAGTCTACTTATGGAAACCCCCACGAGGGAGCTCTGTATGTTAGTGATATTGAGCCTATTTCTAGGGATGAGATTCCTTCATCCGATTATTTTTTCAATAAAAAGAGAAAGGTAATCCTTAAACAAGAAATTCATCCAAGAGGAGATATGATGGTTAAAAAGCATAGGGTCATTATAGATGGACAAAAACTTGAAGAGGGAGAATTCTCTACAGAGATAGCAGGCACAATGGGAGCTTTAGCATTGACGAATATATACTTTGTGGGCAATTTAACAACTATGTTGGAACAGAAAGACCAAATGATAGCTCAACTACATGGTCAATTGAAAGAGACTAAAAGAAATATTAGTTGGGGAATAAAAAAGGGTATAGAACAAGCTAGATTAAATGATATTCAAGAGATTCAGAAAATGAAAGCAAGCTTAGAGGAAGCAAATCATAAAATACAGGTCACTAAAGCACAAATCCTAAAGCAAGAAGAAAAAAATAAACAATTACAAGATAGGATTAGTTCCATTTCAAATCAAGTGATAGAGCTTGAAATTTTCCAGGCCCATGTATTGGGAATACATTTGAAGATAGAAGAGGAGAAATAGGGAGTGTTTTCAAATCTGGAAGTTGTCTAGAATTACTTTCAGGAAACAAATAAATCCTTGGAGAATATTCTCCAAAAAGAAAGAGAAGTGAAAGGAGCCAGAACGACTTTCCAAAAAGCAGTGGCTTTGTCAACAAAAGAGGATCTTAGGGAGGATAAAAAACTATCTGTATCAGAACATATCAAAGGTGATGTGATACTTAAGGTATGGGAGGCAGACATCAAAGAAAATAAAAGAATAACCAGAGAAGTTAATGACAATTGTCAAGGAATTTTTGATCTTTTAGAAAAAACTTCATTGAACATTGGAAAAAACAACTGTTCAAGGTTATTAGGAGAAATTAACATTGTCAAGAACCAGCTAAGATTCAAAGAAGATATGGAGGAAATGCAGGTAGAGATCCAAAAAATAAACGTAATCATTGTCATCGAAATCAACAAATGGATAGTAATTCCAAACTTAAAGTTGCAAACTATTAAATTCACAAGGAAGATAATTGAAGATCGCTTGCCTGAACTACATAAAAAATTCTTCATATTTGAAGCAAAATATATACCAGATGCTCCTAGAGTTTTGGTGAAGTTTTTGGGAAAATGTATTCACCGTCTTAAGACAGAAGAAGGAAATTCGTCAATGCAGACATGAAAACATTGTTTTGTATATTTTCATTATTGAAATAACAAAGTAGTTAAAATAGAAATATAAATGGTTCGACATTGTTCATTCATGTAACTGTAGTCTTAGGAAGTTAGTTAATCACCAATGGGAAAATATTTGGTGATCATGTATAAATATACTTTCATAAGACTAAGAAATGGCTTTTGTTTTTTTTGGGGAGAGCCGATTGTATTAAAAAAGTTTTCCATCCATTGTGATATAAATAATGCAGACGAGATTCTGAATTTTGTCAACTTGAAGCTATGTGTTCTTTAACCATGTTTACAATTTTTTATGTTTCTTTTTTCAATGTCCTTCTAATGAATGATCAACTATAAGTTTATTTCATACATCTTTCGTAGTTTGAATTGATTTGGTCATCAAATTATTTACATCTTTTCCTCTGAAATTGCTATCAATAATTTTAAGACCTATAGATCATTTGAATGATTATATTTAACACTTCATTAGAAATCACGTTTTCCTCTTTACTTCCTGTTACAATATGAGATTCTTTCATGATTAAAGCCTCCTATTTTTTCAGTAGTATTTCTTTGTTGTTTTACTATTCTCAAAATTGTTTCAAGTCCAGGAAACGACCTCAACTGTTATTATATTATTATTTTGAATTTCAAAACTATTTTTCCTATTTTCATCACTTAAAAACTGAAGCAACAATTTATCAAATTCTTTCAAATTTAAATAAAATTTTACTCTCCATGACTGTCCCAAACAACAGACATCCCAACATAGAACCTGGCCTCCAAGATAAAACTAGCATTGCTTTAAATATTTTTAATACTATTCTGCAAACAACAACTAACCAGGCTGAATTAGACTGTTCATGGGCTACTATTGAGAGAGATATCAGCATCCAAGAACAACGAGAAGCTAGACAGAGGAAGTTGAGAAACTGACTCTGATTTACCCTTATTTTTTATTCTTACCCTTTAATTACCTTTACCTTTACGGATGCCTTGACGGTATACTTTACAGCCTTAAAGTATAAACTCAGGAACAACACCTACTTCTTGGAAATTGCAAACTTTCTACCATCTTAGGATCTATATAACTATGACTAGCTCTTGAATCAATTAAAATAGAAATGGTTTGGTTGTTAATCATACCTTCCACTTCAATCATGTGTGACTGATATTCTACTTGCTTGTTATCCAGGGCTGCATATATCCTTGGCACATTTCTGCCCATGTCCTCCACTATTTCAGCTTGCTATACATTATAAACAATCCTTCCTTTTTCACCTCTATGAGGACAATCTCTGAATCTATGATCTCCTTTACAACCCCAACATTGAATAGGTGGCTGCCTTGGCCTTTGGCCTTCTTCCTCTATTATTTTGCGATATTTAGAAGTTGGTGGTCCCTGTGGACTATTTCTAAAGAATGATGGTTTAAATCCTTTCTTCCTCTGATCCACCTTGAACTTCTTTTTGTCTTCCCAAAATTTTTGGAAAGTTGGCCTTACTTTCTATTGATCATATAGACATTTAGCTCGCCTTACGGTCTATTCCAATGTCTTGGGATCATCATATTTTATTTTGTCACTGATGAATGATGGAAATTCACTCAAATACCTTTGAATTTTAACTGTCTCATCCTTGATGAAGGAGACATACTTCAACAGTTCTAGGAATATTATTTCATATTCATCTATGGTCATACTTCCAAGTTTGAGTTCAAAGAACTCTTTCATTTTCTTGTCATAATACCTCTTAGTCAAGTATTTCTTCTCAAAATACTTCTTAAATTCCCTCCAAGTAACGCTCTTCTCTTTAATGTGTTGTACCTGCACAAGTTGATCCCACCACATGGATGCCTTTCCTTTGAGTTGATAGATGGAAATTCTACCCTCTGCATGGGAAGAATAATTGTGTAATTTAAAATACTTCCTCATGCCCAACAACCATGTTTCTGAATATTCATCCTTCTTGTGCTCACCATCAAATGTAGGAGGTTTGATTTTGTTCATTTCTCCTCGTAGCTCATCCACCCTAGACCTCTTATGATGTCTGACAGGGGATGGAATTATGCTGCTACCTTCTCTTTTCTTGGAATGCTTTGGGGCTCGATGGTGGTGTCTGCTAAGATTTCTTGATATCTTTTTCTCATCCGAAGTTTTGTGACTTACAGATTTTCTTGAGTCACTTTCTTTTTCCAATTTCTTTTCTATTCTATTCAGAATTTTCAATAACTTCATGTTGAAGTCATCATTCTTCTCTTTGGCTCTCATAAGCCTTTCATTATCATATTTATGGCTTTGGACATCCTTTTGCAAATTTTTAATAGTATCTACCATATTCAGGTTTTCATCCCTTTCCTCTCCATGTCCATTGGAGTTTATTCCTTCAATGTCCAAATGGACATTCATCCTTCTACTCTCATCTTGTTGACTATAGTTTCCTCCTGTCTCTTCCATTCCTATGGACTCGGTACTTGATCTGATCTGATCTAGTTGTTGTTAGTTCTGCAAAATGTGCAACCATTAAAAATCATTAGTTTAACTAAATCGACAATCCACGAGAAATATGAACTATTTTGGCTCAATAATTATATCAGAATTGTCTTTTCTGATTTCTTCTTGTTGCCACCATGAAAATTCTCAGACACGACCCAAGTTTTGAGAACTTAGAAATCACTATATCATTGCGGAGAGATACATTGGGTGCAAGGTGGTTTGCCAAAACCACTTTTTCATAAGTTCCGATGTCACGTACTTCAATATGTCAAATCCACCATTCGTGGGATGGGTGATGGTTAGTCAGATCACTCCATCTCATTCACTCATACATCACAACCGTTTGAGTTAGGTGAACACTGCCATGTAACAAACTCAAAAAGTTTAATCATTTGAATTGGATTTTCCGAGCATGGAAACCCATTGCACTTGTGCGCAAGTCTGTTAGGGATTTATGATTGAGGTTCTATAATTACCAAATCTCGGGTATGGAAGCATCATCTTATCCATCAACGAGCAGTCTCCAAACTGGTTCAAACTTCTCATCTCTGCAAAATTATTTCGATGTCCACAAAATTGAGGTATATGGACCCAGTTAAATCCAATGAGACTGGTTATTTGGGCAACATGCTAAATTTTCCTGCGAGTACGAAGGAAAAGGTAGTCGTGTAGATATTGGTGACTAAATTTCACATAGTGCCTATTACTGATTCGATATTGGAAATCAGGCTGAATCCAATCATGAGGGATCTGGTTATCAATAAACCAGTTGCTAAGAAGAAATGAAGCAAGTGACATAAGAAGGAACTCGTCGCTGAAGCGACTGAGAGTGTTGGAGAGAATCAACTGGTCTAGTTAGATTCTTTAAAGGAGGAGCTAGCTAAGATGAAATGAGCCCTCAATACAATTGAGTATATTTCAGCGATTTTTGGACAAATGATAGCAGAGGTAAGGAAGCTCCAGAGATGATAGACCTATTCTTGTACAACCTCTTTGAATAGGGCCACTGCTATTTTGAATCATCCCCTTTTGTAATTTTGGATTTTGAATGAATATATAAGTGCAGAAGAGGATTTTTTACTGCTTAAGACAAGATTCCACTAATGATGTTACAAATCTTGTTTCCTTTAATATTATGTATCTTCTTGTAACTTATATTTCACTTTCAACTGTTTGAATAAAACCCAGAATTCATCTCATTCGCTTGACTCATTTTAAATAATACTTCAACGCAATTGTGTATTCCTCTTTGTTTGAATACTATGTAAATGTTTCTAATTAAACTCAGGCTCGTCGTCTTAATTAGCTTTTTAGACGATTTTGTGCACACAAAAATTCAACCTGTGTACCTTTATTTATCATTCAAACGAATTTATAAGTTAAATCATGTTTCCGCGCACCTGTATCTGCTATACATTTCCTCTTCGTTTCGCCAATAACTTGCGCACACTACTTCTATGTTACACGCTAATATCCTCTGCGCACTGTTTCTGTATCACACTTGGATATTCCACATGCATTTCTCTCTATGCATTGAACTGTGCTAAAGTTCAATATGCCTTACCGTGTACAATAATCTGTATGCCCCACCGAATAATCTGTCGCTACTACACGCAACTACCTGTGTGCACCCTTGCCTGCACTGTAGAGATACAACACATACTCCTACTGTGTGTGCACCAACCAACTTCACTATGCCTCACAATACCATGCACACCACGTGCACCTTTACTATGTGTATGCACTCCACGCAATGCTAAATTTAGTGCGCACATCTCTACATATTATTCTTCTGCGCGGTGGCTCAATTTTCCATAAACACAATATACTGTATACCATACTGTAATCGATACCATACAATAATCTCGTCTCCATTTGACTGGTTTGTCCCATTCAGGCTTAGTGTTGAAAATTGACACTCTGATACCATACTGTAACACACCCCGTCCACCCACTGACCGGGGAATGTCACTTACTCAGACACTTATCTTAGTTCTGACAACATAATGTAACACCCAGTATTCGACTGAGGTATGTCACATAAATTTTTTCTTTTTTTTTCTCTCTAAATATGTATACACACACACATGCATACATACATACTGAACTGCATGCAATTAAACATATACATACAATGATCTAGCGGAAGCTTCACATATAAAAGATAAACAAATAGTTGTGTTATGTAAATATACAATTTTCAGACTGATTTAACAGTGAACAAAAACATGCAATGTATACAGGGTACATCCTTAAACGTACAAACAGTTATGCTCACACAAGCAATAAATCCCATAAAATAACACATAAATGACAATGCAACATGGAATTCAACACATAACTGGTACTTATCTTGGTAAGAATGTCACCAACTGTGTGCAGACCATCCATGAACCTCCCAGCCTTAGAATACACTGTTCGTCACTCTCAACATTGAGTCACCTCCAAGCTGGGACTAGACTCCACCCAAGAAAGGGATTCCTAACTCAGCTAAAGGTTCATGGTCAACCAGAAAGACTCCCTATTAGGTTTTCACTCAACCATAGCCTACAACCTCTCCTTCCCCACATGCCTGTCCCACCCAAGGAAGTGTGCCCCTTCTCTACTCAATATTCCTTCGATTGCCCCACTTCCCTTCCAGGGCTTTAGCAACAGTCCAGACCGGAAGTCTCATAGCACTATAGTCGTAGTTTATCACCTTCAGGAAATCAATCCTCAACAATTCCCTCACTTAGATAATTTCTCACGGTCCTGACAACCTGCCTCTTCAATCCCGCTCCCAAGATGACATGTACACCAATAGGAATGGATATCAATCTGGTCTGGGTACAATGGTAGGAAGATACAAGGTAGCTCAAGGATTGACATAATGTATCGTGGATACTGGTTCTCTAGTCGAAGGAAGAAAAAATGGTTAGATTCTCCTCCTCACAATGGTCGATCCCCCCCCAAAGGAACTAAGTCTCGGCAATAAGAATGCATGTCTCCAACTTGACACTTGTCATGTTGGAAGCTACTCTGATACACTTGTCCCCTACTTTAGGACTACGGATAAATTAATTATCTGTACTTTATATTTTTAAGAAATATTAATATAATATTTATTTTCAGCTTTAATATCTCTATCTTATCCCTGTTCTTAACATTAGGCCCTCCCCTTCCCTATTTGGTGGAATCTAGTCCCCCTTCTCTTTTATCATGGTTGGTCTACGCGCAACGATGTATTTTTATATTAATAATGAGATATATACAAAATAGGCGCTCTAGCCTTTAACATCTAGGCGCACTGGCCTAATTCCAAGACATAAGAATTCCAACTTATAATACTGGCTCACTAGCCTATAATGCATATTATATACACAAAGGTTCGCTGACCTTAATATTGCGCACACTTTAGTTACTGTGCGCGATATCCACTGACCTCAAGGTTGCACGCTCTTTAGTTACTATGCACCGTATCCTCTATCTTTAATGTTGTGTGCACCTTAGTTACTACGTGCATTATTAAAAAATGTGCACATTACATCCCTTTACTACGCAGTATATGCACACACCATGCCATGAAAGGTGTATTACAAAAATGATGTTTAAACAACTCACTAACTTAAATATACTTGGATTATATTTACTTTTGGGTTTGGCTGAGGGATATTACAGCTATGGACGGTTGAGATATGCATGGATCGATTGTAGCTATGCTGGACATAGGGAAGGCTCTCATCCCATGTGCAAGGGTGCTTTGAATTATACATGCGAAGGATATGCATAATCATTCGATTTACAACCTCAGTTTGGCCATCTGTCTGGGGGTGGAAGGCCGTGGATTTGATGAGCTTGGTGTCTAGCAGTGACCAAAGGCTCAACCAAAATGTGCTAAGAAATCAACTATCTCGATCTGAGACAATGGTTTGTGGGATTCCAAAATGTACCTAGACTCGTTCAAAGAAGAGCTTGGCAGTGGCCTCTGCTGCGATGCTCTTCTTGCAGGCAACTAGACTCGCCATCTTAGAAAAGCGATCAACAACCACAAAAACATAGTCATTTTCCTGCTTGGTGGATGGGAGGCCCGACATGTAGTCCATTGAGATGGATTCCCATGGCCTGTCAGGAGTAGGAAGAGGGGTGCACAGGCCCTGTTTCTTATTGGTCGGTTTGGAAATAGTGCAGGTAGTGCAAGACCTAATATACTTGCTGACCTCTTGTAAAAGTTTCGGCCAGTAGAAATATTTATGTAGCATCACCACTATCTTTTCGACGCCGAAGTGTCCTGCCACCCAAATTTAGTGGGCTTCCCGTATCATCTTTGCTCGCTCACTTGATGGAACACAGATATGGCCTAGATGGCACAACAACCCATCCTAAAGATGGAAATTATCGGCAACTGTGTTTGCACCCAACATTTGTTAGGTGGTGGAGAATTCAGGGTCTATCTCATAGAGTTGGGGCCATCCAGAATTCTCATGGCTGCAAGAGTCTAGCACCATGGTGAGTGCCATGACTCGCAGTTTTCTCAGGAAATCAGTGACGTGATTGGGGCTTCCTGTTTTATACTTGATGTTGAGGTGTAATTGCTGCAAGTATGTGGACCACTTTTGATGGCAGTCATTCTGCAATTTTCCCTATGTCTGCATGAACTACAGTGGTTTATGATAAGTGTGGATGACTATCTCCTTCCCAAGAATGTAATGTCTCCACTAGCGGCAGGCTTGCACAATGGAGTACATTTATCTATCGTAAGTAGGGTACTTATGGACAGTATCTGACATTGTCTCACTATGATAGGCCATGGGGTGTCCGTGCTAAGTGAGAATGACACCCACGACATAGTCTGAAGCATCTGTCTCGATCTCAAAGGGATGTTTTAGGTTTTGTAGTGAAAGTACTGGGGCTGAGCACAAGCGCTGCTTCAAATCATCAAATTCTTGTTGTTGGGACCGACCCCACGTAAATTTCTCCTTACCACCACCCCTTTTTATTTGGTTGAGTGCCCATGCAATATGGAAGAATCCCAACACAAATCTTCCATAGAAATTGGTAAAGCCCAAGAAGCTCCAAAGATCAGTGAGTGTTGTTGGGGCTAGCCAGTCATGAATGACTTGGATCTTTGCTGGATCCACATGTGCGCCATGCTGATCAATGATGTAGCCTAGGTAATGGACCCAGTCCATGCCGAATTAGAATTTTTCCAAGTTGGCATATAGCTTGTGCTGTTGCAGTGTGTGTAGAACCTGCTGAATATGATGCAAGTGTTCGGCCCAAGTCTTGTTGTAAATTAGAATGTCGTTTAGATACACCACTACAAAATTATTAGTGAATGGTTGTAGGATATCATCCATCATCCTCATGAAAGTGGTTGGGGCATTTATCAAACCAAAGGGAACGACCAACCATTCAAAAAGGCCTTCCTTTGAATTGAAGTCGGTCTTCCATACATCTATTTGTTCTATCAGGACCTGGTGGTAGCCAGACTTTAGATCAATCTTACTGAAGTATTTGGCCCCCGTGAGTTGATCAAGGAGGTCGTCGATTTGGGGAATCGGGTACCAGTTTCTGACTGTGATTTTATTCAAAGCCTAGTAATCAATACAGAGTCGCCAGGTTCCATATTTCTTCTGTACCAACACGATGGGGCTCCCATAAGGTGATGAGTTGGGGAGAATGTTACCCTTGTGGAGAAGTTCTTGGATTTGTCGCTTGATCTCCTCATTCTCTAAAAAAGAGCAATGATAGACTGGCCCATTTGGAAGTGGTGCACCGGGGGTCAGATTGATGGGGTGCTTGACCTGGCAGTGTAGAGGTACCCCTGTAGTTGAGGAGAAGATATCCAAGTATTCCTCCATGACCTTATTTACTTGCTTCTGCTGTGTGGAGAGGTTGGCCACATAGACTCTAGATGTGGATGTGATATTTCTCTTATTCTGAGAGTGAATCATAAAGAAGACAAACTTCCTCGTTTGAGAGATGACCTTCCTGCATTGCTTAGCAGATATCAAGGAAATAGGACTAGGTGGGACTGCCTCAAGTATCCTGTACAATTTCCTGTTCAAAGTCATAATAACACTACGAGGCCTAGACTCATATACAACATGACGTTTCCATAAATAAGGTTGGCCCAAAAGAACATCAGAAACTTTGAGAGGAGCAACATCACACAATACCTCGTCTTTGAAGGGCTTGATGCCGTACGACAATTGACATTGTTGGCTGACGCAAAGATTGCTTCCTTGGTGGAGCCATCCAATGGTGTAGGGTTGTGGGTGTTTCTTTGTTGGTAGGGCCAACCACTTGATGACCTCTACTGAGATGAGGTTCTTCTGGATATCTCTATCAATGATGAAGTGTAGTAGGGTGCCTTTTACCCACATCTGTGGATGGAAGAGGTGCTCTCCTTCTTCTAGCTCGTCTGGCTCACCAGGCTGGAGATTGGTGGTAGCAACGATGGCATTGGGTTCCATGTCATTGATCCGTCTTCCCCTTTCTGGTTCTAGCTCAGAGTCAGAATCCACAACTGATTCAAAGGCTTTCACTTCAGCCACCAACGACTGTTTTGAGTGGTAGTCAGCAGTGTTATGCCAAGGGCTCTTATGGAAGTCGCACCACTTCCCGATATCTTTTTTTGTCTTTCCGGTGTCCTTATTTGCTTGCGGCTTGGAATGGTAGTCTTGATACTATCCATATTTTCTATATCCTTTGCTCTGTGGGTTGGGGCCACCCTTTCCTGGCTTTTGTTGTGAGGGGTTCCCAGGCCTAAATTACTGTGTCTTTTGTTTGATATTCTTCTTGATTTTGACGACATATCGGTAGGCCGCGCCCAAGGATGAGATGTCCAGAAATTCCATTTCATTCTGGATGTATCTATGTAGGAAACTTTGATACTTGAGCACTAGTTGCCACTGTGAATATTTGATACCCAGCTTGGTGCGCAAGGTATGGAAGATATTTGTGAAATCTGGCACTACTTGGTCTCTTTGTTACCGTAGTGTGGTCCATTTGGTACATAGGTGGTCATAACTTCTGACAGGTAGTATTGTTCCTTAATATCTTCCCTAAAGGATTCCTAGGTGGCCGTGATTGAAAATAATGAGGTTTCCTCTGTTTCCTTTTGCTCATAGAAAGTTTCCCACCAATCTTTGACATGGGGAATGGCTTTGAGGACCGCAAAAGTAATCTTTTCTCTATTCAAAAAGTTATGGACATAAAAATACACTTCTATTAGATTCAACCACTTGTCTACAACATCTGCATCTATATAACTTTCAAATATAGGAATATAGAAGTTTATTTGTACCTTGAAGGGGGTGGCGCCTCCATTCAAAGACAATGCATCGCCTGTTGGTAGTCACCGAAGGATTTGTGCGAAACTATCTATCATCTTGTTCCTCTGTTGTGTGAGGGCTTCCTAAATCAACAATTTGAAAGGATCTCCTGTCCTGTCATCTTTATTTTCTCTTGCCATGAGAGGTCTCTTGGGCATGCGAGAGATTTTTTCCTCAAGAGAAACAAGCTCGAGACCCAACTCTTTGTACTCCGACCTCGTTGGGGACATGCATTAAGATGACAAGGAGAAGACCGCTCTGATACCACTAATCCATATTTTATGAGAAGAACAAAATGAATATAGATTATTAACAGGTGCTTAACAAAAAATAACAAAGATACAGTAAATTTGGTTTTCTATTCAATAATGAAATAAGCTGAAACTGTAAAATGCAGCAGAAACAAGCTTGTTGGAATGGTGGTGACTTATCTCTGAGGAGAGATGTGACAACTGCACACATTCAAAAGAAGAATATTACAATGAGGCTCTAAAGGCATTTTTACAATAAACAATAATTCCAAAAACCCTAGAGATGAAGCACCAAAAGTCATGAAGCACCAAAAGTCATGAAGCACCTAACCCTAGGAGATGAAGCACCAAAAGTCATGTGGGCCCCGTTTGGGTAAGTTAGTACATCAACTTCCCGGGGTCGTAACTTTTGCATACGATCTCCATTTTAGGCGTGTGATAGCCCGTTGGAAAGGTATTGTAGAGGATATTAATATTTGGGGATAAATCATTCCATAGGTTATCATTGAGTATATTGATCCCGAAAAACCTTCATTTAGGCCCTGAAAATGGCCCCAGAAGTTAAAACTGCTAAAAATAGTAAATTGCCAAAATTGTCAGAAACCTGTTTTGAGCCAGTTGGAAAAGGTGGGTGGCCACCGATATCCATTTGGATCAATCCTCCCTCCTTAGGAAGAAAATGTCTCCATTTCATTGAGGTCCCCCATCAGATGAGGAAATTTCTGCTGAATTTGGCCACGGGTGAGCCACTTGCCTTGGTGCAGGAGCTGCCCTGCTTTGACGACTCGATAAAGATGGATCCTTTGTTGTCGAGGGACTTTGATATGTGTGTCCAAAATATGATCATTGTATGCCTATTGTATGCAGTCGGTGTTGAGCTCTGTTGGTGTCAACTGTTCTACTACTTCTGAGGTTTCCAATACTAGTGGGAAATAAGGGCGAAGGAGATCCACATTGAACATTGGGTGTAGGCCAAGGAAAGGAGGAATGTTGAGATCAAAATAATTATCCCCCATGGCCTTGGTGATAGTGTATGACCCATAACAGAGTGGGTGAAGCTTCTGATTTGGTCCTGTAAGGCATTCTTTCTGCAAGTGCAACCAAAATTTTCCGCCCCCCTGAAACTTATGTGGCATCCACTGTTGATCATGGCACTGTTTGTACATGTCATTGGACTTATGTAGGATATCTTGAACTTGTTGGAAGATGTTTTGGATCCTCTCAATGAACTGGGTGGCTTTGTCAGCTTCAGTTGGAGCAGGAGATGAGTCGGTTGAGGTGACCGCAAGGGGAAGTGCAACATCTATGGGATCCAATGGTTGTAATCCCAACCCCACCTGAAAGGGGCTGTGGCCGGTTGATATATGCAGGGATCGATTGTAGCTATGTTGGACATAGGGAAGGATCTCATCCCATGTGAAAGGGTGCTTTGAATTATACATGAGAAGGATATTCACAATCATTCGATTTACAATGTTGGTTTGGCCATCTATCTTAGGGTGGAAGGCCATGGATTTGGTGAGCTTAGTGTCTGGCAGTGACCAAAGGCTTGACCAGAATGCCCTGAGAAATCGACTGTCCTGATATGAGACAATAGTTTGTGGGATTCCAAAATGTACCCAGACTCATTCAAAGAAGATCTTGGTAGTGGCCTCTGCTGTGATGCTCTTCTTGCAGGCAACTAGAATCACCATCTTAGAAAAGCAATCAACAACCAAAAAAACACAGTCATTTCCCTGCTTGGTGGATGGGAGGCCCGACATGTAGTCCATTGAAATGGATTCCCATGGCCTATCAGGAGTAGGAAGAGGGGTGTATAGGCCCTGTTTCTTAGTGGTCAGTTTGGCAATAGCACAGGAAGTGCAGGACTTGATATACTTGCTGACCTCCTGTCGAAGTTTCGACCAGTAGAAATGTTTCTGTAGCATCACCACTGTCTTTTCGATGCTGAAGTGTCCTGCCACCCAGCTATAGTGGGTTTCCCATATCATCTTCTCTCTCTCACTTGATGGAACACACATATGGCCCATACGATAAACAACCCATCCTGAAGATGGAAATTATCGACAAATGCCTTTCCACCCAACATTTGGTAGGTGGTGGAGAAGTCAGGGTCTATCTCATAGAGTTCAGGCCATCCAAATGTCTCATGGCAGCAAGAGTCTAGCACCATGATGAGTGTCGTGACTGGAGGTCTTCTCAGGAAATCAACGACGCGGTTGGTGCTTCCTATTTTATACTTGATGTTGAGGTGGAATTGCTGCAAGTATCTGGAACACTTTTGATGGTGGTCATTCTACAATTTTCCCTGTGTCTACATGAAGTACAGTGGCTTATGATTATTGTGAATGACTGTCTCCTTCCCAAGAATATAATGTCTCCACTAGTGGCATGCTTTCATGATGGAGTACATTTCTTTGTCATAAGTAGGGTACTTACGGATAATATCTGACAGTGTCTCACTATGATAGGTCATGGGGTGTCCGTGCTAAATGAGAACAACACCCACAACATAGTATGAAGCATCTATCTCGATCTCAAAGTGATGTTGCAGATCTGGTAGTGAAAGTACTGGGGCTGAGCACAAGCACTGCTTCAAATCATTGAATGCTTGTTGTTGGGACCGAACCTACACAAATTTCACCTTACCACCACCCTTGTTTATTTGGCTGAGGGCCCATGCAATATGGGAGAATCCAAACATGAACCCGCAGTAGAAATTGGCAAGGCCAAAGAAGCTTCGAAGCTCAGTGAGTGTTGTTGGGGCTGGCCAGTCATAGATGACTTGGATCTTGGCTGGATCCACATATACGCCATGCTGATCAATGATGTAGCCCAGGTAATGGACCTGGTCCATGCCGAAGGAGAATTTTCCAGGTTGGCGTATAGCTTGTGCTGCCACAGGGTGTGCAGAACCTGTTGAATATGCTGCAAGTGTTCGACCCAAGTCTTGTTGTAAATTAGAATGTTGTCTAGATACACCACTACAAAATAATTGGTGAATGGTCGCAGGATATTGTCCATCATCTTCATGAAAGTGGATGGGGCATTTGTCAAACCAAGGGCATGACCAACCATTCAAAAAGGCCTTCCTTTGACTTGAAGGCAGTCTTCCATACATCTGTTTGTTTATCGGGACCTGGTGGTAGCCAGACTTTAGATCAATATTACTGAAGTATTTGGCCCCCATGGGTTGATGAAGGAGGTCATCGATTCAGGGAATCAGGTACCGGTTTCTGACTGTGATTTTTTTCAGAGCTTGGTAATCAATACAGAGTTGCCAGGTTCCATATTTCTTCTGTACCAACATGATTGGGCTCCCACAAGGTGATAAGTTAGGGAGGATGTGCCCCTTGTGGAGAAGTTTTTGGATCTATCACTTGATCTCCTCATTCTCTAACAAAGAGCGATGATAGACTGGCCCATTGGGCAGCGATGTGTCAGGGGTCAGATTGATGGGGTGCTTGACCTGGCAGTGAAAAGGTACCCCTGTAGGTGAGGAGAAGATATCCAAGTATTCCTCCACAACCTTATATACTTGCTTCTTCTATGTGGAGAGGTCGGCCGCAGAGACCCTGGATGTGGGTGTGATATTTCTCTTATTCAAAGAGTGAATCATGAAGAGGAGAAACTTCCCCATCTAAAAGATGACCTTCCTGCATTGCTTAGTCGTGATCAAAGAAATAACACTAGGTGGGACTACCTCAGGTATCCTGTACAATTTCTTGTTCAAAGTAATAATAACACTACGAGGCATGGTCTCATATACAACATGACATTTCTATAAATAAGGTTGGCCCAAAATAAAATCACAAACTTTGAGAGGAGCAACATCAAAGAATACCTCATCTTTGAAGGGCTTGATGCCATACGACAGTCGACACTGTTGGATGATGTGGAGATCACTTCCTTAGTGGAGCCATATAATGGTCTAGGGTTGTGGGTGCAACATTGTTGGTAGGGACATTCGCTTGACAACCTTTACTGAGATGAGGTTCTTCTGGCTACCACTTTAAATGATGAAGTGCAGCGGGGTGCCTTTTACCCACATCTGTGAATGGAAAAGGCGCTCTCCTTCTTCTGGATCATGTGGTTCACTAGGCTGGAGCTTGGTGGTAGCAACGGTGGCAATGGGTTCCACATCAATGATCCATCTTCCCCTTTCTGGTTATGGCTCAGAGTCAGAATCCATGTCTGATACAAAGGATTTCACTTTGGCCACCAACGACTATTTTGAGCGGTAGTCAACAGTGTTATGCCACGGGCTCTTATGGAAGTCACACCACTTTCCGATATCTTTCTTTGTCTTTCCAATGTCATTCTTTTCTTATGGCCTATATTGGTAGTGTTGATACTATCCATATTTTCTCTTTCCTTTGTTCTTTGGGTTGGGGCCACCCTTTCCTGGATTTTGTCATGAGGGGTTCCCAGGCCCAAATTGCCGCGTCTTTTGTTTGAGCTTCTACTCGATTTTGACGACATATCGGTAGGTTGCACCCAAGGATGAGATGTCCAGAAATTCCATTTCAGTATGGATGTATCTATGCATAGCACCATATTCCACTCTGAATCTTTGATACCCATATTGGTGCGCAAGGTATGGAAGATATTTGTGAAATATGGCACTACTTGGTCTCTTTCTTGCTACAGTGGGGTCCATTTGGTATATAGGCCGTCATAACTTCTGATAGGGTAGTATTGTTCCTTAATAGAATCCTTGAAGGATTCCCAGATGGACATGACTGCAAATAATGAGGTTTCCTCTATTTCCTTTTTCTCACAGAAAGTTTCCCACCAATATTTGACATGGGGAATGGCTTTGAGGAGCTCAAACGTAATCTTTTCCCTATTCGGAAAGTTATGGAAAAACAAATACCTTTCTAGTACATACAACCACTTGTCTACAACATCTGCGTCTATCTAAACTTAAAATATAGGAATATCAAAGTTTATTTGTACCTTTAAGGGGGCGACACCTCCGTTCGAAGAAGATGCGTCGCCTGTTGGTAGTCGTCGAAGTATTTGAGAGGAACTATCCATCATATCATTCCTCTGTTGCGTGAGGGATTCCTCAATCAACAGTTTGAAAGGATCTTCTATCCCATCATATTTATTTTCTCTTTCCATGAGAGGTCTCTTGGGCATACGAGATCTTCTATCCTCAAGAGAAACAATCTTGAGACCCAACTCTTTGTACTCCGACCTCGCTTTGGACATGCATTAAGACGACAAGGAGCAGACCGCTATGATACCACTGATCCAATTTTTTGAGAAGAACAAAATGAATACAGATTATTAACAGGTGCTTAACACAAAATAACATAGATACAATAAAACTGGTTTTCTATTCAATAATGAAATAAACCGAAACTGTAAAATGCAATGGAAACAAGCTTGTTGGAATGGTGGCAGCTTATCTTTGAGAAGAGATGTGACGACTGCGTGCATTCGCAAGATGAAGATTAAAATGAGGCTCTGAAGGAATTTTTACAATAAACAATAATGCCAAAAACCCTAGACATCCAAAAACCTAACCCTAGGAGATGAAGTGCTAAAAGTCACGTGGGCCTCGTTTGGGTAAGTTAGTACATCAACTTCCTGGGGTCGTAACTTTTGCATACGATCTCCGTTTTAGGCGTGTGATAGCCCATTGGAAAGGTATCATCGAGGAGATTCATTTTGGGGGCTCAATAATGCATTAGAATATCATTGAGGAGATATATCCAGAAAAACCTTCATTTAAACCCTCAAAATGGCCCAGGAAGTTAAAACTGCTAAAAATAGTAAATTGCCAAAATTGTCAGAAAACTGTATTGAGCCAGTTGGAAAAGGTGGGTGACCATAGAAATACATATGGATCAATCCTCCCTCCTTAGGAAGAAATTGTATACATTTCATTGAGGTCCCCCATCAGATGATGAAATTTCTATTGAATTTGGCCTCAGGTGAGCCACTTGCCTTGGTGCAAGAGCTGCCCTGCTTTGACGACTTGATAAAGTTGGATCCTTTGTTGTCGAGTGACCTTGATATATGTGTCCACAATATGTTCATTGGATGCCTATTGTATGCAGTATGGGTTGATCTCTGTTGGTGTCAGTTGTTCTACTACTTCTAAGGTGTCCAATACTGGTGGGAAATAAGGGTGAAGGAGATCCACATTGAAGACTGGGTGAAGTCCAAGGAAAGGAGGAATGTTGAGATCAAAATAATTATCCCCCATGGAATTGGTGATAGTGTATGACCCATAATGGAGTGGGCGAAGCTTCTGATGGGGTCCTATAAGGCATTATTTTTGCAAGTGAAACCAAAATTTGTCACCCACCTGAAACTTATGTGGCACATGATGCTGATCATGGAACTATTTGTACTTATCATTGGACTTCTGTAGGATATCCTGAACCTATTGGTAGATGTGATCGATCCTCTCAATGAACGGGGTGGATTTTCCAACTTCATTTGGAGTAGGAGATGAGTCGGTCGAGGTGATCGCAAGGGGAAGTGCAACATCTATGGGACCTAATGGTTGGAATCTCAACCCCACCTGAAAGGGGCTGTGGCTGGTTGAGCTATCCAGGGCTCGATTGTAGCTATGATGGACACATGGAAGGCTCTCATCCCATGTGCAAGGGTTCTTTGAATTATACATGCAAAGGATATGCACAATAATTCGATTTACAACCTTGGTTTGGCCATCTATCTGGGGGTGGAAGGCCGTGGATTTGGTGAGCTTGGTGTCTAGCAGTGACCAGAGGCTCAACCAGAATGTGATGAGAAATTGACTGTCCCGATATGAGACAATGTCTTGTGGGATTCCAAAATGTACCCAGACTCATTCAAGGAAGAGCTTGGCAGTAACTTCTACTGTGATGCTCTTCTTGCAGGGAACTAGAATCTCCATATTAGAAAAGTGATCAACAACCACAAAAACACAGTCATTTCCCCGCTTGGTAGACGGGAGGCCTGACATGTAGTCCATTGAGATGGATTCCCATGGCCTGTTAGTAGTAGGAAGAGGGGTGTACAGGCCCTGTGTCTTAGTGGTTGGTTTGTCAATAACATAAGCAGTGCAAGACTTGATATATTTGTTGACCTCCTGTCAAAGTTTCAACCAATAAAAATGTTTTTGTAGAATCACCACTATCTTTTCGACGCCGAAGTGTCCTCCCACCTGAATGTAGTGGGATTTCCATATCATCTTCATTCACTCACTTGATGGAACAAGTATATGTCATAGATGACACAACAACAACAACAACATTTGGCAGGTGGTGGAGAAGTCTGGTTCTGTCTCATAGATTTGGGGCCATCTAGATGTCTCATAGCCACAAGAGTCTAGCACCATGATGAGTGCCGCGACTGGCGGTCTGCTAAGGTAATTAGTGACGCGATTGGTGCTTCCTGTTTTATAATTGATGTTGAGGTGGAATTGCTGCAAGTATGTGGACTACTTTTGATGGTGGTCATTCTACAATTTTACCTATGTCCACATGAAATGTAGTGGCTTATGATCAGTGTGGATGCCTGTCTCCTTACCAAGAATTTAATGTCTCCACTGGCGACAGTCTTGCACAATGGAGTACATTTATTTGTCGTAAGTAGGGTACTTACAGACAATGTCTGACATTGTCTCACTATGATAGGCCACGGGGTGGTCGTGCTCAATGAGAACGATGCCCACGACATAGTCTGAAGCATCTGTCTCGATCTCAAAGGGATGTTGTAGGTTTGGTAGTGAAAGTACTGAGGCTGAGTACAAGCGCTGCTTAAAACCATCGAACGCTTGTTGTTGGGACTGACCCCATACAAATTTCACCTTACCACTACCCCTGTTTATTTGACTAAAGGCCCATGCAATATGGGAGAATCCCAACATGAACCGGTGGTAGAAATTGGCAAGGCCCAAGAAGCTCTGAATCTTAGTGAGTGTTGTTGGGGCTAGCCAGTCGTGGATGAATTGGATCTTGGTTGGATCCACATGTACACCATGTTGATCAATGATGTAGCCTAGGTAATGGACCTGGTCCATGTCGAAGGATCATTTTTCCAAGTTGGCGTATAGCTTGTGCTGTCATAGGGTGTGCGAAACCTACTGAATATGCTGCAAGTGTTTGGCCCAAGTCTTGCTGTAAATTATAATGTTGTCTAGATACACCAATAAAAAATAATTTGTGAATGGTCGCAAGATATCATCCATCATCCTCATGAAAGTGGCTGGGGAATTTGTCAAACCAAAGGGCATGAACAACCAATCAAAAAGGACTTCCTTTGACTTGAATGCGGACTTCCATACATCTATCTGTTCTATCGGGACCTGGTGGTAGCTGGACTTCAGATCAATCTTACCGAAGTATTTGGACCCTGTGATTTGATCAAGGAGGTCATTGATTTGAGGAATCAGGTACTGGTTTCTGAATGTGATTTTATTGAGAGCCCGATAATCAATACAGATTTTCCAGGTTCCATCTTTCTTTTGTACCAACACGATTGGGCTCACACAAGGTGATGAACTGGGGCGGACGTGCCCCTTGTAGAGAAGTTCTTGGATATATCACTTGATATCCTCTTTCTATAATGAAGAGTGACGATAGACTAGCCCATTTGGAAGTGGTGCATCGGTGGTCAGATTGATGGGGTGCTTGAAATGATAGTGCAGAGGTACCCCTGTAGGTTAGGAGAAGATATCCAAGTATTCCTCCATGAACTTATCTACTTGCTTCTGTTGTGTGGAGAGGTCGACCACAGAGACCCTAGATGTGGCTATGATCTTTCACTAATTCTGAGAGTGAATCACGAAGAAGACAAACTTCCCCATCTGAGAGATGACCTTCCTGCATTTCTTAGTAAAGATCAAGGAAATAACACTAGGTGGGACTACCTCGGGTATCTTGTACAATTTCCTGTTCAAAATAATAATAACACTACGAGGCCTAGACTCATATACAACATGACATTTCGATAAATAAGGTTGTCCCAAAAGAACATCAAAAACTTCGAGAGGAGAAACATCACACAATACTTCGTCTTTGAAGGGCTTGATGCAGTACTAAAGTCGACACTGTTGGCTGACACGGAGATCGCTTCCTTGGAAGAGCCATCCAATGGTGTAGGGTTGTGGGTGCAACGTTGTTGGTAGGGCCAACCGCTTGATGACCTCTGCTGAGATGAGGTTCTTCTGGCTACCGCTATCAATGATGAAGTGCAGCAGGGTGCCTTTTACCCTCATCTATGAATGGAAGAGGCACTCTCCTTATTCTAGCTCGTCTGGCTCACTAGGCTGGAGCTTGGTGGTAGCAACAGTGTCACTGGGTTTCGCGTCAATGATCCATATTTCCCTTTCTATTTATGGCTCAGAGTCATAATCCACATCTGATTCAAAGGATTTCACCTCGTCCACCAACGTCTATTTTGAGCGACAATTAACAATGTTATGCCAAGGGCTCTTATGGAAGTCGCACCACTTACTAGTATCTTTCTTTCTCTTTCCGATGTCCTTTGCTTGCGGCTTGGACTGGTAGTCCTGATATTGTCCATATTTTCTCTATCCTTTGTTCTGTGGGTTGGGGCATCCCTTTCTTGGATTTTGTTTTGAGGGGTTCCCAAGCCCAAATTGCCATATCTGTAGGCCACGCCCAAGGATGAGATGTACATAAATTCCATTTCGGTCTAGATGTATCTATGTAGAGCACCGTGATACTTGAGCACTAGATGTCCATTTACAATAAAAAAGAATTCCAAAAACCCTAGACATCCAAAAACCTAACCCTAGGAGATGAAGCACCAAAAGTGATGTGGGCCCCGTTTGATTAAGTTAATACAACAACTTCCCAAGGTCATAACTTTTTCATACGATCTTTATTTTAGGCATGTGATAGCCCATTTGAAAGGTATCATCGAGGAGATTCATTTTGGGGGCTCAATAATTCTTGAATTTATCATTGAGTAGCTCAATCCTGAAAAACATTCATTTAGGGCCTCAAAATGGCCCCAAAAGTTAAAACTGCTAAAAATAGTAAATTGCCAAAATTGTCAGAATTTTTTTTGAGCCAGTTGGAAAAAGGTGGGTGGCCACCGATATCCATATGGGTCAATCCTCCATCCTTAGGAAGCAATGGTATCCATTTCATTGAGGTCCCCCATCAAATGAGGAAATTTTTGTTGAATTTGGCCCCGGCTGAGCCACTTGCCTTGGTGCAGGAGCTGCCCTACTTTGACGACTCGATAAAGATGGATCATTTGTTGTCAAGTTCCCTTGATCTGTGTGTCCACAATATGATCATTGCATTCCTGTTGTATGCAATTAAGGTTGAGATATTTTGGTGTAAGTTTTTCTACTACTTCTGAGCTATCCAATACTGGTGGGAATTAAGGGCGAAGGAGATCCACATTGAACACTGGGTGCAGGCCAAGGAAAGGAGGAATGTTGAGCTCAAAATAATTATCCCCCATGGCCTTGGTGACAGTGTACGACCCATAATGGAGTGGGTGAATCTTTTGATGGGGTCCTGTAAGTTATTCTTTTTTCAAGTGCAACCAAACTTTGTCACCCACCTAAAACTTATGTGGCACCCGATGCTGATCATGGCGTTGTTTGTACTTGTCATTGGACTTCTATAGGATATCCTGAACCTGTTGGCGGATGTGCTGGATCCTGTCAATGGACCGGGTGGATTTTTCAGTTTCAATTGGAGTAGGATATGAGTCGGTCGAGGTGACCGCAAGGGGAAGTGCAACATCTATGGGACCCAATGGTTGGAATCCCAACCCCACCTGAAAGGGGATGTGGTTAGTTGAGATATGCAAGGCTCGATTGTAGATATGATGGACATAGGGAAGTCTCTCATCCCATGTGGAAGGGTTCTTTGAATTATACATGTGAAGGATATGTACAATCATTCGATTTACAACATCGATTTGTCCATCTGTCTGGGGGTGGAAGATCGTGGATTTGGTGAGCTTGGTGTCCAGTAGTGACCAAAGGATAGAAAAGAATGTGATGAGAAATCAACTGTCCCAGTCTGAGACAATGGTTTGTGGGATTCCAAAATGTACCTAGACTCATTCAAAGAAGATCTTGGCAGTGGCCTTTGTTGTGATGCTCTTCTTGCAGGCAACTAGAATCGCCATCTTAGAAAAGCGATCAACAACCACAAAAACACAGTCATTTCCCTGCTTGGTGGATGGGAGGACCAACATGTAGTCCATTGAGATGGATTCCCATGGCCTTTCAGGAGTAGGAATAGGGGTTTACCGGCCCTGTTTCTTAGTGGTTGGTTTGGAAATAGCACAGGCAGTGCAGGACCTGATATACTTGCTGAATTCTTGTCGAAGTTTCGGTTGGTGGAAATTTTTCTTTAGCATCGCCATTATATTTTCTAAGCTAAAGTGTCCTACCACCTGAATGTAGTGGGATTCCCATATCATCTTCACTCACTCACTTGATGGAACAAAGATATGTCCCAGATGACACAACAACCCATCTTGAAGATGGAAATTATCGATAGATGCGTTTGCACCCAACATTTGGTAAGTGGTGGAGAAGTTGGGGTCTATCTCATAGAGTTGGGGACATCCAGATATCTCATGGCCACAAGAGTCTAGCACCATGGTGAGTGCCATGACTGGCGGTCTGCTCAGGAAATCAATGATGTGATTGGTGCTTCCTATTTTATACTTGATGTTGAGGTGGAATTGCTGCAAGTATGTGGACCACATTTCGTGGCTGTGATTCTACAATTTTCTGTGTGTCTGCATGAACTGCAGTGGCTTATGATTAGCGTGGATGACTGTCTCCTTCAGATGAATGTAATGTCTCCACTGGCGATAGGCTTTCAAAATGGAGTACATTTCTTTTTCGTAAGTAGGGTACTTACAGACAGTATCTGACAATGTATCCCTATGATAGGCCACGGGGTAGCCGTGCTAAGTGAGAACAGTGCCCACAACATAGTTTGAATAATATGTCTTGATCTCAAAGGGATTTTGCAGGTCTGGTAGTGAAAGTACCGGGGTTGAGCAAAAGCGTTACTTCAAATCATCAAATGTTTTTTGTTGGGACCGACCCCACACAAATTTCGCCTTACCACCACACTTGTTTATTTGGATAAGGGCCCATGCAATATGGGAGAATCCCAACATGAACCCACAGTAGAAATTGTCAAGGCCGAAGAAGATCCGAGGCTCAGTGAGTGTTTATGGGGATGTCCAGTTGCGGATGACTTGGATCTTGGCTGAATCCACATGTATGCCATCCTGATCAATGATGTAGCCTGGGTAATGGACCTGATCCATGCCTAAGGAGCATTTTTCCAAGTTGACGTATAGCTTGTGTTGCCGGACGGTGTGCATAATCGACTGAATATGCTGCAAGTGTTCGGCTCAGGTCTTGCTGTAAATTAGAATGTCGTCTAGATACACCACTACAAAATAATTGGTGAATGGTCACAGGATATCGTCCATCATCCTCATGAAAGTGGCTGGGAAATTTGTCAAACCAAAGGGCATGACCAACCATTCAAAAAGGCCTTCCTTTGACTTGAAGGCGGTCTTCCATACATCTGTCTGTTCTATCGGGACCTAGTTGTAGCCAGACTTCAGATCAATCTTACTAAAGTATTTGGACCCCTTGAGTTGATCAAGGAGGTTGTCTATTCAAGGAGTTGGGTACCGGTTTCTGACTGCGATTTTATTCAGAGCCCAGTAATCAATACAGAGTCGCCAGGTTCCATGTTTCTTCTGTACCAAAACAATTGGGCTCCCGCAACGTGATGAGCTGGGGCGGATGTTCCCCTTGTGGAGAAGTTCTTGGATTTGTCACTTGATCTCCTCATTCTCTAACAAAGAGAGACAATAGACTGGCTCACTGGGCAGCGGTGCACCGTGGTTCAGATCGATGGGGTGGTTGACCTAGCAGTGGAGAGGTACCCCTGTAGGTGAGGAGAAGATATCCAAGTATTCCTCCACAACCTTATCTACCTGCATCTGTTGTGTGGAGAAGTTGGCCACAGAGACCCTGGATGTAGTTGTGATCTTTTTCTCATTCTGAGAGTGAATCATGAAGAAAAAAAACTTCCCCGTCTGAGAGATGACCTTCCTGCATTGCTTAGCAGAGATCAAGGAAATAACACTAGGTGGGACTGCTTCGGGTATCCCGTACAATTTCCTATTCAAAGTAATAATAACACTACAAAGCCTAGACTCATATACATCATGAAGTTTCCATAAATAAGGTTGGCCCAAAAGAACATCACAAACTTCGAGAGGAGAAATATCACACAATACCTTGTGTTTGAAGGGATTGTTTCCATACGACAGTCGACACTGTTGGCTGACACGGAGATCACTTCCTTGGCGGAGCCATCCAATGGTGTAGGGTTGTGGGTGAGATGTTGGTGGTAGGGCCAACCACTTGACAACCTCTGCTGAGATGATGTTCTTCTGGCTACTACTATCAACGATGAAGTGCAACGGGGTGCCTTTTACCCACATCTGTGAATGGAAGAGGCTCTCTCCTTCTTCTGGCTTGTCTGGTTCACCAGGCTAGAGCTTGGTGGTAGAAACAGTGGAACTAGGTTCTGCGTCAATGATATTTCTTCCCCTTTCTAGTTCTGGCTCAATCAGAATCTGAATATGATTCAGAGGCTTTCACCTCGGCCACCAACGACTGTTTTGAGAGGCAGTCAACAGTGTTATGCCAAGGTCTCTTATGGAAGTCGCACCACTTCCCCGTATCTTTATTTTTCTTTCCGATGTCCTTATTTGCTTGCAACTTGGAATGGTAGTCCTGATACTTTCCATATTTTCTCTTTCCTTTGTTTTGTGGGTTGGGGCTGCCCTTTCCTGGATTTTGTTGTGCGGGGTTCCCAAGCCCAAATTTCCATGTCTTTTGTTTGAGATTCTGCTCAATTTTGACGACATGTCGGTAGGCCGCGCTCACAGATGAGATATCCATAAATTCCATTTCGGTTTGGATGTATCTATGTAGAGAACCATGATACTTGGGCACTAGATGTCTCTCTGAATATTTGATACCCATCTTGGTGCGCAAGGTATGGAAGATATTTGTGAAATCTGGTACTGTTTGGTCTCTTTCTTGCCGCAGTGTGGTCCATTTGGTATACAGGTCGTCATAAATTTCGACAGGGTAGTATTGTTCCTTAATAACATCCCTGAATATTTCCCATGTGGCCCTGACTGAAAATAATGAGGTTTACTTTGTTTCCTTTTGCTCACAGAAAGTTTCCCACCAATCTTTGACATGGGGAATAGTTTTGAGGAGCACAAAAGTTATCTTTTCTCTATTCGAAAAGTTATGGACAGAAAAATACCCTTCTAGTAGATTCAACCACTTGTCTACAACATATACAACTATCTAACCTTCAAATATAGGAATATCAAAGTTTATTTGTACCTTGAAGGGGGTGGCACCTCCGTTCGAAGAAGATGCGTCGCATGTTGGTAGTCGCCGAAGGATTTGCGTGAAACTATCCATCATCTTATTCCTTTGTTGCATGAGGGATTCCTCAATCAACAATTTGAAAGGATCTCCTATCCTATAATATTTATTTCTCCTGCTATGAGAGGTCTCTTGGGCATGCGAGAGCTTCTATCCTCAAGATAAACAAGCTCGAGACCCAACTCTTTGTACTCCGACCTCGTTGGGGACATGCATTAAGACGACAAGGAGCAGATCGCTCTGATACCACTCATCCAGATTTTATGAGTAGAATGAAATGAATAAAAATTATTAATAGGTTCTTAACACAAAATAATAGAGATACAACAAAACTGGTTTTCTATTCAATAACGAAATAAGATGAAACTGTAAAATGCAGCAGAAACAAGCTTGCTAGAATGGTGGCGGCTTATCTTTGAGAAGAGATGTGACGGCTGCGCGCTTTCGCAAGAAGAATATTACAATGAGGCTCTGAAGGCATTTTTACAATAAACAATAATTCCCAAAACCCTAGACATCCAAAAACCTAACCCTAGGAGATGAAGCGGCAAAATTCATGTGGCCCCCGTTTGGGTAAGTTAGTACATCAACTTCCCGGGGTCGTAACTTTTGCATACGATCTTCGTTTTAGGCGTGGGATAACCCATTGGAAAGGTATCATCAAGGAGATTAATTTTGGGGGATCAATCATGCCTTAGGATATCATTAAGTATATCTATCCAGAATAACCTTCAGTTAGGCCCTCAATATGGTCCCGGAAGTTAAAACTGCTAAAAATAGTAAATTGCCAAAATTGTCAGAAAACATTTTTGAGCCAGTTAGAAAAGGTGGGTGTCCACCGATATCCATATAGATCAATACTAACTCCTTAGGAAGAAATTGTATCCATTTCATTGAGGTCCCCCATCATATGAGAAAATTTCTGTTGAATTTGGCCCGAGGTGAGCCGCTTGCCTTGGTGCAGGAGTTGCCCTGGTTCGACGACTCGATAGAGATGTATCCTTTATTGTCGAGTGCCCTTGATCTATGTGTCCAAAATATGATGATTGGATGCATGTTGTATGAATTTTAGGTTGAGCTCTGTTGGTGTCAGTTGTTCTGCTACTTCTGAGGTGTCCAATACTGGTGGGAAATAAGGGCAAAGGAGATACACATTGAACATTGGGTGCAGGACAAGGAAAGGAGGAATGTTGAGCTCAAAATCATTATCCCCCATGGCCTTGGTGATAGTGTATGAACCAGAATAGAGTGGGTGAAGCTTTCGATGGTCTCTTGTATGGCGTTCTTTCTGCAAGTGCAACCAAACTTTTTCTCCCACTTGAAACTTATGTGGCACCCGATGCTGATCATGGTGCTGTTTGTACTTGTCATTGGACTATTGTAGGATATCCTGAACCAGTTGGAAGATGTGTTGGATCCTCTCAATTAACCTAGTTTCTTTGTCAGCTTCAATTGGAGAAAGATATGAGTCAGTCGAGGTGACCACAAGGGGAAGTGCAACATCTATGGGACCTAATGGTTGGAATCCCAACCCACCTGAAAGGGGCTGTGGCTGGTTGAGCTATGGAGGGCTCAATTGTAGCTATGCTGGACATAGGGAAGGCTCTCATCCCATGTGAAAGGGTGCTTTGAATTATACATGCGAAGGATATGCACAATCATTTGATTTACAACCTTGGTTTGGCCATCTGTCTAGAGGTGGAAGGCCGTGGATTTGGTGAGCTTGGTGTCTAGCAGTGACTAGAGGCTCGACTAGAATGTGATGAGAAATCGACTGTCTTGATCTGAGATAATGGTTTGTGGGATTCCAAAATGTACCTAGACTCATTCAAATAAGAGCTTGGTAGTGGCCTCTGCTGTTATTCTCTTCTTGCAGGAAACTAGAATCGCCATCTTAGAAAAGCAATCAACAAGAACAAAATCATAGTCATTTCCCCGCTTGGTGGATGGGAGGCTGGCCATGTAGTCAATTGAGATGGATTCCCATGGCATGTCAGGAGTAGTAAGAGTGGTGTACATGCCCTGTTTCTTAGTGGTCGGTTTGTAAATAACATAGGCAATGTTAGACCTGATATACTTGCTGACCTCCTGTCGATGTTTCGACTAGTAGAAATGTTTTTGTAGCATCACCACTGTATTTTCGACGTCGAAGTATCCTGCCACCCGAATGTAGTGGGATTCCCATATCATATTCTCTCACTCACTTAATGGAACACATATATGGCCCATATGACACAACAAACCATCCCGAAGATGGAAATTATCTACAACTATGTTTGAACCCAACATTTGGTAGGTGGTGGAGAAGTCACGGTCTGTCTCATAGAGTTGGGGCCATACAAATGTCTCATGGCCACAAGATTCTAGCACTGTAGTGAGTGTCATGACTAGCGGTTTTCTTAGGCAATCAACGACATGATTGGTGATTCCTATTTTATACTTGATGTTTAGGTGGAATTGATGCAAGTATGTGGACCAGTTTTGAGGGCGGTCATTCTGCAATTTACCTGTGTTTTGCATGAACTACAATGGATTATGATCAGTGTGGATAACTGTCTCCTTGCCAAGAATGTAATGTCTCGACTGGAGGTATGCTTTCATAATGGAGTACATTTCTTTGTCGTAAGTAGGGTACTTACGGAAAGTATATGATAGTGTCTCACTATGATATACCATGGGTTGGTCGTGCTAAGTGAGAATGACACCCATGACATAGTCTGAAGCATCTGTCTCGATCTCAAAGGGATGTTGCAGGTTTGGTAGTGAAATTACTGGGGTTGAGAACAAGCATTGCATCAAATCATCGAACGCTTGTTGTTGGGACAAACCCCATACAAATTTCACCTTACCACCACCCCTGTTTATTTGGCTGAGGGCCCATGCAATATGGGAGAATCCCAAAAAAACTTGCTGTAGAAATTGGCAAGGCCTAAGAAGCTCCAAATCTTAGTGAGTGTTGTTGGGGCTTGCTAGTCATGGATGACTTGGATCTTGGATGGATCCACATGTACGCCATATTGATCAATTATGTAGCCCAGGTAATGGACCTACTGAATATGCTACAAGTGTTCGGCCCAAGTCTTACTGTAAATTAGAATGTCGTCTAGATACACCACTACAACATTATTGGTGAATGGTCATAGGATATCGTCCATCATCATCATGAAAGTGGCTGGGGAATTTGTCAAACCAAAGGGCATGACCAACAATTCAAAAAGGCCTTCCTTTGACTTGAAGCCAGTTTTCCATACATTTGTATATTATATCGGGACCTGGTGGTAGCTAGACTTCAGATCAATCTTACTGAAGTATTTGGTCCCTGTGAGTTGATCAAGGAGGATGTTGATTTAGGGAATCGGGTACTGATTTCTAACTATGATTTTATTCAGAGCCTGATAATCAATACAGAGTCGACAGGTTCCATTTTTCTTCTATACCAGCATGATTGGGCTCCCGCAAGGTGATGAGTTGGCGTGGATGTGCCCCTTGTGGAGAAGTTCTTGGATCTCTTGCTTGATCTCCTCATTCTATAACAAAGAGAAATGATAGAATGGCCCATTGGGCAGTGGTGCACCAGGGATCAGATCGATGGGGTGCTTGACCTAGCAGTGCAGAGGTACCCCTATAGGTGAGGAGAATATATCTGAGTATTCCTACATGACATTATCTACTTGATTCTATTGTGTGGAGAGGTCGGTCACAGAGAACCTAGATGTGGCTATGATCTTTCGCTTATTCTAAGAGCGAATCACGAAGAAGAAAAAATTACCCGTCTGAGAGATGACCTTCCTGCATTGCTTAGCAAAGATCAAGTAAATATCACTAAGTGGGACTACCTCGGGTATCCTGTACAATTTCTTGTTCAAAGTAACAATAACACTACAAGGCCTAGACTCATATACAACATGACATTTCCATAAATAAGGTTGGCCCAAAAGAACATCACAAACTTTGAGAGGAGAAACATCACACAATACCTCATATTTAAAGGGCTTGATGTCGTACGACAGTCGAAACTGTTGGCTGACGTGGAGATCACTTCCTTGGTAGAGCCATCCAGTGGTGTAGGTTTGTGGGTGCAACGTTGTTGGCAGGGCCAACCGCTTGACGAACTTTTCTAAGATAAGGTTCTTTTGTCTACCACTATCAACGATGAAGTGCATAAGGGTGCCTTTTACCCACATCTATGAATGGAAGAGGTGCTCTCCTTATTCTGGCTCGTCTAGTTCACCAGGTTGGAGCTTGGTGGTAGCAACAGTGGAACTAGGTTTTGTGCAACGATCTGTCTTCCTCTTTCTAGTTTTGGCTCAGAGTTAGAATCCACATATAATTCAAAGGCTTTCACTTCAGCCACCAATGACTATTTTGAGCGGCAGTAAGCAGTGTTATTCCAAGGGATCTTATGGAAGTCACACCACTTCCCGTTATCTTTCTTTGTCTTTTCGGTGTCCTTATTTGCTTGTGGCTTGGACTGGTAGTCCTGATACTGTCCATATTTTCTCTGTCCTTTGTTCTATGGGTTGGGGCCGCCCTTTCCTGGCTTTTGTTGTGAGGGGTTCCCAGGCCCAAATTGTCACGTCTTTTGTTTGATCTTCTGCTCGATTTTGACGGCATATCAGTAGTCCGCGCCCAAGGATGAGATGTCCAGAAATTCCATTTAAGTTTGGATGTATATATGTAGAGCACTATGATACTTGAGAATTATATGTTGATCTAAATATTTGATACCCATCTTGGTGCACAGGGTATGGAAGATATTTGTGAAATTTGGCACTGCTTGGTCTCTTTCTTGCCGCAGTGTGGTCGATTTGGTATACAGGTAGTCATAACTTCCGGCAGGGTAGTATTTTTCCTTAATAGCATCCCTGAAGGATTCCCAGGTGGCTATGACTGAAAATAATCACATTTTCTCTGTTTCCTTTTTCTCACAGAAAGTTTCCCACTAATCTTTGTCATGGGGAACGGCTTTGAGGAGTGCAAAAGTAATATTTTCTTTATTCGAAAAGTTATGGACAGAAAAATACCCTTCTAGTAGATTCAACCACTTGTCTACAACATCTGAGTATATCTAACCTTCAAATATAGGATTATCTAAGTTTATTTGTACCTTTAAGGGGGCATCACTTCCGTTTGAAGAAGATGCATTGCCTGTTGGTAGTCGACGAACGATTTGTGTGAAACTATGCATCATCTTGCTCCTCTGTTGCGTGAGGGTTTCATCAATCAACAGTTTGAAAGGATATCCTATCACATCATCTTTATTTTCTCCTTCCATGAGAGGTTTCTTGGGCCAGCGAGATCTTCTTTCCTCAAGAGAAACAAGCTCGAGACCGAACTCTTTGTACTCCAACCTCATTGGGGACATGCATTAAGACAACAAGGAGCAGATCGCTCTGATACCACTGATCCAGATTTTATGAGAATAACAAAATAAATACAGATTACTAATAGGCTCTTAACACCAAATAATAGAGATACAGTAAAACTGGTTTTCTATTCAATAACGAAATAAGCTGAAACTGTAAAATGTAGTGGAAACAAGCTTGCTAGAATGGTGGTGGATTATCTTTGAGAAGAGATGTGATGGATGTGTGCATTCACAAGAAGAAGATTACAATGAGGCTCTCAAGGTATTTTTACAATAAACAAGAACGCCAAAAACCCTAGACCTCCAAAAACCTAACCCTAGGAGATGAAGTGCCAAAAGTCAAGTGGGCCCCGTTTGGGTAAGTTAGTACATCAACTTCCCGGGGTTGTAACTTTTGCCTACGATCTCTGTAATGTGATAGCTCGTTGGAAAGGTATTGTCGTTAAGATTCATTTTGGGGGCTCAATCATGCCTCAATATTTCATTGAGGAGCTCAATCCTAAAAAACCTTCATTTAGGCCCTCAAAATGGCCCCGAAAGTTAAATCTACTAAAAATAGTCAATTGCCAAAATTGTCAGAAAACTGTTTTGAGCCAGTTGGAAAAGGTGGGTAGCCACCAATATCCATTGTAAGACCTGATATACTTGCTGAACTCCTGTCAAAGTTTCATCCAGTAGAAATTTTTCTGTAGCATTGCCACTATCTTTTCGAAGGCGAAGTGTCCTGCCACATGACTGTAGTGGGCTTCCCATGTCATCCTAAAGATGGAAATTATCGACAATTGCGTTTGCACCCAACATTTGGTAGGTGTTGGAGAATTTAGGGTCTGTCTCATAGAGTTGGGTCCATCCAGATGTCTCATGGCCACAAGAGTCTAGAACTGTGGTGAGTGCCGTGACTGGTGGTCTGCTCAGGAAACCAATATCCATTGTAAGACCTGATATACTTGCTGAACTCCTGTCGAAGTTTCATCCAGTAGAAATTTTTCTGTAGGATTGCCACTGTCTTTTCGATGGCGAAGTGTCCTGCCACCTGACTGTAGTGGGCTTCCCATGTCATCCTAAAGATGGAAATTATCGATAACTGCGTTTGCACCCAACATTTGGTAGGTGCTGGAGAATTCAGGGTCTGTCTCATAGAGTTGGGTCCATCCAGATGTCTCATGGCCACAAGAGTCTAGCACTGTGGTGAGTGTCGTGACTGGTGGTCTGCTCAGGAAATCAATGACATGATTGGTGCTTCATGTTTTATACTTGATGTTGAGGTGGAATTGCTACAAGTATGTGGAGCACTTTTGATGGCGGTCATTCTACAATTTTTCCTGTGTTTGCATGAATTTCAGTGGTTTATGATCAATGTGGATCACTATCTCCTTCCCAAGATTGTAATGTCTCCACTGGTGACAGGCTTGCACAATGGAGTACATTTCTTTTTCGTAAGTAGGGTACTTATGAACAATATCTGATAGTGTCTCATTATGATAGGCCACGGGGTGGCCATGATAAGTGAGAATGGTGCCCATGACATACTTTGAAGCATCTGTCTTGATCTCAAAGGGATGTTGTAGGTATTGTAGTGAAAGTACTGGGGCTGAGCACAAGCCACTAGCAAATTTGGGTCATTTTGCGACGACTATTTCGACGCTCTTGCGATGTTATGTCGTGGAATTTGCGATGAATTTGGACTCCCTGAAACATCATTTTGTGTCACGTGGAAATTGCGAAAAAATTGAATGAACGTCGCAAGAGCAACACCCCTAGGGAACTTATCACAATTCCGACAAAAAAGAAATATCATCGCCAATATGAAAATTTAGGCAAAAAATGTGAAACCAACATTTCGTCCTAATTGCGATGACCCTTGCAACGACAACTTTCATTGTTTACATAGAAAAACTATCACAGCTATTTAATTTGTCGTCACAAGTGCGACGACAACTTTTCGTTTTTTACATAGAAAAACTATCGCAACTATACAGGATGCAAATGAAGAGATTAATGATGTTATTATAAGAGTTTATCAGATAATTAAGGTGCAACAGACCAAAGAACAAGTGAATGAGAGATTCAAAGAATATCAAAATAAGATGAAAATTGTTTTTGATAGAAGAGTTAAAGAGAGATTTTACTCTTTTACTCCATGAGATTTGGTGCCACATCAATGTTACCAAGGAAGAAGATGGTAAAGTCAAGGATATTAATGGAATAGGGCACCAAGGAACAATTATGCGGCACGATATTATCAAATATTTAATGAATCAAAGGAAAGGAAGCTATCAAAGAATGACACTGAAAATAACTAAATATGGATGGATAAATAATCATATTGTATGAGAGAATAAATATAAATTCAATAAAAAGTTAGTTGATTTACCAAAAGAATGAATTTATGTATTTGCAATTTTTTTTTTATAAATATTTTTATTCACCAAATTTCATCTCATTTTGTAAGTATCTCTGCCTTTCATTAATAAAGGAAATATGGAGATTCCCTGTGCATGTTCTGGAACCTTGAAGGTACAATGTTTAGGGGATAGATAAAAGTGGTTTATATTTTGTCATCTTTGATGAATGATAGGTTTATGGGTGTTGAGTATTTTGTCATATTTTATCATAAACATGTTCGTACAAAACATGTTTTTTTTTGGCTACATAGTATGCTCACAGGAAATGCATCGAGCATTGGTCCCATAAAAAAGGAGAAGATTCCAAATGTGAATTGTGCTGTCAGGTTTCATGACTTTTTATTTGGCCATGTTTTTATTCTTACTATCAACAATTTCATATATATATATATATATATATATATATATATATATTATTACTATGCTTATTATCCTCCACTAATATTCTGAACTGGAAATGCATTCATAATTATTTTTTCTAAACTGAAATGTTGTGGATTTGAAATCGCAGGAATACACGGTGAGAAGGGTTGAACGAATGCCGAGAGGATATCCTAACATCCAGATGAGTCAGGTAAGTACAGAAATTATGACTTTATCCATGCTCAAGCCACCTATGTGTTGGCCCCTATTCCCACTGATATAATGATAATAGGGAATATTTTAGACTTAAGATCTTCATGCTATAGTTATATTGTTGAAAGGAAGTCTCTGAAATTTATTGACTAAGATTACCATTGTTAATTTATGGAGAGATGCTTATTTGTTATATTTAGGTCACTTTGTCGAAGACAGGAAGGGTTATAGTGATCGTCGCTCTTGCAATGAAAACATGTGAGAGTTGCTCTTGCGACGAAAAAATAGACGAAAGTTTTCTTCCGTCGATAGTGACGAATACGGGGTGTATTTAGATAAAAATTGAAAATTTGAACTTTTTCTCTTGAAGTTTTCAACGAAATAGTACTTTCGTCGCAAGTAGTCGTCGCAATATTTTCAATATGTAGTAGTGAGCACTGCTTAAAATCATTGAACGCTTGTTGTTATCCACAAATTTGGTCATTGTGATGATGTCATGATGATATCATGATGATGGAAGATCAAGATCTTTACCAAGAATACTTTCCTGAGAAAAGTTACAGTTGTCTTCTTCTAGAATTCACACTTTGAAACATGTTTGCAGGCTACTTACATATTCTCCTGTGAGAATGATTGATTCCCACAATCTACCTTAAGCTGGGGTGCGAAATTCTCGCACTGTACTCATGGTTAGGGTGAGAACATGCTCTTAAAGAGGAAAAAGATAAATATCTCGAACCTTCTAGAAGGGAATCTTCTAGAAGGGTGAGTTGGCTTTCGAGTGGTTATTCAATTACTGGAACTCCAGATATATTGGGATCATTCCCTATCCAAGTAACTAATCTATCTCTTCCTATATATTGAGGAGATTGCTCATGAAAAGGGTTAAGAAGTTAAGCAAGCAACAAGTTAGCAAGAGATTGATTAGAGAATCAGTGCAAGACTGTATGGAGGATTGATACTACAACAGCAAGAGACAACAGCAAGGTCATCACATGTGGTAGACTTCCTTTATACATGAGCAAGTGTGTGTGTCAGAGCTGAAAGCCATCGAAAGGATACCTATGACATCAAGGCTCAGGTTGTAAGTTTTACTTTCAATTAATTTAATACAGCAATATGTCCCTTTCTCATAAAGATGATGTCATTTATTACATAATTCCTTGATCATATGTATAGACTAGTCATTGAATATCTTAATCTGCCTTTACTTCGATTGGTTCATTTTGTTGTGATCTGGACGGGACGAGAGCATTGAAGCAAAGCTTGGAACAATAGAGATCTAAGGAGAGCGTTCATAAGGTATGTCCATAACCCTTATCTCTTAGTTCATTCAATAGGCTAGATCTAGGGAAAGTGTATTATTCTGTCATGTTTTGTTCTAGATACCAGGTGGATCTAGGGAGATCGGTTAGTGTCCGCACCTACGGATTTATCCTATAACAAAATTGGCGACTCCACTGGGGAACTATCCCTTTTTTCTTTATGGTTTTTGGATTTTCTGTGGCCATTTGCTCTGTTTGCATTTTTCTTTTGATTTGTCTGTCTCTGAGTCCTCAGGATACCCTGAGAGACCTTCTGGGTCTATAAGCCAAGTTGATTTTTACTTGCCTTTTAAAAATTTTCATTAGTTTCATGGATTCTCGTACTGTGCCCATTAACAGCCTACAAGAACCTTGATAGTTCGCACTCTGCATATACATTTCAGTGCGGATAGTTCGCATGCTGCATCAAAGTGGCCTGCGAGAACCATAGTTTCTCGCACTGTGTTCCACACTGGCCTGCGAACAGTTTTTTGAAATTTTTTGAATGT
>SNQJ01S0001443.1:245298-272679 GCA_010110895.2 Picea sitchensis
GGGACTCGTCCGAAGGATGAGCTTATATCAACAAGCATATGTGATCCTCTTCAAGCTTGCGTAAAAATAAAGAGGTACTTGCCAGAAATGGTGGGGGAAAATTTGGGAAAGGGATATGTTTCATCTTTGTGTTAATTGGCAGTCAGTGTCGCTTTTGAACATGACACCCCCTAGTCATCATTTGAAACCGGTTTGGGAAATCCATTTGTCTCTCATTCGATTTCATAACAAGGTATTTCCATGTGTCGTATTTGAGTCAATGCTGCCAAATCATTGGTCGTGTCATCCATATGTTCAAGAGCAGTCCCAACCTCTTTTGAGTCGGCCATCTGCAGTTATACTTTCATTCTGTGTCGGCCTTCCCTGTGTCCAAAGTCCAATTGTCACATGCTCTATTTCACTTTCAAACTCTGTTACTCATTTCGTGTCACTGATGTGGGATACATCAAGGCCCTCCTGTGACGAGTCTTGTTCTGTCGACTTCAACACATTATCTGGAATCAAGACTTAGAAATTATTTAGTACCTTGAAGCTTACATGCCTCAATGGCAAGTTTCTCGCTTTCGACCGTGGGTTTATATCATTGACCCCTGATCGAGAGATTCTGTCGAGTGTTCGACATCAACTCATTTATTCACAGTCGATGGATTGTACTATAGTACCTTGGGAGTCATTGACATTAATGGTGATTTCCCTCGCACTTGTTAAACGGTATACATCAATGATCGGTAATCAAGTGGTTTCTACCATGTTCGAATTCGACACATGTAATCACATGGTCAGATTCATACTTTGGGCGATGAGATTGAAGACCCTGGGTATTGTCTTTGTAATCCAGGTTGCGATGGAGTATGTATATTTTGTGACACATAGATCCACTGTGTATGTTTCGTGGCTATGTCGTCTTCACTGAAAATTTGTTGCACAGATCCACAGTGTATTCAGGTGGCTGTGCTATATAGTGACGGCATGGATCCACAGTGTATGATTGGTGGCCATGACCTTGGTTTATGATGTCATTAGTCTATGATCTGAGTATGGGAATTCCTATCTCAGAATTGATATATATGATATTCTGCTTGTGCTTGAATTTTTGCAGGTCTCTGATTAGATGTGCTTTTGGTTCTTGACACACACATGCAGCTTACAAAGTCTATCGACCGTCACTGGTTCTGCTCTCAGACTTTGGGGGGCATTCTGTTATCCACAAATTTGGTCATTGTGATGATGTCATGATGATATCATGATGATGGAAGATCAAGCTCTTTACCAAGAATACTTTCCTGAGAAAAGTTACAGTTGTCTTCTTCCAGAATTCACACTTTGAAACATCTTCGTAGGCTACTTACATATTCTCCTGCGAGAATGCTTGATTCCCGTAGTCTACCTTAAGCTGGGGTGCGAAATTCTTGCACTGTACTCATGGTTAGGGTGAGAACATGCTCTTAAAGAGGAAAAAGATAAATATCTTGAACCTTCTAGAAGGGAATCTTCTAGAAGGGTGAGTTGGCTTTCGAGTGGTTATTCAATTACTGGAATTCCAGATATATTGGGATCATTCCCTATCCACGTAACTAATCTATCTCTTCCTATATATTGAGGAGATTGCTCATGAAAAGGGTTAAGAAGTTAATCAAGCAGCAAGTTAGCAAGAGATTGATTAGAGAATCAGTGCAAGACTGTATGGAGGATTGATACTACAGCAGCAAGAGACAACAACAAGGTCATCACATGTGGTAGACTTCCTTTATACATGAGCAAGTGTGTGTGTCAGAGATGAAAGACATCGAAAGGAGACCTATGACATCAAGGCTCAGGTTGTAATTTTTACTTTCAATTAATTTAATACAGCAATATGTCCCTTTCTCATAAAGATGATGTCATTTATTACATAATTCCTTGATCATATGTATAGACTAGTCATTGAATATCTTAATCTGCCTTTACTTCGATTGGTTCGTTTTGTTATGATCTGGACGGGACGAGAGCATTGAAGCAAATCTTGGAACAACAGATATCTAAGGAGAGCATTCATAAGGTATGTCCATAACCCTTATCTCTTAGTTCATTCAATAGGCTAGATCTAGGGAAAGTGTATTACTCTGTCATGTTTTGTTCTAGATACCAGGTGGATCTAGGGAGATCGGTTAGTGTCCGCACCTACGGATTTATCCTATAACACTTGTTGTTGGGACCGACCCCACACAAATTTTACCTTACCACCACCCCTATTTATTTGGTTGGGGGACCATGCAATATGGGAGAATCCCAACATGAACCTGCGGTAGAAATTGGCAAGGCCCAAGAAGCTCCGAATCTCAGTGAGTGTTGTTAGGGCTGGCCAGTAACGGATGACTTGGATCTTGTTTAGATCCACATGTACGCCATGCTGATCAATGATGCAACCCATGTAATGGACCCGATCCATGTCGAAGGAGCATTTTTTCAAGTTGGCGTATACCTTGTGTTTCCACAGGGTGTGCAGAACCTACTGAATATGCTGCAAGTGTTTGACCCAAGTCCTACTGTAAATTAGAATGTCGTCCAGATATAAAACTACAAAATTATTTGTGAATGGTCATAGGATATCATCCATCATCCTACTGAAAGTGGCTGGGGAATTTGTCAAACCAAAGGGCATGACTAACCATTCAAAAAGGCCTTCCTTTGACTTGAAGGCGGTCTTCCATACATCTGTCTATTCTATCGGGACTTCGTGGTAGCCAGAATTCAGATCAATCTTATTGAAGTATTTGGATCCCGTGAGTTGATCAAGGAGGTCGTTGATTAGGGGAATCAGGTACTAGTTTTTGACTGTGATTTTATTCAGAGCTCGGTAATCAATATAGAGTCACCAGGTTCCATCTTTCTTCTGTACCAACACGATTGGGCTCCCGCAAGGTGATGAGCTGGGGTGGATGTGCCCCTTGTGGAGAAGTTCTTGGATCTGTCGCTTCATCTCCTCATTCTCTAATAAAGAGTGATGATAGATTAGCCCATTGGGAAGTGGTGTGTTGGGGGTCATATCGATGGTGTGCTTGACCTGGCAGTGCAAAGGTACCCCTATAGTTGAGGAGAAGATATCCGAGTATTCCTCCATGACCTTATCTACTTGCTTCTGCTGTGTGCAGAGGTCGACCGCAAGGACACTGGACGTGGCTGTGATCTTTCGCTTATTCTGAGAGAGAATCATGAAGAAGACAAAATTCCCCATCTGAGAGATGAACTTCCTGCATTTCTTAGCAGATATCAAGGAAATAACACTAGGTGGGACTGCCTCAGGTATCTTGTACAATTTCTTTTTCAAAGTAATAATAACACTACGAGGCCTAGACTCATATACAACATGATGTTTCCATAAATAAGGTTGGCCCAAAAGAACATCAAAAAATTTGAGAGGAGAAACATCACACAATACCTCATCTTTGAAGGGCTTGATGTCGTATGACAGTCGATATTGTTGGCTAACGCGGAGATAGCTTCCTTGGCAGAGAAATCCAATGGTGTAGGGTTGTGGGTGCGACGTTGTTGGTAGGGCCAGCTGCTTGACAAACTCTGTTGAGATGAGGTTCTTCTGGCTACTGCTATAGATGATGAAGTACAAAGGGGTGCCTTTTACCCACATCTATGAATGGAAGAGGTGCTCTCCTTCTTCTGGCTCATCTAGTTCACCTGGATGGAGCTTTGTGGTAGAAACGGTGACACTGGGATCCATGTCAATGATCTGTATTCCCGTTTTTGGTTCTGGCTTAGAGTCAAAGTCCACATCTGATTCAAAGGCTTTCACTTTGGCCACTAATGAATTTTTTGAGCGACATTCAACAGTTTTATGCCAACGAATCTTATGGAAGTCACACCACTTCCCGATATCTTTCATTGTCTTTCCGGTGTCCTTATTTGCTTGCGGCTTGGACTGGTAGTCTTGATACTGTCCATATTTTCTCTGTCCTTCGTTCTGTGGGTTGAGGCTAACCTTTCTTGGATTTTGTTATGAGGGGTTCCCAGGTCCAAATTGTCGCGTCTTTTGTTTGATCTTCTGCTCAATTTTGATGGCATATCGGTAGGCCATACCCAAGGATGATATGTCCAGAAATTTCATTTCAGTCTAGATGTATCTATGCAGAGAACCGCGATACTTGAGCACCATATGTTTCTCCGAATCTTTGATACCCATCTTGGTGCGCAAGGTATGAAAGATATTTGTGAAATCTGGCACTGCTTGGTCTCTTTCTTTCTGCATTGTGGTCCATTTGGTATACAGGTCATCATAACTTCCGACAGGGTAGTATTGTTCCTTAATAAAATCCCTAAAGGATTCCCAGATGACCATGACTAAAAATAATGAGGTTTCCTCTATTTTCTTTTGCTCACAGAAAGTTTCCCACCAATCTTTGACATGGGGAACGACTTTGAGGAGCAAAAAAGTAATCTTTTATCTATTCAAAAAGTTATGGATAGAAAAATACCCTTCTAGTAGATTCAACCACTTATCTACAACATCTATGTCTATCTAACCTTCAAATATAGGAACATCAAAGTTTATTTGTACCTTGATAAGGGCAACGCCTCTGTTCGAAGAATATGTGTCGCCTGTTGGTAGTCGCCAAAGGATTTGCACGAAACTATCCATCATCTCGTTCCTTTGCTGCGTGAGGGCTTCCTCAATCAAAAGTTTGAAAGGATCTCCTATCCCATCATATTTATTTTCTCCAACCATGAGAGGTCACTTGGGTGTGTGAGAGATTCTTTCCTCAAGAGAAACAAGCTCGAGACCCAACTCTTTGTACTCCGACCTCATTGGGGACATGCATTAAGACGACAAGGAGAAGACCGCTCTGATACCACTGATCCAGATTTTATGAGAAGAATGAAATGAATACAGATTATTAAGAGGTTCTTAACAAAAAATAATAGAGATACAGTAAAACTGGTTTTCTATTCAATAACGAAATAAGATGAAACTGTAAAATGTAGCGGAAACAAGCTTGCTGGAATGGTGGTGACTTATCTCTGAGAAGAGATGTGACGGCTGCGAGAATTCAAAAGAAGAATATTAAAATGAGGATATGAAGGCATTTTTAAAATAAAAAAGAATTCCAAAAACCCTAGACATCCAAAAACCTAACCCTAAGAGATGAAGCGCCAAAAATCATGTGGGACCTGTTTGGGTAAGTTAGTACATCAACTCCCCGGGGTCATAACTTTTGCATACGATCTCCATTTTAGGTGTGTGATAGCCCGTTGGAAAGGTATCATAAAGGATATTAATTTTGGGTGCTCAATCAAGCCTCAAATAATTATTGAGGAGATCGATCCTGAAAAACCTTCATTTAGGCCCTCAAAATGGCCCTGGAAGTTAAAACTGCTAAAAATAGTAAATTGCCAAAATTGTCAGAAAACTATTTTGAGCCAGTTGGAAAAGGTGGGTGGCCACCTATATCCATATAGATAAATCATCCCTCCTTTGGAAGAAATGGTCTCCATTTCATTGAGGTCCCCTATCAGATGAGGAAATTTCTGCTGAATTTGGCCCCGGGTGAGCCACTTGCCTTGGTGTAGGAGCTGCCCTGCTTTGACGACTCAATAAAGCTGGATCCTTTGTTGTTGAGTGTCATTGATCTGTGTGTCCACAATATGATCATTGGATGCCTGTTGTATGCAGTCAGGGTTGAGCTCTATTGGTGTTATTTGTTTTTCTACTTCTAAGGTGTCCAATACTGGTGGGAAATAAGGGCCAAGGAGATCCACATTGAACACTGGGTGCAGACCAAGGAAAGGAGGAATATTGAGCTCAAAATAATTATTCCCCATGGCCTTGGTGATAGTGTATGACCCATAATGGAGTGGGTGAAGCTTCCTATGGGGTCTTGTAAGGAATTGTTTCTACAAGTGCAACCAAACTTGGTCACCCACCTGAAACTTATGTGGCACCCAATGCTGGTCATGGCACTATTTGTACTTGTCATTAGACTTATGTAGGATATATTGAACCTACTGGTGGATGTGATGGATCCTCTCAATGAACTGGGTGGCTTTGTTAGCTTTAGTTGGAGTAGGAGATGAGTCGGTTGAGGTGACCGCAAGGGGAAGTGCAACATCTATGGGACCCAATGGTTGGAATCCCAACCCCACCTGAAAGGGGTTGTGGCTAGTTGAGCTATGTAGGGATTGATTGTAGCTATAGGGGACAAATGGAAGGCTCTCATCCCATGTGCAAAGGTGATTTTAATTATACGTGCGAAGGATATGCACAATCATTTGATTTACAACCTCGGTTTGGCCATCTGTCTGGAGGTGGAAGGCCGTGGATTTGGTGATCTTGGTGTCTAGTAGTGACTAGAGGCTCGATGAGAATGTGATGAGAAATAGATTGTCCCGATATGAGACAATGGTTTGTGGGATTCCAAAATATACCTAGACTTGTTCAAAGAAGAGCTTGGCAGTGGCCTCTACTATGTTGCTCTTCTTGCAGGCAACTAGAAACACCATCTTAGAAAAGTGATCAATAACCACAAAAACATAGTCATTTCCTCTCTTGGTGGATGGGAGGCTAGACATGTAGTACATTGAGATGGATTCCCATGGCCTGTCAGTAGTAGGAAGAGGCGTGTACATGCCCTATTTCTTAGTGGTCGGTTTGGCAATAGTGCAGACAGTGCATGACTTGATATACTTGATGAGCTTCTGTCGAAGTTTCCGCCAGTAGAAATGTCTCTTTAGCATCACCACTATCATTTTGACGCCGAAGTGTCCTGCCACCCGAATGTAGTGGGCTTCCCATATCATATTTTCTCTCTCACTTGATGGAACATACATATGGCCCAGACGAGACAAGAACCCATCCTGAAGATGGAAATTATCGACAACTACATTTTCACCCAACATTTGGTAGGTGGTGGAGAAGTCAGGGTCTGTCTCATAGAGTTGGGGCCATCCAGATGTCTCATGGCCGCAAGAGTCTAGCACCGTGGTGAGTGCCATGACTGAAGGTTTTCTCAGGCAATCAACAACATGATTGGTGCTTCCTGTTTTATACTTGATGTTGAGGTGGACTTGATGCAAGTATGTGGACCACTTTTGATGGTGGTCATTCTGCAATTTCCCCATGTCTGCATGAACTACACTGGCTTATGATCAGTTTGGATGATTGTCTCCTTCGCAAGAATGTAATGTCTCCACTGGTGGCAGGCTTGCACAATGGAGTACATTTATTTGTCGTAAGTAGGGTACTTACAGACAGTATCTGACAATGTCTTACTATGATATCCCACGGGGTGGCCATGCTAAGTTAGAATGGCACCCACAACATAGTCTGAAGCATCTGTCTCGATCTCAAAGGGATGTTGCAGGTCTCGTAGTGAAAGTACTGGGGCTGAGAACAAGCACTTCTTCAAATCATCGAACCCTTGTTGTTGGGACTGACCCCACACAAATTTTTCCTTACCACCACCCCTATTTATTTGGCTGAGGGCCCATGCAATATGGGAGAATCCCAACACAAACCTGCGGTAGAAATTGGCAAGGCCCAAGAAGCTCTGAAGCTCAGTGAGTCTTGTTGGGGCTGGCCCGTCGTGGATGACTTGGATCTTGGCTAGATCCACATGTATTCCATGCTGATCAATGATGTATCCCAGGTAATGGACCCGGTCCATACTGAAGGAGCATTTTTTCAAGTTGGCGTATAGCTTGTGCTGCCGCAGGTTGTGCAGAACCAAATGAATATGCTGCAAGTTTTCGGCCCAAGTCTTGCTTTAAATTAGAGTGTTGTCGAGATACACCACTACAAAAGTATTGGTGAATATTCGTAGGATATCATCCATCATCCTCATGAAAGTGGCTAGGGAATTCATCAAACCAAAGGGCATGAACAATAATTCAAAAAGGCCTTCCTTTGAAGATGGTCTTACATACATCTATCTATTCTATCGGGACCTGGTGGTAGCCAGACTTCAGATAAATATTATTGAAGTATTTGGCCCCCATGAGTTGATCAAGGAGGTCATCGATTCAGGGAATCAGGTACCGGTTTCTGATTGTGGTTTTATTCAGAGACCGGTAATCAATACAGAGTCACCAAGTTCCATCTTTCTTCTGTACCAGCACGATTGGGCTCCTGCAAGGTGATGAAATGGGGTGAATGTGCCCCTTGTGGAGAAGTTCTTGGATATATCACTTGATCTCCTCATTCTCTAACAAAGAGCGATGATAGACTAGCCCATTGAGAAGCGGTGTGTCATGGGTCAGATCGATGGGGTGCTTGACCTAGCAGTGCAGAGGTACCCCTATAGATGAGGAGAATATATTCGAGTATTCCTCCAGGACCTTATCTACTTACTTCTGTTGTGTGGAGAGGTCAGCCACAGAGACCCTAAATGTGGTTGTGATCTTTCACTTATTCTGAGAGTGAATCATGAAGAAGACAAACTTCCCCATCTAAGAGATGACCTTCCTGCATTTCTTAGTAGAGATCAAGGAAATATCACTAGGTGGGACTGCCTCGGGTATCCTATTCAATTTCCTATTCAAAGTAATAATAACACTACGAATCCTATACTCATATACAACATGACATTTCCATAAATAAGTTTGGCCCAAAATAACATCACAAACTTTGAGAGGAGTAGCATCACACAATACATCATCTTTGAAGGGCTTGATGCCATATGACAGTCAACACTATTGGCTGATGCGAAGAACGCTTCCTTGGAAGAGCCATCCAATTGTGTAGGGTTGTGGGTGTGACATTTTTGGCATAGCCAACTGCTTGACAACCTCTGCTGAGATGAGGTTCTTCTAGCTACCGCTATCAATGATGAAGTGCAACGAGTTGCCTTTTACCCACATCTGTAAATGGAAGAGGCGCTCTCCTTCTTCTGGCTCATCTGGTTCACCAGGCTAGAGCTTGGTGGTAGAAATGGTGGCACTGGGTTCCATGTTAATGATCCATCTTCCCCTTTCTAGTTCTGGCTCAGAGTCAGAATCCACATCTGATTTAGAGGCTTTCACTTCGGCCACCAATGACTGTTTTGAGCGACAGTCAATAGTGTTATGCCAAGGGCTCTTATGGAAATCGCACCACTTCTCGGTATCTTTCTTTGTCTTTCCAATGTCCTTATTTGCTTGCGTCTTCGACTGGTAGTCCTGATACTATCCATATTTGCTCTGTCCTTTGTTCTGTGGGTTGGGGCCACCCTTTCCTGGCTTTTTTTGTGCGGGGTTCCTAGGCCTAAATTGTCGCGTCTTTTGTTTGATCTTCTGCTCGATTTTGATGGCATATCGATAGGCCGCATCCAAGGATGAGATGTCCAAAAATTCCATTTCGGTTTGGATGTATCTATGCAAAGCACCACGATACTTGAGAACTAGATGTCACACTGAATATTTGATACCCATTTTGGTGCGCATGGTATGGAAGATATTTGTTAAATCTCTCACTGCTTGGTCTCTTTCTTGCCACAGTGTGGTCCATTTGGTATATAGGTCATCATAACTTCTGACAGGGTAGTATTGTTCCTTAGTATCATCCCTGAAGGATTCCTAGGTGACCATGACTGAAAATAATGAGGTTTCCTCTATTTCCTTTTTCTCACAGAAAGTTTCCCAACAATCTTTGACATGGGGAATGGCTTTTAGGAGTGCAAAAGTAATATTTTCTCTATTTGAAAATTTACGGACAGAAAAATACCCTTCTAATATATTCAACCACTTGTCTACAACATCTGTGTCTATATGACCTTCAAATATAGGAATGTCAGAGTTTATTTGTACCTTGAAGGGGGTGGTGCCTCCATTAATAGAAGATGCATCGCCTGTTGGTAGCCGCCGAAGGATTTGCGCGAAACTATCCATCATCTCGTTCCTTTGTTGCACGAGGGATTCCTCAATCAACAGTTTGAAAGTATCTCATATCCCATCATCTTTCTTTTCTCCTACCATGAGAGGTCGCTTGGGCATGTGAGAGCTTCTGTCCTCAAGAGAGACAAGCTCGAGACCCAACGCTTTGTACTTCGACCTCGTTGGGGACATGCATTAAGACGACAAGGAGTAGACCGCTCTGATACCAATGATCTGGATTTTATGAGCAGAATGAAATGAATACAGATTATTAACAATTTCTTAACACAAAATAACAGAGATACAATAAAATTGGTTTTCTATTCAATAATGAAATAAGCTGAAACTGTAAAATGCAGTGGAAACAAGCTTGCTGGAATGGTGGCGGATTATCTCTGAGAAGAGATGTGACGGATGCATGCATTAAAAAGAAGAAGATTACAATGAGGATCTCAAGGAATTTTTACAATAAACAAGAATTCCCAAAACACTAGACATCCAAAAAACTAACCCTAGGAGATGAAGCGCCAAAAGTTATGTGGGCCCCGTTTGGGTAAGTTAGTACATCAACTTCCGAGGGTCGTAACTTTTGCATACGATCTCTGTTTTAGGAGTATGATAGCCCATTGGAAAGGTATCATCAAGGAGATAAATTTTGGGGGATTAAACATGAAATAGGTTGTCATTTAGGATCTATATCCCGAAAAACCTTCATTTAGGCCCTCAAAATGGCCCTGGAAGTTAAAACTGCTAAAAATAGTAAATTGCCAAAATTGTCAGAAAACTATTTTGAGACAGTTAGAAAAGGATGGTGGCCACCGATATACATATGGATCAATCCTCCCTCCTTAGGAAGAAATGGTCTCCATTGCGTTGAGGTCCCCCCATCAGATGAGGAAATTTCTGCTGAATTTGGCCCCAGGTGAGCCACTTGCCTTGGTGCAGGAGCTTCCCTGCTTTGATGACTCAATAAAGATGGATCCTTTGTTTTCGAGTGCCCTTGATCTATGTGTCCACAATATTATCATTGGATGCCTGTTGTATGGAGTCGGGGTTGAGCTATGTTGGTGTCAGTTGTTATGCTACTTCTGAGGTGTCCAATCCTGGTGGGAAATAAGGGCAAAGGAGATCCACATTGAACACTGGGTGCAGGCCAAGGAAAGGAGGAATGTTGAGCTCAAAAGAATTATCCACCATGGCCTTGGTGATAGTGTATAGACCATAATGGAGTGGGTGAAGCTTCCGACGGGGTCTTGTAAGGCATTCTTTCTGCAAGTGCAACCAAACTTTGTCGCCCACCTGAAACTTATGTGGCACCCGATGCTGATCATGACGCTATTTGTACTTGTCATTGGACTTCTGTAGGATATCTTGAACCTATTGGAATATGTGTTGGATATTCTCAATGAAATGGGTGGATTTTTTAGCTTCAGTTGGAGTAGGAGATGAGTCGGTCGAGGTGACTGGAAGGGGAAGTGAAACATCTATGGGACCCAATGGTTGGAATCCCAACCCCACCTAAAAGGGGCTATTGCCAGTTGAGCTATGCAGAGATCGATTGTAGCTATGATGGATATAGGGAAGGCTCTCATCCCATGTGAAAGGGTTCTTTGAATTATACATGCAAAGGATATGCATAATCATTCGATTTACAACCTCAGTTTGGCGATCTGTCTGGGGGTGGAAGGCCATGGATTTGGTGAGATTGGTGTCTAACAGTGACCAAAGGCTCAATGAGAATGTGCTGAGAAATTAAATGTCCCGATATGAAACAATTGTTTGTGGGATTCCAAAATATACCCAGACTCGTTCAAAGAAGATCTTGGTAGTGGCCTCTGTTGTGATGCTCTTCCTGCAGGAAACTAGAATCACCATCTTAGAAAAGAGATCAACAACCACAAAAACATAGTCATTTCCCCACCTTGTGGACAGGAGACCCGACATGTAGTCCATTGAGATGGATTCCCATGGCTTGTTAGGAGTAGGAAGAGGGGTGTACATGCCCTGTTTCTTAGTGGTCGGTTTGGAAATATCGTAGGCAGTGCAGGACCTGATATACTTCTTGACCTCCTTCCACCAAACTGTAGTGGGCTTCCCATATCATCTTTTCTCGCTCACAAGATGGAACACAGATATGGCCTAGACGACACAACAAACCATCCTGAAGATGGAAATTATTGACAACTATGTTTGCACCCAACATTTGGTAGGTGGTCGAGAATTCAAGGTCTATCTCATAGAGTTGGGGCCATCTAGATGTCTCATAGCCTCAAGAGTATAGCACCGAGGTGAGTCTAGCACCAAGGTGAGTTCTGCGACTGGCGGTCTTCTCAGGCAATCAACGACGTGATTGGTGCTTCCTGTTTTATAATTGATGTTGAGGTGGAATTTCTGCAAGTATGTGGACCACTTTTGATGGCGGTCATTATACAATTTTCCTTGTGTCTGCATGAACTGAAGTGGCTTATGATTAGTGTGGATGACTGTCTCCTTCCCAAGAATGTAATGTCTCCCCTGGCGGTAGGCTTTCACAATGGAGGACATTTCTTTGTCGTAAGTAGGGTACTTACAGACAATACATGACAGTGTCTCACTATGATAAGCCACGGGGTGGCTGTGCTAAGTGATAACGACACCCATGGCATAGTATGAAGCATCTATCTCGATCTCAAAGGGATGTTGCAGGTCTGGTAGTGAAACTACTAGGTTTGAGCACAAGCACTACTTCAAATCATTGAATGCTTGTTGTTGGGACCAACCCCATGAAAATTTCTCCTTACCACCACCCCTTTTTATTTGGCTAAGGGCCTAGGCAATATGGGAGAATCCCAACATGAACCTGCGGTAGATATTGGTGAGGCCGAAGAAGCTCCGAAGCTCCGAAGCTCAGTGAGTGTTATTGGGGTTGGCCAGTCGTGGATGACTTGGATATTGGCTGGATCCACATGTACGCCATGCTGATCAATGATGTATCCCAGGTAATGGACCCAGTCCATGCCAAAGGATCATTTTTCCATGTTGGCGTATAGCTTGTGCTACTGCAGGGTGTGCAGAACCAGTTGAATATGCTAAGAGTGTTCGTTCCAAGTCTTGCTGTAAATTAGAATGTTGTCCAGATACACCACTAGAAAATTATTGGTGAATGGTCACATGATATCGTCGATCATCCTCATGAAAGTGGTTGGGGCATTTTTCAAACCAAAGGGAATGACCAACCATTTAGAAAGACATTCCTTTGAATTGAAGGAGGTATTCCATACATTTGTCTGTTCTATCAGGACCTGGTGCTAGCCAGACTTCAGATCAATCTTACTGAATTATTTGGACCCTGTGAGTTGATTAAGGAGGTTGTCGATTCAGGGAATCAGGTACCGGTTTCTAGATCTGATTTTATTCAGAGCTCGGTAATCAATACATAGTTTCCAAGTTCCATGTTTGTTCTATATCATCACGATTAGGCTCCCAAAGGCAATGAGCTGGGGCAGATGTGACCGTTGTGGAGAATTTCTTAGATCTATCACTTGATCTCCTCATTCTCTAACAAAGAGTGACGATAGACTGGCCCATTTGGCAAGAGTGCATCGGGGGTCGTATCGATGGGGTACTTGACCTGGCAGTGCAGAGGTACTTTTGTAGGTGAGGAGAATATATCTGATTATTCCTCCACAACCTTATCTTCTTGCTTTTGTTGTGTGGAGAGGTTGGCCACATAGAACCTGTATGTGGCTATGATCTTTCGCTTATTCTAAGAGAAAATCACGAATAAGACAAACTTCTCCGTATGAGAGATGACCTTCCTACATTTCTTAGAAAAGATCAAGGAAATAGAACTAGGTGGCACTGCCTTGGGTATACTGTACAATTTCATGTTCAAAGTAATAATAAAACTATGAGGTCTAGAGTCACATACATCATGGGGTTTCCATAAATAAGGTTGGCCCAAAAGAACATCACAAACTTTGAGAGGAGAAACATCACACAATCCCTCGTCTTTAAAGGGCTTGATTCTATATGACAATCGACACTGTTGGCTAACGCAGAGATCGCTTCCTTGGTAGAGCCATCCAATAGTGTAGGGTTGTGGGTGTGATGTTGTTGGCAGGGCCAACCACTTGATGAACTCTATTGAGATGAGGTTCTTCTGGCTACCGCTATCAATGATGAAGTGCAGATGGGTGCCTTTTACCCACATCTGTGAATGGAATATGCACTCCCCTTCTTCTGGCTTGTCTGGTTCACCAGGCTGGAGCTTGGTAGTAGCAACGGTGGCACTGGGTTCCATGTCAATAATCCATCTTCCCCTTTTTGGTTTTGGCTCGGAGTTATAATCCGCATCTAACTTAGAGTCTTTCTATTTTCAGCCACCAACGAATATTTTTAGCGGCAGTCAACAGTGTTATGCCAAGGGATTTTATGGAAGTCGCACCACTTCTCGGTATCTTTCTTTGTCTTTCCGGTGTCCTTCTTTGCTTGCGGCTTGGACTGGTAGTCCTGATACTATCCATCTTTTCTTTGTGCTTTTTTCTTTGGGTTAGGGCTGCCCTATCCTGGCTTTTGTTATGAGGGGTTCCCAGGCCCAAATTGTCGCGTCTTTTGTTTGAGCTTCTGCTCGATTTTGATGACATATTGGTAGGCTGCGCCCAAGGATGATATGTCTAGAAATTCCATTTTGGTCTAGATGTATCTATGTAGAGAACTGCGATACTTGAGCACCATATGTCGCTCCTAATATTTGATACTGAGCTTGGTGCGCAAGGTATGGAAGATATTTGTGAAATCTAGTACTGCTTGGTCACTTTCTTGCCGTAGTGTGGTCCATTTGGTATACATGTCATCATAACTTCCGACAGGGTAGTATTGTTCCTTAATAACATCGCTGAAGGATTCCCAAGTGGCCATGACTGAAAATAATGAGGTTTCCTCTATTTTCTTTTTCTCACAGAAAGTTTCCCACTAATCTTTGACATGGGGAATGACTTTGAGGAGTGAAAAAGTAATCTTTTCTCTATTCGAAAAGTTATGGACAAAAAAATACCATTCTAGTAGATTCAACCACTTGTCTACAACATTTGTGTCTATCTGACCTTCAAATATAGGAATATCGAAGTTTATTTGTACCTTGAATGGGGTAGTGCCTCCATTCGAAGAATATACGTTTCCTGTTGGTAATCGCCGAAGGATTTGCGTGAAACTATCCATCATCTCATTCCTTTATTGCATGAGGGATTCCTCAATCAACAGTTTGAAATGATCTCATGTCCCGTCATATTTATTTTCTCCTACCATGAGAGGTTTCTTGGGTGTGTGAGAACTTCTATCCTCAAGAGAAACAAGCTCGAGACGCAACTCTTTGTACTCCGACCTCGTTGGGGACATGCATTAAGACGACAAGGAGTAGTCCGCTCTGATACCACTGATACATATTTTATGAGAAGAACGAAATGAATACAGATTATTAACAGGTTCTTAACACAAAATAATAGAGATATAGTAAAATTGTTTTTCTATTGAAGAATGAAATAAGATGAAATTGTAAAATGCAGAGGAAACAAGCTTGCTGGAATAGTGGCAGCTTATCTCTGAGAAGAGGTGTGATGGCTGCACGCATTCACAAGAAGAAGATTGCAATGAGGCTCTGAAGGCATTTTTACAATAAACAAGAATGCCAAAAAACCCTAGACATCCAAAAACCTAACCCTAGGAGATGAAGCACCAAAAGTCATGTGGTCCCCATTTGGGTAAGTTAGTACATCAACTTCCCACGGTCGTAACTTTTGCATACGATCTCCGTTTTAGGCATGCGATAGCCTGTTTTAAAGGTAACATCGAGGAGATTTATTTTGGGGGCTCAATCAAGCCTTAGGACCACATTTAGGAGCTTGATCCCAAAAATTCTTCATTTAGGCCCTCAAAATGGCCCCGGAAGTTAAAACTGCTATAAATAGTAAATTGCCAAAATTGTCATAAAACTATTTTGAGCCAGTTGGAAAAGGTGGGTGGCCACTGATATCCATATAGATCAATCCTCAATCCTTAGGAAGAAATGGTCTCCATTGCATTGAGGTCCCCCATTAGATGAGGAAATTTCTGCTGAATTTGGCCCCGGGTGAGCCACGTGCCTTGGTGCAGGAGCTGCCCTGCTTTGACGACTCGATAAAGATGGATCTTTTGTTGTCGAGTGCCCTTGATCTATGTGTCCAAAATATGATCATTGGATTATTATTGTATGCAGTCAGGGATGAGCTCTGTTGGTATCAGTTATTCTGCTACTTTTGAGGTGTCCAATACTGTTGGGAAATAAGGGCGAAGGAGATCCACATTGAACACTGGGTGCAGGCCAAGGAAAGGAGGAATGCTGAGATAAAAATAATTATCCCCCATGACCTTGGTGATAGTGTATGAACCATAACAGAGTGGGTGAATCTTCCGATGGGGTCCTGTAAGGCATTCTTTCTAGAAGTGCAACTAAACTTTGTCGCCCACTTGAAACTTATGTGGCACCCGATGCTGATCATGACGCTTTTCGTACTTGTCATTGGATTTCTCTAGGATATATTGAACCTGTTGGAAGATGTTTTGGATCCTCTCAATGAACTGGGTGGATTTGTCAACTTCAGTTGGAGCAGGAGATGAGTCGGTCGAGGTGACCACAAGGGGAAGTGTAACATCTATGGGACCCAATGGTTGGAATCCCAACCCCACCTGAAAGGGGCTATGGCAGATTGAGCTATGCAGGGATCGATTGTAGATATGATGGACATAGGGAAGGATCAAATCCCCTAGGCAAGGGTGCTTTGAATTATACATGTGAAGGATAAGCACAATCATTCAATTTACAACTTTGGTTTGGCCATCTTTCTGGGGGTGGAAGGCCATGGATTTGGTGAGCTTGGTGTCTAGCAGTGACCAGAGGCTCGATGAGAATGTGCTAAGAAATCGAAATTCCCAATATGAGACAATGGTTTGTGGGATTACAAAATGTACCCAGACTCGTTCAAATAAGAGCTTGGAAGTGGCCTTTGCTGTGATTCTCTTCTTGCAGGCAACTAGAATCGCCTTCTTAGAAAAGCGATCAACAACAACAAAAACACAGTGATTTTCCTGCTTAGTGGATGGGACGCCCGACATGTAGTCCATTGCTATGGATTCCCATGGCCTATCAGGAGTAGGAAGAGGGGTGTATAGACCCTGTTTCTTAGTGGTCAGCTTGGCAATAGCGCAAGTAGTGCATGACCTGATATACTTGTTGACCTCCTCTAAAAGTTTCATCTAGTAGAAATGTTTCTGTAGCATCTCCACTATATTTTTGATGCCGAAGTGTCCTGCCACCCAAATGTAGTGGGCTTCCCATATCATCTTTTCTCGCTCACTTGATGGAACATAGATATGGCCTAGATGACACAAAAACCCATCTTGAAGATGGAAATTATCGATAACTGCATTTGCACCCAAGATTTGGTAGGTGGTTGGAGAAGTCAGGGTCTGTCTCATAGAGTTGGGGCCATCTAGATGTCTCATGGCCGCAAGAGTCTAGCATTGATGTGAGTGTCATGACTACCACTATCATCGATGAAGTGTAGCGGGGTGCCTTTTAACCACATCTATGAATGGAAGAGGCGCTCTCCTTCTTCTGGCTCATCTTGTTCACCAGGATGGAGCTTGGTGGTTGCCACGGTGGCACTGGGTTCCACGTCAATGATTTGTCTTCCCCTTTCTGGTTCTAGCTCAAAGTCAGAATCTACATTTGATTCAAAGGCTTTCAATTCAGCCACTACTGACTATTTTGAGGAGCATTCAACACTGTTATGCCAAGGGATCTTATGGAAGTCGCACCAATTCTCGGTATCTTTCTTTGTCTTTTCGATGTCCTTATTTGCTTGTGGCTTGGACTGGTAGTCTTGATACTGTCCATCTTTGCTCTGTCCTTTGTTCTGTGGGTTGGGCAAACCCTTTCCTGGCTTCTGTTGTGAGGGGTTCCCAGGCCCAAATTTCCACGTCTTTTGTTCGAGCTTCTGCTCAATTTTGACGACATATCGGTAGTCCACTCCCAAGGATGAGATGTCAAGAAATTCCATTTCAGTCTGGATGTATCTATGCAGAGCATTGCGATACTTGAGTACCCGATATCGCTCCTAATATTTGATACCCAACTTGGTGCGCAAGGTATGGAAGATATTTGTGAAATATGGCACTGATTGGTCTCTTTCTTGCCACAGTGTGGTCCATTTGGTATATAGGTCGTCATAACTTTCGACAGGGTATTATTGTTCCTTAATAACAACTCTGAAGGATTCCCAGGTGGACGTGACTGAAAATAATGAGGTTTCCTCTGTTTCCTTTTGCTCACAGAAAGTTTCCCACCAATATTTGACATGGGGAACGACTTTGTGGAGTGCAAAAGTAATCTTTTCTGTATTCGAAAAGTTATCGACAGAAAAATACCCTTCTAGTAGATTCAACCACTTGTCTACATCATCTGCGTCTATCTGACGACAAGGAGAATACTGCTCTGATACCATTGATCCAAATTTTATGAGAAGAATGAAATGAATATAGATTATTAACAAGTGCTTAACAAAAAATAGCAAAGATATAGTAAAATTGGTTTTCTATTCAATAAAAAAATAAGCTGAAACTATAAAATTCAGTGGAAACAAGCTTGTTGGAATGGTGGCGGCTTATCTCTAAGAAGAGATGTGACTCTTGCGTGCATTCGCAAGAAGAAGATTAAAATGAGGCTCTGAAGGCATTTTTACAATAAAAAATAATTCCAAAAAACCTAGACATCCAAAAGACTAACCCTAGGAGATGAAGCACCAAAAGTCATGTGGGCCCCATTTGGGTAAGTTAGTACATCAACTTCCCGTGGTCGTAACTTTTGCATACAATCTCCGTTTTAGGCATGTGATATCCCATTACAAAGGTATCATTGAGGAGATTCATTTTGGGGGATAATTCATACCTTATGAAACCATTGAGGATATCGATCCCGAAAAACCTTCATTTAGGCCCTCAAAATGGCCTCGAAAGTTAAAACTGCTAAAAATAGAAAATTGCCAAAATTGTCAGAAAACTGTTTTGAGACAGTTGGAAAAGGTGGGTGGCCACTGATATACATATGGATAAATCCTCCCTCCTTAGGAAGAAATGGTCTCCATTTCATTTAGGTCCCCCATCAGATGAGGAAATTTCTGCTGAATTTGGCCCTGCGTGAGCCACTTGCCTTGGTGCAGGAGTTTCCCTGCTTTGACGACTCGATAAAGTTGGATCCTTTGTTGCCGAGTGCCCTTGATCTGTGTGTCTACAATATTATTATTGGATGCCTATTGTATGCAGTTAGGGTTTAGATCTGTTGGCTTCAGTTGTTCTTTTACTTCTGCGGTGTTCAATACTGGTTGGAAATAAGGGTGAAGGAGATCCACATTGAACACTGGGTGTATGCCAAGGAAAGGAGGAATGTTGAGCTCGAAAGAATTATCCCCCACAAACTTGGTGATAGTGTACAACCCATAAAAGAGTGGGAGAAGCTTCTGATGGGGTCCTTTAAGGCATTCTTTCTACAAGTGCAACCAAACTTTTTCGCCCACCTGAAACTTATGTGGCACCCGATGCTGATCATAGAGTTGTTTGTACTTGTCATTGGACTTCTGTAGGATATCTTGAACCTATTTATGGATGTGATGGATACTCTCAATGAACTAGGTGGCTTTGTCAGCTTCAGTTGGAGCAGGAGATGACTTGGTCGAGGTGACCACAAGGGGAAGTGAAACATCTATGGGACCCAATGGTTGGAATCCAAACCCCACCTGAAAGGGGCTGTGGCCGGTTGAGCTATGTAGAGCTTGATTGTAGATATGCTGGACATAGGGAAGGATCTCATCCCATGTGCAAGGGTTCTTTGAATTATACATGAGAAGGATATGGACAATCATTCGATTTACTACCTTGGTTTGGCCATCTGTCTGGGGTTGGAAGGCCGTGGATTTGGTGAGCTTGGTGTCTAGCAGTGACCAGAGGCTTGACTAGAATGTGTTGATAAATTGATTGTCTCAATATAAGACAATGTTTTTTGGGGTTCCAAAATGTACCCACACTCGTTCAAAGAAGAGCTTGGTAGTGGCCTCTGTTGTGATGCTCTTCTTGTAGACAACTACAATCGCCATCTTAGAAAAGTGATCAACAACCACAAAAACAAAGTCATTTCCCCTCTTGGTGGATGGGAGGCCCGACATGTAGTCCATTGAGATGGATTCCCATGGCATATTAGGAGTAGGAAGAGGGGTGTACAAGCCCTATTTCTTAGTGGTCGGTTTGGCAATAGTGCAGGCAGTGTAGGACCTGATATACTTGCTGACCTCCTGTCAAGGTTTAGGCCACTAGAACTATTTGTATAGCATCGACACTATCTTTTCGATGCCAAAGTGTCCTACCATCTGACTGTAGTGGGATACCCATATCATCCTCTCTCACTCACTTGATGGAACACAGATATGGCCCAGACGACACAACAACCCATCCTCAAGATGGAAATTATAGACAACTGCATTTGCACCCAACATTTGGTAGGTGTTGGAGAAGTTAGGGTTTGTCTCATAGAGTTGGGGACATCCATATGTCTCATGGCTACAAGAGTCTAGCACCATGGTGAGTGTTGTGATTGGCGGTCTTCTCAAGTAATCAATGACGCGATTGGTGCTTCTTGTTTTATACTTGATGTTGAGGTGGAATTGCTGCAAGTATGTGGACCACTTTTGATAGCGGTCATTCTGCAATTTTGCCTGTGTCTATATGAACGACAGTGGCTTATGATCAGTGTGGATGACTATATCCTTCCCAAGAATGTAATGTCTCCACTAGCGACGGTATTTCACAATGGAGTACATTTCTTTGTCGTAATTAGGGTACTTACAAACAGTATCTGACAGTGTCTCACTATGATAGGACATGAGGTGGCCGTGCTAAGTGAGAAAGATGCCCACGACATAGTCTGAAGCATCTATCTCGATCTCAAAGGGATGTTGCAGGTCTCGTAGTGAAAGTACTGGGGCTGAGCGCAAGCGCTGCTTCAAATTATTGAACACTTGTTGTTGGGACTGACCCCACACAAATTTTTCCTTACCACCACCCCTTTTGATTTGGCTAAGGGCCCATGCAATATGGGAGAATTACAACACAAACCTACAGTAGAAATTGACAAGGCCCAAGAAACTCTGAATCTTAGTGAGTGTTATTGGGGCTGACTAGTCACGGATGACTTGGATCTTGGCTGGATCCACATGTAAGCCATGGTGATCAATGATGTAGCCTAGGTAATGGACCCGGTGCATGCTGAAGGAGCATTTTTCTAAGTTGGCATATAGCTTGTGCTGCCGCAGGGTGTGCAGAACCTGTTGAATATGCTGCAAGTGTTCGACCCAAGTCTTCCTGTAAATTAGAATGTCGTCCATATACAACACTACAAAATTATTGGTGAATGGTCGCAGTATATTGTCCATCATCCTCATGAAAATGGCTGGGGCATTTTTCAACCTAAAGGGCATGACCAACCATTCAAAAAGGCCTTTGACTTGAAGGCGGTCTTCCATACATATGTTTGTTCTATCGGGACCTGGTGGTAGCCAGACTTTAGATCAATCTTACTGAAGTATTTGGCCCCTGTGAGTTGATCAAGGAGGTCATCGATTTGGGGAATCGGGTACCAGTTTCTAATTTTGATTTTATTCATAGCACGGTAATCAATACAGAGTCACCAGGTTCCATCTTTCTTCTGTACCAACACAATTGGGCTCCTGGAAGGTGATGAGATGGGGAATATGTTCCCCTTGTGCAGAATTTCTTAGATCTGTCGCTTAATATCCCCATTATCTAACAAAGAGTGATGATAGAATGGCCCATTAGGTAGCGGTGCATCCAGGGTCAGATTGATGGGGTGCTTGACCTGACAGTGTAGGGGCACCCCTATAGGTGAGAATAAGATATCTGAGTATTCCTCCATGACCTTATCTACTTTCTTCTACTGTGTGGATAGGTCAGCTGTAGAGACCCTAGATGTGGCTCTGATCTTTCTCTTATTCTAAGAGTGAATCACGAAGAAGACAAACTTTCCTGTCTGAGAGATGACCTTCCCGCATTACTTAGAAGAGATCAATGAAATAACACTAGGTGGGACTACCTCGGGTATCCTGTACAATTTCCTATTCAAAGTAATAATAACACTACGACACCTAGACTCAGATACAACATGAATTTTCCATAAATAAGGTTGGCCCAAAATAACGTCTCAAACTTCGAGAGGAGCAACATCACACAATACCTCATCTTTGAATTTCTTGATGCCGTACGACAATCGACACTGTTGGCTGATGCAAAGATCGCTTCCTTGGCATAGCCATCCAATGGTGTAGGGTTGTGGGTGAGGCATTGTTGGCAGGGCCAACCGCTTTATGACCTCTGTCGAGATGAGGTACTTCTGGCTACCTCTATCAACGATGAAGTGCAATGGTGTGCCTTTTACCCACATCTGTGAATGGAAGAGGTGCTCTCCTTATTTTAGCTCATCTGGTTCACCAAACTGGAGCTTGGTGGTAGAAATGGTGGCATTGGGTTCCACGTCAATGATCTGTCTTCCCCTTTTTGGTTTTGGCTCAGATTCATAATCTACATCTGATTCAGAGGCTTTCAATTCAGCCACCAACGACTGTTTTGAGCCGCAGTCAACAATGTCATGCCAAGGACTCTTATGGAAGTCGCACCACTTCCCGATATCTTTGTTTGTCTTTCCAGTGTCCTTATTTTATTACATCTTGGACTAGTAGTCCTGATACTATCCATCTTTTCTCTGTCCTTTGTTCTATGGGTTTTGGCTGCCCTTTCCTGTCTTTTGTTGTGAGGGGTTCCCAGGCCCAAATTGCCGGGTCTTTTGTTTGAGCTTCTGCTCGATTTTGACGACATATCGGTAGGCCGCACCCAAGGATGAGATGTCCATAAATTCTATTTCGGTCTATATGTATCTATGCAGAGCACCATGATACTTGAGCACTAGATGTCACTCTGAATCTTTGATACCCATCTTGGTGCACAATGTATGGAAGATATTTGTGAAATCTGGCACTCCTTGGTCTCTTTCTTGATGTAGTGTGGTACATTTGGTATACATGTCATCATAACTTCCGATAGGGTAGTATTGTTCCTTAATAGAATCCTTGAAGGATTCCCAGGTGGCTATGACTAAAAATAATGATTTTTCCTCTGTCTCCTTTTGCTCACAGAAATTTTCCCACCAATCTTTGACATGGAGAACGTCTTCGAGGAGCGCAGAAGTAATCTTTTCTCTATTCAAAAAGTTATGGGCAGAAAAATACCCTTCTAGTAGATTCAACCACTTGTCTACAACATATGTGTCTATCTGACCTTCAAATATAGGAATATCGAAGTTCATTTGTACCTTGAAGGGGTGGCACCTCCGTTCGAAGAATATGCGTCGCCTGTTGGTAGTCGTCGAAGGATTTGCGTGAAACTATCCATCATCTCGCTCCTCCATTGTGTGAGGGATTCCTCAATCAACAGTTTGAAAGGATCTCCTGTCCCATCATATTTATTTTCTCCTACCATGAGAGGTCACTTGGGTGTGTGAGAGATTCTATCTTCAAGAGAAACAAGCTCGACACCCAACTCTTTGTACTCCGACCTCATTGGGGACATGCATTAAGACGACAAGGAGAAGACCGCTCTGATACCACTGATCTAGATTTTATGAGAAGAAAAAAATGAATATAGATTATTAAGAAGTTCTTAACAAAAAATAATAGAGATACAGTAAAACTGGTTTTCTATTCAATAACGAAATAAGATGAAACTGTAAAATGCAGCGGAAACAAGCTTGCTGGAATAGTGGCGGCTTATCTCTGAGAAGAGATGTGACGGTTGTGTGCATTCACAAGAAGAAGATTACAATGAGGCTCTGAAGAAATTTTTACAATAAACGAGAAGGCCAAAAACCATAGACATCCAAAAACCTAACCCTAGGAGATGAAGCGCCAAAAGTCACGTGGGCCCCGTTTGGGTAAGTTAGTACATCAACTTCTCGGGGTCGTAACTTTTGCATACGAGCTCTATTTTAGGCATGTGATAGCCCATTGGAAAGGTATCATAGAGGAGATTAATTTTTTGTGCTCAATCATTCCTTACATTATCATTGTGGATCTCGATCCCAAAAAACATTCATTTAGGCCCTCAAAATGGTCCCGGAAGTTAAAACTGCTAAAAATAGTAAAATGCCAAAATTGTCAGAAAACTGTTTTGAGCCAGTTAGCCAGTTGGAAAATGTGGGTGGCCACCGATATACGTATTGATCAATACTCAGTCCTTAGGAAGAAATGGTATCCATTTCATTGAGGTCCCCCATCAGATGAATAAATTTCTGCTAAATTTGGCCCCAGGTGAGCCACTTGCCTTGGTGCAGGAGCTTCCCTACTTTGACGACTCGATAAAGATGGATCCTTTTTTGTCAAGTGCTCTTGATCTATGTGTAAAAAATATGATCATTGGATGCCTATTGTATGCATTCGAGGTTGAGATCTATTGGTGTCAATTCTTCTGCTACTTCTAAGGTGTCCAATACTGGTGGAAAATAAGGGCGAAGGAGATCCACATTGAACACTGGGTGCAGGCCAAGGAAAGGAGGAATGTTGAGCTCAAACGAATTATCCCCCATGGCCTTGGTGATAGTGTATGACCCATAATAGAGTGGGCGAAGCTTCCGATGGGGTGTTGTAAGGCGTTCTTTCCAGAAGTGCAACCAAACTTTGTTACCCACCTGAAACTTATGTGGCACACAATACTGATTGTGGCACTGTTTGTACTTGTCATTGGACTTCTATATTATATATTGAACCTATTGGTGGATGTGCTTGATCCTCTCAATGAACCGGGTGGCTTTTTCAGCTTTAGTTGGAGCAGGAGATGAGTCAGTCGAGGTGAGCACAAGGGGAAGTGAAACATCTATGGGACCCAATGGTTGGAATCCCAAACCCACCTGAAAGGGGTTGTGGCCGATTGAGATATTCGGGACTCGATTGTAGCTATGATGGAAATAGGGAAGCCTATCATCCCATGTGCAAGGGTTCTTTGAATTATACATGTGAAGGATATGCAAAATCATTCGATTTAAAACCTCGGTTTGTCCATCTGTTTGGGGGTGGAAGGCCGTGGAATTGGTGATCTTGGTTTCTAGTAGTGACCAGAGGCTCGACTAGAATGTGCTGAGAAATAGACTATCTCAATTTGAGACAATGGTTTGTGGGATTCCAAAATGTACCTAGACTCTTTCAAATAAGAGCTTGGTAGTGGCCTCTATTGTGATGCTCTTATTGCAGGCAACTAGAATCGCCATCTTAGAAAAGTGATCAACAACCACAAAAACACAGTCATTTCTCTGCTTGGTGGACAAGAGGCCCAACATGTAGTCCATTGAGATTGATTCCCATGGCCTGTCAAGAGTAGGAAGAGGGGTGTACAGGCCCTGTTTCTTAGTGGTCGGTTTGGAAATAATGCAGGCAGTGCAAGACCTGATATACTTGTTGACCTCCTGTCGAAGTTTCAACTAGTAGAAATGTTTTTGTAGCATCGACTTTGTATTTTCAATGCCTAAGTGTCCTGCCTCCAAACTGTAGTGGGCTTTCCATATCATCTTCGCTCACTCACTTTATGGAACACAGATATGTCCCAGATGACACAACAACCCATCTTCAAGATGGAAATTATCGACAACTGTGTTTTCACCCAACATTTAGTAGGTGATGGAGAAGTCAGGGTCTGTCTCATAGAGTTGGGGTCATCCAGATGTCTCATGGCCGCAAGAGTCTACCACCATGGTGAGTGCCATGACTAGCGGTCTTCTTAGGCAATCAACGACGTGATTGGTGCTTCCTGTTTTATACTTGATGTTGAAGTGGAATTGAGTATGTGGACCACTTTTGATGGTGTTCATTCTACAATTTTCCCTATTTCTGCATGAACTGCAGTGGCTTATGATCAGTGTGGATGACTGTCTCCTTCCCAAGAATGTAATGTCTCCACTGGCGGCAGGCTTGCAAAATGGAGTACATTTCTTTATCGTAAGTAGGGTACTTACAGAAAGTATCTGACAGTGTCTCACTATGATAGGCCATAGGGTGGATGTGCTAAGTGAGAACGGTGCCAACGACATATTCTGAAGCATCTGTCTTGATCTCAAAGGGATGTTGTAGGTCTAGTAGTGAACATATTAGCTCTGAGCACAAGCGTCGCTTCAAATCATCGAATGCTTGTTGTTGGGACCGACCCCACGTAAATTTCTCCTTACCACCACCCCTATTTATTTGGCTGAGGGCCCATGCAATATGGGATAATCCCAACATGAACCTATGGTAGAAATTGGCAAGGCCCAAGAAGCTTTGAAGCTCAGTGAGTGTTGTTGAGGCTGGCTAGTCTCAGATGAATTTGATCTTGGCTGGATCCACATGTATGCCATGCTGATTAATGATTTAGGCCAGGTAATGGACCCAATCCATGATGAAGGAGCATTTTTCCAAGTTGGCATATAGCTTGTGCTGTCGCAGGGTGTGTAGAAACTGCTGAATATCCTACAAGTGTTCGACCCAAGTCTTGCTGTAAATTAGAATGTCATCCAGATACACCACTACAAAATTATTGGTGAATGGTCACAGGATATCGTCCATCATCCTCATGAAAGTGGCTGGGGCATTTTTCAAACCAAAGGGCATGACTAACCATTCAAAAAGGCCTTCCTTTGATTTGAAGGCGGCCGTCCATACATCTGTATGTTCTATCGAGACCTGGTGGCAGCCAGACTTCAGATCAATCTTACTGAAGTATTTGACCCCCATGAGTTGATAAAGGAGGTCGTCGATTTGGGGAATCAGGTACCGGTTTCTAACTGTGATTTTATTGAGATCCCGGTAATCATTATAGAGTCTCCAGGTTCCATCTTTCTATTGTACCAACATGATTGGGCTCCTGCAAGGTGATGAGATGGGGCAGATGTGCCCCTTGTGGAGAAGTTCTTGGGTCTATCACTTGATATCCTCATTCTCTAACAAAGAGTGACGATAGACTGGCCCATTAGGCAGCGATGCGTTGGGGGTCAGATCGATGGGGTGGTTGACCTGGCAGTGCAGAGGTACCCCTGTAGGCGAGGAGAAGATATCTGATTATTCCTCCACGACCTTATCTACTTGCTTCTGCTGTGTGGAGAGGTTGGCCACAGAGACCCTAGATGTGGCTGTGATCTTTATCTTATTTTGAGAGTGAATCATGAAGAAGACAAACTTCCCCGTCTGAGAGATAACCTTCCTGCATTGCTTAGCAGAGATCAAGGAAATAGAACTAGGTGGGACTGCCTCGGGTATCGTGTATAATTTCCTATTCAAAGTAATAATAACACTATGAGGCCTCTGCTATGATGCTCTTATTGTAGGTAAATAGAATCTCCATCTTAGAAAAGAGATCAACAACCATAAAAACACAGTCATTTCCCCGCTTGGTGGA
>SNQJ01S0001443.1:272775-299112 GCA_010110895.2 Picea sitchensis
AACCATAAAAACACAGTCATTTCCCCGCTTGGTGGATGGGAGGCCCGACATGTAGTCCATTGAGATGGATTCCCATGGCCTGTTAGGAGTAGGAAGAGGGGTGTATAGGCCCTGTTTCTTAGTGGTCGGTTTGGAAATAGCGTAGGTAGTGCAAGACCCATATCATCTTTTCTTTCTCACTTGATGGAACACAGATATCGCCTAGACGACACAACAACCCATCCTGAAGATGGAAATTATCGACAAATGCGTTGGCACCCAACATTTGGTAGGTGGTAGAGAAGTTAGGGTCTATCTCATAGAGTTGGGGCCATCCATATGTCTCATGGATGCAAGAGTCTAGCACCATGGTGATTTCCGCGACTGGAGGTCTACTTAGTCAATTAGTGACGCTATTGGTGCTTCCTATTTTATACTTGATGTTGAGGTGGAATTGCTGCAAGTATGTGGACCACTTTTGATGGCGGTCATTCTGCAATTTTCCCTATGTCTGTATAAATTGTAGTGGCTTATGATCAGTGTGGATGACTGTCTCCTTCCCAAGAATGTGATGTCTCCAATGGCAATAAGCTTTCACAATGGAGTACATTTCTTTTTCATAAGTAGGGTACTTATGGACATTATCTGACAATGTCTCGCTATGATAGGCCACGGGGTGGTCGTGCTAAGTGAGAACGACACCCATGGAATAGTATGAAGCATCTGTCTCGATCTCAAAGATATTTTGCAGGTCTGGTAGTGAAATTACTGGGGCTAATCACAAGCATTGCTTCAAATCATCGAACACTTGTTGTTGGGACCGAGCCCATGAAAATTTCTCCTTACCACCAACCCTGTTTATTTAGCTGAGGGCCCATGCAATATGGGAGAGTGCCAACATGAACCTGTGGTAGAAATTGGCAAGGCCCAAGAAGCTCCGAAGCTCAGTGAGTGTTTTTGGGGCTGGCTAGTCATGGATGACTTGGATCTTGGCTGGATCCACATGTATGCCATGCTAATCAATGATGTAGAGAAGGTAATGGAATCGGTCCATGCCGAAGGAGAATTTTTCCAAGTTGGCGTATATCTTGTGCTATCATAGGGTGTGCAGAACCTGCTGAATATGCTGCAAGTGTTTGGCCCAAGTCTTGTTATAAATTAGAATGTTGTCTAGATACACCACTACAAAATTATTGGTGAATGGTCGTAGGATATCGTCCATCATCCTCATGAAAGTGGCTGGGGAATTTTTCAAACCAAAGGGAATGACCAACAATTCAAAAAGGCCTTATTTTGACTTGGAGGCGGTCTTCCATGCATCTGTCTGTTCTATCAAGACCTGGTGGTAGCCAGACTTCAGATCAATCTTACTAAAGTATTTGGCCCCCATGAGTTGATCAAGGAGGTTGTCGATTCGGGGAATCGGGTACCGGTTTCTGACTATGTGTTTATTCAGAGCCCGATAATCATTACAGAGTCGTCAGGTTCCATATTTCTTCTGTACTAGCATGATTTTGCTCCTAGAAGGTGATGAGCGAGGGAGGATGTGCCCCTTGTGGAGAATTTCTTAGATATTTCACTTCATCTCCTCATTCTCTAACAAAGAGAGACAATAGACTGGCCCATTGGGCATCGGTGCATCGGGGGTCAGGTTGATGGGGTGCTTGACCTAGTAGTGCAGAGGTACCCCTATAGGTGAAGAGAAGATATCTGAGTATTCCTCCATGACCTTATCTACTTGCTTCTACTGTGTGGAGAGGTCGGTCACAGAGACCCTGGATGTGGCTGTGATATTTCACTTATTCTGAGAGCGAATCATGAAGAAGACAAACTTCCCCATCTGAGAGATGACCTTCCTACATTTCTTAGAAGACATCAAGGAAATATCACTAGGGGGGACTGCCTTGGGTATCCTGTACAATTTATTGTTCAAAGTAATAATAACACTATGAGGCCTAGACTCATATACAACATGACATTTCCATAAATAAGGTTGGCCCAAAAGAACATCAAAAAATTCGAGAGGAGAAACATCACACAATACCTCATCTTTGAAGGGCTTGATTCCGTATGATAGTCGACACTGTTGGATGATGCAGAGATCACTTCCTTGGTGGAGCCATCCAATGGTGTAGGGTTTTGGGTGTGGTATTGTTGGTAGGCCCAACCACTTGAAAACCTCTGCTGAGATGTGGTTCTTCTGGCTACTACTATCAACGATGAAGTTCAATGGGGTGCCTTTTACCCACATCTATGAATGGAAGATGTTCTCTCCTTCTTTTAGCTCGTCTGGTTCACCAGGCTGGAGCTTGGTGGTAGAAACAGTGGAAATGGGTTCTATGTCAATGATCTATCTTCCCCTTTCTGGTTCTATCTCAGAGTCAAAATCCACATCTGATTCAGAGGCTTTCACTTCGACCACTAGCGACAGTTTTGAGCAGTAGTATGCAGTGTTTTGCCAAGGGATCTTATGGAAGTTGCACCACTTCCCGATATACTTCTTTGTCTTTCCGATGTCCTTCTTTTCTTGCGGCTTGGACTGGAAGTCCTGGTACTTGCAATTTTTTCTATGTCCTTTTTTCTATGGGTTGAGGCCACCCTTTCCTGGCTTTTGTTGTGAGGGGTTCCCAGGCCCAAATTGCCGCATCTTTTGTTTGGGCTTCTGTTCGATTTTGACGACATATCGGTAGGTTGCGCCCAAGGATGAGATGTCCAGAAATTCCATTTTGGTATCGATGTATCTATGCATAGCACCATGATACTTGAGCACCAAATGTCACTCCAAATCTTTGATACCCATCTTGGTGTGCAAGCTATGAAAGATATTTGTGAAATATGGCACTACTTGGTCTCTTTCTTGCCGTAGTGTGGTCCATTTAGTATACAGGTCGTCATAACTTCTGACAGGGTAGTATTGTTCCTTAATAGCATCCCTGAAGGATTCCCAGATGGTAATGAATGAAAATAATGAGGTTTCCTCTATTTCCTTTGGCTTACAGAAAGTTTCCCAAGAATCTTTGACATGGGGAACGACTTTGAGGAGAGAAAAAGTAATCTTTTCTCTATTGAAAAAGTTATGGATAGAAAAATACCCTTCTAGTATATTCAACCACTTGTCTAAAACATCTATATCTATATGACCTTCAAATATAGGAATATCAAAGTTTATTTGTACCTTGAAGGGGGCGACGCCTCCATTCGAAGAAGATGTGTCGCCTGTTGGTAGTGGCCAAAGGATTTGCGTGAAACTATCCATCATCTCATTCCTCTTTTGCCTGAGGGATTCCTCAATCAACAGTTAGAAAGGATCTCCTATCCCATCATATTTATTTTCTCCTGCCATGAGAGGTCGCTTCAGCGTGTGAGAGCTTCTGTCCTCAAGAGAAACAAGCTCGAGACCCAACTCTTTGTACTCCGACCTCGCTGGGGACATGCATTAAGATGACAAGGAGCAGACTGATCTGATACCACTGATCTGGATTTTATGAGAAGAATGAAATGAATACATATTATTAATAGGTGCTTAACACAAAATAACAGAGATACAATAAAACTAGTTTTCTATTCAATAACGAAATAAGCTGAAACTATAAAATTGGGTAACCTAACCCTTGGAGATGAAGCGCCAAAAGTCATGTGGGCCCCATTTGGGTAAGTTAGTACATCAACTTCATGGGGTCATAACATTTGCATACGATCTTTGTCTTAGGTGTGTGATAGCCCGTTGGAAATATATCATCAAGGACATTCATTTTGGGGGCTCAATAATTCCTTAGGCCATCATTGAGGAGCCCGATCCCGAAAAACCTTCATTTAGGCCCTCAAAATGGCCTCAGAAGTTAAAAATGCTAAAAATAGTAAATTGCCAAAATTGTCAGAAAATTGTTTTGATCCAGTTGGAAAAGGTGGGTGGATACCGATATCCATATGGATCAATCCTCCCTCCTTAGGAATAAATGGTCTCCATTGCGTTGATTTCCCCCATCAGATGAGGAAATTTCTGCTGAATTTGGCCCCAGGTGAGCCACTTGCCTTGGTGCAGGAGCTCCTCTACTTTGACGACTCGATAAAACTGGATCCTTTGTTGTCGAGTGCCCTTGATCTGTGTGTCCACAATATGATCATTGGATTCCTATTGTATGCATTCGGGGTTGAGCTCTGTTGATGTCATTTGTTCTTCTACTTCTGAGGTGTCCAATACTGGTGGGAAATAAGGGCGAAGGAGATCCACATTGAACACTGGGTGAAGGCCAAGGAAAGGAGGAATGTTGAGCTCAAAATCGTTATCCCCCATGTCATTGGTGATAGTGTGCGACCCATAATGGAGTGGGAGAACTTCCTATGGGGTGCTGTAAGGCATTATTTCTGCAAGTGAACTTATGTGGCACCAGATGCTGATCATGGCATTGTTTGTACTTGTCATTGGAGTTCTGTAGGATATCCTGAACCTATTGGAAAATGTGCTAGATCCTCTCAATGAGCCAGGTGGCTTTGTCAGCTTCATTTTGAGCAGGAGATGAGTTAGTCGAGGTGACCGCAAGGGGAAGTGAAACATCTAAGGGACCCAATGGTTGGAATCCCAACCCCACCTGAAAGGGGCTGTGGTCGATTGAGCTATGCAAGGATAGATTGTAGATATGATAGACATAGGGAAGGCTCTCATCCCATGTGAAAGGGTGACTTGAATTATACATGCAAAGTATATGCACAATCATTCGATTTACAACCTCGGTTTGGCCATCTGTCTGGGGGTGGAAGGCCGTGGATTTGGTGAGCTTTGTGTCTAGCAGTGACCAGAGGCTTGACCAGAATGTGCTGAGAAATCGACTGTCTTGATCTGAGAAAATGGTTTGTGGGATTCCAAAATGTACCTAGACTCATTCAAAGAAGAGCTTAGCAGTGGCCTTTGCTGTGATGCTCTTCTTGCATGCAACTAGAATCGCCATCTTAGAAAAGAAATCAACAACCACAAAAACATAGTCATTTCCCCGCTTTGTGGACGGGAGGCCCAACATTTAGTCCATGGAGATGAATTCCCATGGCCTGTCAGGAGTAGGAAGAGGGGTGTACAAGCCCTGTTTCTTAGTGGTCGGTTTGGCAATAGCACAGGCAGTGCAGGACATGATATACTTGTTGACCTCCTGTCGAAGTTTCGGCCAATAGAAATGTTTCTGTAGCATCACAACTATCTTTTCAATGCCAAAGTGTCCTGCCACCCGACTGTAGTGGGATTCCCATATACTCTTCACTCACTCACTTGATGGAAAAAAGATATGGCCCAGAAGACACAACAACCCATCCTGAAGATGGAAATTATCAACAACTGTGTTTGCACCCAACATTTGGTAGGTGGTGGAGAAGTCAGGTTCTGTCTCATAGAGTTGGGGCCATCCATATGTATCATGGGCACAAGATTCTAGCACTGTGGTGAGTGTCGTGACTGGTGGTATTCTTAGGCAATCAGTGATGCGATTGGTGCTTCATATTTTATACTTGATGTTGAGGTGGAATTGCTGCAACTATGTGGACCACTTTTGATGGCAGTTATTTTGCAATTTTCTTTGTGTCTCCATGAACTATATTGGCTTATGACCAGTGTGGATGACTATCTCCTTGCCAAGAATGTAATGTCTCCACTGGCGGCAGGCTTTCAAAATGGAGTACATTTATTTGTCGTAGGTAGGGTACTTACAGACAATATTTGACAGTGTCTCACTATGATAGGCCACAGGGTGGACGTTTTAAGTGAGAACAACACCCATGGCATAGTCTGAAGCATATGTCTCGATATCAAAGGGATTTTGTAGGTATGGTAGTGAAATTATTTTGGCTAAGCACAAGAACTTCTTCAAATCATCGAACGCTTGTTGTTGGTACTGACCCCACACAAATTTCTCCTTACCACCACCCCTATTTATTTGGATGAGGGCACATGCAATATGCAAGAATCCCAACATGAACCTGCAGTGGAAATTGTCAAGGCCCAATAATATCTAAAGCTCAGTGAGTGTTGTTGGGGCTAACTAGTCACAGATTACTTGGATATTGGATGGATCCACATGTACGCCATCCTGATCAACTATGTAGCCTAGGTAATGGACCTGGTCTATGCTAAAGGAGTATTTTTCCAAGTTGGCGTATATCTTGTGCTGCCGCAGGGTGTGCAGAACTTGCTGAATATTCTGCAAATGTTCGACCCAATTCTTGCCGTAAATTAGAATGTCATCTAGATACACCACTACAAAATTATTGGTGAATGGTTGTAGGATATCATCCATCATCCTCATGAAAGTGGATGGGGAATTTGTCAAACCAAAGGGCATGGCCAACCATTCAACAAGGCCTTCCTTTGACTTAAAGGCGGTCTTCCATACATCTATCTGTTCTATCGGAACCTGGTGGTAGATAGAATTCAGATCAATCTTACTGAAGTATTTGGCCCCTTTGAGTTGATCAATAAGGTCGTCGATTTAGGGAATCAAGTACCGGTTTCTAACTGGGATTTTATTCAGAGCCTGATAATCAATACAGAGTCACCAGGTTCCATCTTTCTTCTGTTCCAGTGTGATTGGGATCTCACAAGGTGATGAGATGGGGGGGATGTGCCCCTTGTTGGGAAGTTCTTGGATCTATCACTTGATCTCCTTATTCTCTAAAAAAGAGTGATGATATACTGGCCCATTGGGCAGAAGTTTGTCGGGGGTCATATCAATGGGGTGCTTGACCTGGTAGTGTAGAGATACCTCTGTAGGTGAGGAGAAGATATCTGATTATTCCTCCATGACCTTATCTACTTTCTTCTACTGTGTGGAGAGGTCTGTTGCAGAGACCCTAGATGTGGCTGTGATATTTTTCTTATTCTGAGAGAGAATCACAAAGAATACAAACTTCCCTATTTGAGAGATGACCTTCCTGCATTGCTTAGCACAGATCAAGGAAATAACACTAGGTGGGTCCGCCTCGGGTATCCTATACAATTTCCTATTCAAAGTAATAATAACACTATGACGCCTAGACTCATATACAACATGATGTTTTCATAAATAAGGTTGGCCCAAAATAACATCACAAACTTCAAGAGGAGAAACATCACATAATACCTCGTCTTTGAAGGGCTTGATGTTGTACGACAGTTGATGCTGTTTGCTAACGCAGAGATCGCTTCCTTGGTGGAGCCATGTAATGGTGTAGGGTTGTGGTTGCAACGTTTTTGGTAGGGCCTATTGATGACCTCTGTTGAGATGATGTTCTTATGGATACCACTATCAATGATGAAGTGCAATGGGGTGCCTTTTACCCACATCATTGTATGGAAGAGGCACTCTCCTTCTTCTAGCTCGTCTGGTTCACCAGGCTGGAGCTTGGTGGTAGCAACAGTGGCACTGGGCTTCACATAAATGATCCATCTTCCCCTTTCTGGTTCTGTCTTAGAGTCAAAATCCACATCTGATTCAGAGGCTTTCACTTCGACCAACAACGAATGTTTTGAGAAACAATTAGCAGTGTTATGCCAAGGGGTCTTATGGAAGTCGCACCACTTAACCGTATCTTTCTTTGTCTTTTTGGTGTCCTTATTTGTTTGAGGCTTGGAATGGTAGTCCTGATACTATCCATATTTTCTCTGTCCTTTGTTCTATGGGTTGGGGCTGCCCTTTCCAGGATTTAGTTGTGAGGGGTTCCCAGGCCCAAATTGCCACGTCTTTTGTTTGACCTTCTGCTCGATTTTGACAGCATATCAGTAGGCCGCGCCCAAGGATGAGATGTCCAGAAATTCCATTTTGATATGGATGTATCTATGCATAGCACCATTATACTTGAGCACCATATGTTTCTCTGAATCTCTGACATCCAGCTTGGTACGCAAGGTATGGAAGATATTTGTGAAATCCGGCACTGCTTACCGCAATGTGGTCCATTTGGTATACAGGTCGTCATAACTTCTGACAGGGTAGTATTGTTCCTTAATAGCATCCCTGAAGGATTCCCAGGTGGTCGTGACTGAAAATAATGATGTTTCCTTTGTTTCCTTTTTCTCACAGAAAGTTTCCGACCAATCTTTGACATGGGGAACGGTTTTGAGGAACACAAAACTAATATTTTCTCTATTCGAAAAGTTATGGACAAAAAAGTACCCTTCTAGTAGATTCAACCACTTGTCTACAACATCTGCATCTATATGACCTTCAAATATAATAATATTGAATTTTATTTGTACATTGAAGGGGGTGGCACCTCCGTTCGAAGAATATGCGTTGCCTGTTGGTAGTTGCCGAAGGATTTGTGCAAAACTATCCATCATATCATTCCTCTATTGCGTGAGGGATTCCTCAATCAAAAAATTTGAAAGGATCTCCTATCCCATCATATTTATTTTCTCCTGCCATGAGAGGTCCCTTGGGCATGTGAGAGCTTCTGTCCTCAAGAGAAACAAGCTCGAGACCCAACTCTTTGTACTTCGACCTCGTTGGGGACATGCATTAAGATGACAAGGAGAAGACTTCTCTGATACCGATGATCCAGATTTTATGAGAAGAATGAAATGAATACAGATTACTAATAGATTCTTAACACAAAATAACAGAGATACAGTAAAATTGGTTTTCTATTCAATAATGAAATAAGCTGAAACTGTAAAATGCAGCAGAAACAAGCTTGCTGGAATGGTGGCATCTTATCTTTGAGAAGAGATGTGACGGTTGTGCGCATTTGTAAGAAGAATAATACAATGAGGATCTGAAGGAATTTTTACAATAAGAAAGAATGCCCAAAACCTGAGACATCCAAAAACCTAACCCTAGGAGATGAAGCGCCAAAAGTCATGTGGGCCCCGTTTGGGTAAGTTAGTACATCAACTTCTCGGCGTTGTAACTTTTGCATATGATCTCCGTTTTAGGCGTGTGATAGCCCATTGGAAAGGTATAAACAAGGAGATTAATTTTAGGGGCTCATTCATGCCTTATGATATAAGTTTTGAGCTTGATCCTGAAAAACCTTTATTTAGGATCTCAAAATGTCCCCAAAAGTTAAAACTGCTAAAAATAGTAAATTGCCAAAAATGTCAGAAAACAGTTTTGAGCCAGTTGGAAATGTTGGGTGGCCACTGATATCCATATGGATCTATAATCCTTCCTTAGGAAGCAATGATATCCATTGCATTGAACTCCACCATCAGATGAGGAAATTTCTGCTGAATTTGGCCCCGGGTGAGCCACTTGCCTTGGTGCAGGAGCTGCCCTGCTTTGACGAATCGATAAAGATGGATACTTTGTTGTTGAGTGCACTTGATCTGTGTGTACACAATATGATCATTAGATTTTTGTTTTATGCATTCAGGGTTGAGCTTTGATGGTGTTAGTTGTTCTTCTACTTCTGAGGTGTCTAATACTGGTGGGAAATAAGGGCGAAGCAAATCCACATTGAACACTGGGTGTAGGTCAAGGAAAGGAGGAATGTTGAGCTCAAAATCATTATCCCCCATGGCCTTGGTGATATTTTACGGACCATAATGGAGTTGGATAAGCTTCCAATGGGGTCTTGTAAGGCATTCTTTCTACAAGTGCAACCAAACTTTGTCGCCCACCTGAAACTTGTGTGGCACCCAATGCTGATAATGGTGTTGTTTGTACTTATCATTGGACTTTTGTAGGATATCCTGAACCTGTTGGTGGATGTGCTAGATCCTCTCAATGAACCATGTGCCTTTGTCAGCTTCATTTTGAGCAGGAGATGAGTTAATCGAGGTGACCGCAACGGGAAGTGCAATATCTATGGGACCCAATGGTTGGAATCCCAACCCCACCTGAAAGGGGATGTGACCGGTTGAGATATGCAGGGCTCAATTGTAGCTATGTTGGACATAGGGAAGGCTATCATCCCATGTTAAAGGCTTCTTTGAATTATACATGCGAAGGATATGCACAATCATTCGATTTACAACCTCATTTTGGCCATCTATCTAGGGGTGGAAGGCTATGGATTTGGTGAGCTTGGTGTCCAGAAGTGACCAAAGGCTCGACCAGAATGTGCTAATAAATTGACTGTCCTGATCCGAGATAATGGTTTGTGGGATTCCAAAATGTACCTTGACCGGTTCAAAGAAGATCTTGTCAGTGGCCTCTGCTATGATTCTCTTCTTGCAGGCAACTAGAATCGCCATCTTAGAAAAGCGATAAAAAACCACAAAAACACAGTCATTTCCCCACTTGGTGGATGGGAGGCCTAACATGTAGTCCATTGAGATGGATTCCCATGTCCTGTCAGGAGTAGGAAGAGAAGTGTACATGACCTGTTTCTTAGTGGTCGTTTTCCCTGTGTCTGCAATTTCCCTGTGTCTGCATGAAGTGTAGTGGCTTATGATTAGTGTGGATGACTGTCTCCTTCCCAAGAATGTAATGTCTCCACTGGCGGCATGCTTGCACAATGAATTACATTTCTTTGTCATAAGTAGAGTACTTACATACATTATTTGACAATGTCTCACTATGATAGGCCATGGGGTGGTTGTGCTAAGTGAGAACGGTGCCCACGACATAGTCTGAAGAATCTGTCTCGATCTCAAAGGGATGTTGCAGGTATGGCAGTGAAAGTACTGGGGCTGAGCACAAGTGTTGCTTCAAATCATTGAAAGCTTGTTGTTGGGACCGACCCCATGAAAATTTCTCCTTACCACCACCCCTGTTTATTTTGTTGAAGGCCCATGCAATATGGGAGAATCCCAACACGAACCTGCAATAGAAATTGTCAAGGCCCAAGAAGCTCTGAATCGCAGTGAGTGCTGTTGGGGCTGGACAGTCACGGATGACTTGGATCTTGGCTGGATCCACATGTACACCATGATGATCAATGATGTAGCCCAGGTAATGGACCTGGTCCATGTCGAAGGATCATTTTTCCAAGTTGGTGTATAGCTTGTGCTATCGCAGGGTGTGCATAACCTGTTGAATATGATGCAAGTGTTCGTCCCAAGTGTTGTTGTAAATTAAAATGTCGTCCAGATACATCACTACAAAATTATTGGTGAATGTTCGCAGGATATTGTCCATCATCCTCATGAAAGTGGTTGTGGAATTTGTCAAACCAAAGGGCATGACCAACCATTCAAAAAGGTCTTCCTTTGACTTGAAGGCGATCTTCCATACATCTGTCTGTTCTATCGGGACCTGTTGGTAGCCAGACTTCAGATCAATCTTATTGAAGTATTTGGCCCCCGTGAGTTGATCAAGGAGGTCATTGATTCGGGGAATCAGGTATCGGTTTCTGAATGTGATTTTATTGAGAGCGCGGTAGTCAATACAGAGTCACCAGGTTCCATCTTTCTTCTATAGCAACATGTTTGGGCTCCCGCAAGGTGATGAGCTAGGGCGGATGTGCCCCTTGTGGAGAATTTCTTGGATCTATCACTTGATCTCCTCATTCTCTAACAAAGAGTGACGATAGACTGGCCCATTGGGAAGTGGTGCACCAGGGGTCGGATCAATGGGGTGCTTGACCTGGCAGTGTAGAGGTACCCTTGTAGGTGAGGAGAAGATATCTGAGTATTCCTCCATGACCTTATGTACTTTCTTCTATTGTGTGGAGAGGTCAGCTGCAAAGACCCTCGATGTGGCTATGATATTTCATTTATTCTGAGAGAAAATCATGAAGAAAACAAACTTCCCCATCTGAGAGATGACCTTCCGGAATTGCTTAGCAGATATCAAGGAAATAACACTAGGTAGGACTGCCTCAGGTATCCTGTACAATTTCCTGTTCAAAGTAATAATAACACTACGAGGCCTAGACTCATATACAACATGAGGTTTCCATAAATAAAGTTGGCCCAAAATAACATCACAAACTTTGAGAGGAGCAACATCACACAATACCTCGTCTTTGAAGGGCTTGATGTCGAATGACATTCGACACTATTGGTTGACGTGGATATCGCTTCCTTGGTGGAGTCATCTAATGGTGTAGGGTTGTGGGTGCGGCGTTGCTGGCAGGGCCAGCCATTTGATGACCTCTACTGAGATGAGTTTCTTCTGGTTACTTCTATCAATGCTGAAGTGTAGCGGGGTGCCTTTTACCCACATCTATGAATGGAAGAGGTGCTCTCCTTCTTCTGGCTTGTCTGGTTCACCAGGCTGGAGCTTGGTGGTAGAAATGGTGGCATTGGGTTCCACGTCAATGATCTGTATTCCCCTTTCTAGTTCTGGATCATAGTCAGAATCCACATCTAATTCAGAGGCTTTCACTTCGGCCACCAACGACTGTTTTGAGAGGCAGTGAGCAGTGTTATGCCAAGGGATCTTATGGAAGTCGCACCACTTCCCAGTATCTTTCTTTGTCTTTCCGGTGTCCTTCTTTGCTTGTGGCTTGGAATGGTAGTCCTGATACTATCAATATTTTCTCTATCCTTTGTTTTGTGGGTTGGGGCCACCCTATCCTAGCTTTTGTTGTGAGGGGTTCCCAGGCCTGAATTTCCATGTCTTTTGTTCTAGCTTCTGCTCGATTTTGACGACATATCGGTAGGTCATGCACAAGGGTGAGATGCCCAAAAATTCCATTTCAGTCTGGATGTATCTATGCGGGGAACCATGATACTTGAGCACTAGATTTCACTCTGAATATTTGATACCCATCTTGGTGCGCAAGGTATGGAAGATATTTGTGAAATCTGGCATTGCTTGGTCTCTTTCTTGCCGCAGTGTGGTCCATTTGGTATACAGGTCATCATAACTTCTGACAGGGTAGTATTTTTCCTTAATAAAATCCCTGAAGAATTCCCATGTGGCCGTGACTGAAAATAATGAGGTTTCCTTTGTTTCCTTTTGCTCACAGAAAGTTTCCCACCAATATTTGACATGGGGAACAACTTTGAAGAGCACAAAAGTAATCTTTTCTCTATTTGTAAAGTTATGGACAAAAAAATACCCTTCTAGTAGTTTCAACCACTTGTCAACAACATCTGCGTCTATCTGACCTTCAAATATATGGATATCCAAGTTTGTTTTTACCTTGAAGGGGGTGGCACCTCTGTTCGAAGAAGACGCGTCACCTATTGGTAGTCGTTGAAGGATTTGTGTGAAACTATCCATCATCGCGTTCCTCTGTTGCACGAGGGATTCCTCAATCAACAGTTTGAAAGGATCTCTTGTCCTATCATATTTATTTTCTGGTACCATGAGAGGTTTCTTGGGCATGCGATAGCTTCTTTCCTCAAGAGAAACAAGCTCAAGACCCAACTCTTTATACTCCGACCTCGTTGGGGACATGCATTAAGATGACAAGGAGTAGACCGCTCTGATACCATTGATATGGATTTTATGAGTAGAACGAAATGAATACAAATTATTAATAGGTTATTAACACAAAATAAAAAAGATACAGTAAAACTGGTTTTCTATTCAATAACGAAATAAGCTGAAACTGTAAAATGCAGCGGAAACAAGCTTATTGGAATGGTGGCGACTTATCTCTGAAAAGAGATGTGACGGTTGCGCGCATTCACAAGAAGAACATTACAATAAGGATCTGAAGTAATTTTTACAATAAACAGGAATTCCAAAAACCCTAGACATCCAAAAACCTAACCCTAGGAGATGAAGCGCGAAAAGTCATGTGGGCCTCATTTGGGTAAGTTAGTACATCAATTTCCCGAGGTCGTAACTTTTGCATACGATATTCGTTTTAAGCGTGTGATAGCCCGTTGGAAAGGTATCATCGAGGAGATTAATTTTGGATTCTAAATCATTTCATAAGATATGATTTATGATATTGATCATGAAAAACCTTCATTTAGGCCCTCAAAATGGCCCCGGAAGTTAAAACGGCTAAAAATAGTAAATTGCCAAAATTGTCAGAAAACTGTGTTGAGCTAGTTGGAAAAGGTGGGTGGCCACCGATATCCATCTAGATCAATCCTCCATACTTAGGAAGCAATGTTGTCCATTGCATTGAGGTCCCCTTTCAGATGAGGAAATTTCTGCTGAATTTGGCCCCGGGTGAACCACTTGCCTTGGTGTAGGAGTTTCCCTCCTTTGACAACTCGATAAAGATGGATCCTTTGTTGTCGAGTGCCCTTGATTTGTGTGTCCACAATATGATCATTGGATTCCTATTGTATGCAGTCAGGGTTGATCTCTATTGGTGTTAGTTGTTCTTCTACTTTTGAGGTGTCCAATACTGGTGGGAAATAAGGGCGAAGGAGATCCACATTGAACATTGGGTGTAGGCCAAGGAAAGGAGGAATGTTGAGCTCAAAATAATTATTCCCCATGGACTTGGTGATAGTGTATGATCCATAACAGAGTGGGTGAAGATTTCAATGGGGTCCTGTAAGGGGTTCTTTCTACAAGTGCAACCAAATTTTGTCGCCCACCTAAAAATTATGTGGCACCCGATGTTGATCATGGCACTGTTTGTACTTGTCATTGGACTTCTCTAGGATATCCTAAACCTGTTGGTGGATGTGTTGGATCCTCTTAATGAACTGGGTGGCTTTGTCATCTTGATTTGGAGCAGGAGATGAGTTGGTTGAGGTGACCACAAGGGAAAGTGAAAGATCTATGGGACCCAATGGTTGGAATCCCAACCCCACCTAAAATGGGTTGTGGTCAGTTGAGCTATGCAGGGCTTGATTGTAGCTATGATGGACATAGGGAAGGATCTCATCTCATGTGCAAGGGTGATTTGAATTATAAATGTGAAGGATATGCACAATCATTCGACTTACAACCTCGATTTGGCCATCTGTCTGGGGGTGGAAGGCCGTGGATTTGGTGAGCTTGGTGTCTAGAAGTGACCATAGGCTCAACTAGAATGTGCTGAGAAATTGACTGTCCCATTTTGAGGCAATGGTTTGTGGGATTCCAAAATGTACCCAGACTCATTCAAAGAAGAGCTTGGGAGTGGCCTCTATTGTGATTCTCTTCTTACAGGCAACTAGAATCGCCATCTTAGAAAAGCGATCAAAAACCACAAAACATAGTCATTTCCCTAATTGGTGGATAGGAGGCCTAACATGTAGTCCATTGAGATGGATTCCCATGGCCTGTCAGGAATAGGAAGAGGGGTGTAGAGACCCTATTTCTTAGTGGTTAGTTTTGAAATAGTGCAAACAGTGCAGGACCTAATATAATTGCTGACCTCCTATCGAAGTTTCAGCCAGTAGAAATGTTTTTGTAGCATTGCCACTGTCTTTTCGATGCCGAAGTGTCCTGCCACCCGACTGTAGTGGGCTTCCCATATCATCTTCACTCGCTCACTTGATGGAACACAGATATGGCCTAGGTGACACAAAAACCCATCTTGAAGATAGAAATTATTGACAACTGCGTTTTCACCCAACATTTGGTAGGTGGTGAAGAAGTCAGGGTCTGTCAAATAGAGTTTGGGCCATCTAGATGTCTCATGGATGCAAGAGTCTAGCACCGTGGTGAGTGCCGTGACTAATGACCTTCTCAAGAAATCAACGACGTGATTATTGACTCTTGTTTTATACTTGATGTTGAGGTGGAATTGCTGCAAGTATGTGGACCACTTTTGATGGCGATCATTCTGCAATTTTCCCTGTGTCTGCATGAACTGCAGTGGCTTATGATCAATGTGGATGTCTGTCTCCTTCCCAAGAATGTAATGTCTCCATTGGCGACAGGTTTTCAAAATGGAGTACATTTCTTTGTCATAAGTAGTGTACTTATGGACAATATCTGACAATGTCTCACTATGATAGGCCACAGGGTGGCCATGCTAAGTGAAAACGGCTCCCACCGCATAGTCTGAAGCATCTGTCTCAATCTCAAAGGGATGTTGTAGATCTGGTAGTGAAAGTACTGGGGCTAAGCACAAGCACTACATAAAATCATCGAACACTTGTTTTTGGGACCAACCCCATGCAAAGTTAGCCTTACCACCACCCCTTTTTATTTGGATGAGGGCCCATTCAATATGGGAGAATCCCAACACGAACCTGTGGTAGAAATTGGCAAGGCCCAAGAAGGTCTGAAGCTCAGTGAGTGTTGTTGGGGCTGGTCATTTGTGGATGACTTGGATCTTGGCTAGATCCACATGTACACCATGTTGATGAATGATGTAGCCTAGGTAATGGACCCTATCCATGCCAAAGGAGCATTTTTCCAATCTGGCATATATCTTGTGCTCCCGCGGGGTGTGCAAAACCTATTGAATTTGTTGCAAGTGTTCGATCCAAGTCTTGCTGTAAATTAGAATGTCATCTAGATACACCAGTAAAAAATTATTGGTCAATGGTCGCAAGATATCATCCATCATCCTCATGAAAGTGGCTATGCAATTTTTCAAACCAAAGGGCATGACCAACCATTCAAAAAGGCCTTCCTTTGACTTGAAGGAAGTCTTCCATACATCTGTCTGTTCTATGTGGACCTGGTGGTAGCCAGAATTCAGATCAATCTTACTAAAGTATTTGGCCCCCGTGAGTTGATCGAGGAGGTCACTGATTTAGGGAATCGAGTACCGGTTTCTGACTGTGATTTTATTCAGAGTCCGGTAATCAATACAGAGTCGCCAGGTTCCATCTGGCACTGCTTAGTCTCTTTCTTGTTGCAGTGTGGTCTATTTGGTATACATGTCGTCATAACTTCTGACAGGGTAGTATTTTTCCTGAATAACATCCCTGAAGGATTCCCAGGTGGCTGTGACTGAAAATAATGATTTTTCCTCTATTTCCTTTTTCTCACAGAAAGTTTCCTACCAATCTTTGACACGGGGAACGACTTTGAGGAGCACAACAGTAATCTTTTCTCTATTTGAAAAGTTATGGACAGAAAATACACTTCTAGTAGATTCAACCACTTTTCTACAACATTTGCATCTATATGACCTTAAAATATAGGTATATCAAAGTTTATTTGTACCTTGAAGAGGGGGGGGGGGACCTCCATTCAAAGAAGATGCGTCGCATGTTGGTAGTCGCCAAAGGATTTGCACAAAGCTATCCATCATCTCGTTCCTCTTTTGCATGAGGGATTCCTATTTCAAAAGTTTGAAAGGATCTCCTGTCCCATCATATTTCTTTTCTCTTTCCATGAGAGGTAGTTTGGGTGTGCGAGAGCTTCTGTCCTCAAGAGAAACAAGCTCGAGACTCAACTCTTTGTACTCCGACGTCATTGGGGACATGCATTAATACGACAAGGAGAAGACAACTCTGATACCACTGATATGGATTTTATGAGAAGAATGAAATGAATATAGATTATTAACAGGTGCTTAACATAAAATAAAAAAGATACAGTAAAATTGGTTTTCTATTCAATAACGAAATAAGATGAAACTGTAAAATGCAGCGTATACAAGCTTGCTAGAATGGTGGCAGCTTATCTCTGAAAAGAGATGTGAAGGATGCACGCATTTAGAAGAAAAAAATTACAATGAGGCTCTGAAGGAATTTTTAAAATAAACAAGAATGCCAAAAAACCTAGACATCCAAAAACCTAACCCTAGGAGATGAAGCACCAAAAGTCATGTGGGCCCTGTTTGGGTAAGTTAGTACATCAACTTCTCGAGGTCGTAACTTTTGCATATGATCTCTGTTTTAGGCGTGTGATAGCTCGTTGGAAATGTATCATCGAGGATATTAATTTTGGGGGCTCAATCATACATTATACTATCATTGAGGATATCTATCGTGAAAAACCTTCATTTAGGCACTCAAAATGGCTCCGAAAGTTAAAACGACTAAAAATAGTAAATTGCCAAAATTGTCAGAAAATTGTTTTGAGCCAGTTGGAAAAGGTGGGTGGCCATAGATATCCATTTGGATCAATCCTACCTCCTTAGGAAGAAATGGTATCCATTTCATTGAGGTCCCCCATAAGATGAGAAAATTTCTACTGAATTTGGCCCCGGGTGAGCCACTTGCCTTGGTGTAGGAGTTGCTTTGCTTTGACGACTCAATAAAGATGGATCCTTTGTTGTCGAGTTCCCTTGATATATGTGTCCAAAATATGATCATTGGATGCCTATTGTATGCAGACAATTTTAAGCTCTGTTGGTATCAGTTGTTCTGCTACTTCCGAGGTGTCCAATACTGGTGGGAAATAAGGGCAAAGGAGATCCACATTGAACACTGGGTGCAGGCCAAGGAAAGGAGGAATGTTGAGCTCAAAACCATTATCCCCCATGGCCTTGATGATAGTGTATGACCCATAACAGAGTGGGTGAAGCTTCCTATGGGGTCCTGTAAGGCGTTCTTTTTGCAAGTGCAACCAAACTTTGTTGCACACCTGAAACTTATGTGGGACCTGATGTTGATCATGACATTGTTTGTACTTGTCATTGGAATTCTGTAGGATATCCTGAACCTATTGGTGGATGTGATGGATCCTCTCAATGAACCAGGTGGCTTTGTCAGCATCAGTTGGAGCAGGAGATGAGTCGGTCGAGGTGACCGCAAGGGGAAGTGCAACATCTATGGGACCCAATGGTTGGAATGCCAACCCCACCTGAAAGGGGATGTGGCTGGTTGAGCTATGTAGGGATATATTGTAGCTATGATAGACATAGGAAAGGCTCTCATCCCATGTGAAAGGGTTCTTTGAATTATACATGCGAAGGATATGCACAATCAATCGATTTACAACCTTTGTTTGGCCATCTGTCTGGGGGTGGAAGGTCATGGATTTGGTGAGCTTGGTGTCTGAAAGTGACCAGAGGCTCGACCAAAATGTGTTGAGAAATCGACTGTCCTGATCCGAGAGAATGGTTTGTGGGATTCCAAAATGTACCCAGACTCGTTCAAATAAGAGCTTGGTAGTGGCCTCTGTTGTGATTCTCTTCTTGCAGGTAACTAGAATCGGCATCTTAGAAAAGTGATCAACAACCACAAAAACACAGTCATTTCCCTGCTTGGTGGATAGGAGGCCCAACATGTAGTCCATTTAGATGGATTCCCATGACCTGTCAGGAGTAGGAAGAGGGGTGTACAGACCCTGTTTCTTAGTGGTCAGTTTGGCAATAGTGTAGGCAGTGCAAGACCTGATATACTTGTTGACCTCCTGTCTAAGTTTCGTCTAGTAGAAATGTTTTTGTAGCATCGCAACTGTCTTTTCGACACCAAAGTGTCCTACCACCCGACTGTAGTGGGATTCCCATATTTTAATGACCCCCTCGACCATCCTGAGGCTGGGGTATGCCACTCCAGAGAAACCACTCATGCTATGATGCAAGTCAGTAACATTTCTAGCCATGAGGCCGTCCATGCTACTCTAGGGAACACTTTCGTTCCCATATTGTGAAACATATAGTAGCATACCCAATAGTCAACTAAGCAATGCAACCTAAATTTACTCTTTACAGTGCATGCAACTAAAACATAGACATACAAAATACTCACAGAATATTTACATCTAACATAAACAAACAATTACTATCTGTAACATGACTTTTATATTAAAAATAATAGTAATTATCGATATGCATCATTTCCAGGAAATTACCCATAAGCACACAAGCATTCATAGTCACATATATGATAAAATAGTAACATGGGCATGTAAATAACAAAAAAACATACCCATATATCATACAATTGGTACTTATCTTAGAAAGGTTGTCACCAACTGCTTACAGACCATCCACGAACCTCGCAGGCATAGATTACACTGTTCATCACTCTCAATAGTGAATCACCCTCGAGCTGGGACTGAACTCCACCTAGCGTAAAGGGATTCCTATCCAGGCTAAGGCTCATGGAAAATAGGAAAGACTCTATCTCAGGTGCTCACTCAACTGACAACCTACAACCTCTCATTCCCCACATGCTTGTCCCAACCAAGGAAGTGTGCCCCTTCTCTTCTCAACAGTCCCTCGACTGCCCCACTTCCCTTCCAAGGCTTCATCAAAAGGTCGAACTGAAATTCTCAGAGTGTTGTAGATGCATTTTAGCACCAACGTAAATCAATCCCCAATAATTCTCTCACCCAAAGAACTGCTCACGGGCCTGACAACCCACTTCTTCAATCCTGCTCCAAGATAACCAGGTACCCCAACCAAAAGGGACAGGGAAACAGGTTTCAGAAAGGTGGAATGGCTATCTCAAGGATAATGGAATGTATGAGTGAAATCGTCATGGAGTCATTGACTGGATAACTGAGTGTGTTTTTGGACTCACTGTGAACTCTCTGTAAAAAATGATGGCCAGTCTGGTGGTTTCTCCCCTCCCTCTGTTTTTCCGTTCGTAAGGTATTCCTCCTCAATAATCCCCCCTGAGATAAGTTTTCCCATGATATGAATGCATGTCCCCAACTTGACACTTGTCATATCAGAAGTTACTTTTTTCCACTTGTCCCCAACTTTAGAAATTAGGATAAAATTATCCATACTTTATGTTCTGGAATATTAATATAATATTCCCTTGACTTTTGGCCCCCCCTTTCCCTAACTGGTGAAGTTCAATCCCCCATATCTTTTATCGTGGTCGGTCTACACGTAGTGCTGTATTTTATATTAATCATGAATCATGTACACAGTAGGTGCATTGGCCCTTGACATCCAGGCGTTCTGGCCTAATACCAAAACATAAGCATTCTGACTTATAATACTGGCTCACCAACCTATAATGCATATTTTATACACAAAGGTTCGCTGACCTTAATATTGTGTGCACTTAGTTACTGCGTGCTATATCCTCTGTTTTTAGGGTTGCATGCACCGTAGTTACTACACGCGGTATTCATAAATGTGTGCATTACATCCCTTTACTATGCAGTTAATGCACACACCATGCCATGAAAGGTGTATTACAAAAAATGATGTCTAAACAACTCACTAGCTTAAATATACTTGGATTATATTTACATTTGGGTTTGACTGAGGGATATTACAATCCCCTCCCCTTATTTATGCATTGTCCTCAATGAATCATGTACCCATATACAACAAAATTCTCAAAATTCTTCAAAAAGATGCGGGTATTCTGTCTTCATTTCATCCTCATGCTCCCAAGTAACATCTTCAGGTCCGTACCAGGTCCATTGGACCTTTACAGGCCCTATATCTTGATTCTGGAGGTGTTTGATTTTTCGATCTAGGATGCACACCATATGCACTTGGAAAGTGCTTTCTTGCTCCACCTGAATAAAATTCCAATCAATAACATGATTAGCATCAGGTATATATTTCTTTAGTAATGATACATGGAAGACATTATGAACAGACATAGATGCAGGCAATGTAATCATATAAGCAACTAGACCAATCCTCTCTAGGATTTCAAACGGTCCACAAAATATGGCTGCTAACTTGGCACAACTTCCTAGCTTCAAGGAGCTCCTATTAGCTTTCACTTTCAGGAAAACAAGATCACCCACTTTGAATTCTCTGTGGATTCTGTTTTTATCAGCATAAATTTTCTATCTGTCTTGGGCAGCTTTCAAATTCTGCTTAATTTTTAACATTTGGTCCTCCATCTCCTTGAGCAATTTTGGCCCAACTACTGTTCTATCAGAGGGGTTATCCCAACTTACTGGAGTATTGCACCTCCTGCCGTAAAGTGCTTCAAACATGCTCATTTTCAATGATTCCTGATACCCATTGTTATAAGCGAATTCTACCAAGTGTAGGTAGTCTTCCCATTTTGATGGTTTATCCATCACATACATTCTCAACATATCTTCTATCACCCTATTCACTCTTTTTGTCTGTCCATCAGACTCAGGATGATAAGATGAACTAAAGTTTAGATTCATTACGAATCCTTTGAACAATCCTTTCTAGAAATTCGAGGTGAATTTTGGGTCTCTTTCAGATACAATCATCTTAGGAATTCTGTGCAATCGTGCCACTTCCTTCATGAAAATATCAGCAACATCTACTGCTTTGTGAGTAGTTTTTAGTGGAATAAAATGGGTAGCTTTTGTAAGATTTTCCACCACTACCATAATCGAATCATGTAGCTTGCCTGTTCTGGGAAATCCCGTAATAAAATCCATTGTCACCACTTCCCACTTCCATTCAAGAATGGGCAAAGGTTGCAACAATCCTGCTGGGTGCCTATGCTTTGTTTTAACTTTCTGGCACTCCATACACCTAGCGATGTATTCTACAATTTCTCTCTTCATACCTGGACAAAAGTATTGGCTCTTAACCATTGTTACGATTTTCTGATATCCAGGGTACACTGCATAAGGATCATTATGCATCTCATGAAAAATTATACGTTTCAAGTCCTGGACATTTGGTATAAATTTTTTGTTCTTATTCAACAATATTCCATCTACTCCTAACTTATAAATATCCATCTTCTGTGGTGTCTTACCTTACTATAGCATAGCTACCAATTCTCTGTACTACAGATCTATATTTGCAGTCTCCAGATTTTTTTTTTTAACATCAATCTGGTACATGCTAATGGATGTAGCATGAAGGTCATGCACTCTCCCGCTAAGTGCATCAACCACTTTATTTTCTTTCCCTTTGATATGCTTTATATCAAAGTTATATTCTCTTAGAAATTATAACCATATTCTTTGTCTAGCATTTAGATTTGGATGAACAAATAAATATTTCAAGCCATTGTGGTCTATTCTTAACTCAAACCTTTTTCCCATGAGGTAATATCTCCATTTCCTCAGGGCATGCACTATGGCTGCCAACTCCAAATCATGAGTGGCATAGTTTCTTTCATTCTCTTTCAACTTCCTTGATTCATAACATATCATGAATCCATTTTGACTGAGGACTCTACCTAGTCCTTCATTACATGCATCTGTGCATACAATGAAATCTTCATTTGGGTATGCAATCCTTAGTATTGGAGCCCTTGTCAATAATTGTTTCAAATGTTGGAAACTCCTTTCACAGTCCATCTTCCACTGAAAATTCATACCTTTCCTTTGCAAGGAAGTGGTTAGGTGTGCTATCTTCGAGAATCCTCCAATGAATCTCCTGTAATAACCTACAAGACCCATGAAAGATATGACCTCTATCACATTCTTTGGTGCTGACCATTCTCTAATGGCTTCTACCTTCTTAGGGTCCAATGCTATCCCATATTTTGAGATGATATGCCCCAAATAATGAATTTGTTTCTGATAAAATGAGCACTTGCTCAATTTGGCATACAATTGATGTTCCCTTAATACTTGCAACACCATCCGCAAATGATGTTCATTCTCTTCCTTTGAATTGGAATGTATAAGAATGTCATCCAAAAAGACAATGACAAACTTGTCCAAATACTCTTGGAAAACACCATTCATTAAGCACATGAAAACAACTGGTGCATTTGACAATCCAAATGGTACCACTGTGAAATCATAATGACCATACCTTGTCCTGAAGGCGGTCTTGCTAATATCTTCTTCTTTAATTCTTACCTGATGGTATCCTGATTTGAGATCTATCCTTGAAAATATCCTTGCATCCTTCAATTGATCAAAGAGATCATCAATCCTTGGTAGAGGATATTTGTTCTTAACAGTCACTTTATTCAATTGTCTGAAGTCAATGCACAATCTTAATGTTCCATCTTTCTTTTTCGCAAAAAAGACTAGGGCACCCCAAGGTGATACACTTGGGCATATATACCCCTTCTTTAGAATTTCTTCAAGATGCATTTGTAACTCCTTCAATTCTGGTGTACTCATACTGTAAGGATTCTTTGATACTGGCACTGCTCCAGGCATCAAATCTATAGAGAAATCAATGTCTCTCCTTGGGGGTAGTCCTGGTACTTCCTTGAATACATCTTCAAATTATTTCAGGACTAGATAATCCTCCAAATTTGGCACCTTGTCTTTAGGTGTCTCCTCCATATGAGCTGCAAATATTTGACATCCTCTTCCATAACATTTCTTCAACTGTAATGCTGAAATTTCTCTAATGATTACTGCCTTGGGAATTCCCTGCACTTTCCTTTGGTTCCCTTCTTCATCCAAGAAAGTGAATGCCTTGTCATGACAATCCAATAGAGAACGATGTAGGTACAACCAATCCATCCCAGTTAAATAGTCATAGGAACCTAAGGGTAAGATGTTCAAATCTGCCCTAGTATTTAGTCCATTCATGTCTATGAGGAAAGACTTAACCATCTCATTAACTTTTCTCCTGGATCCTGTAGCCAGTTTCACCAAATAGGATTTCTCATGCTTGATTGTTGGTAAATGAAAACTTTCCACCATATTTGGGGATATATAACTATGACTAGCTCCTGAATCATTTAAAATAGCAAGAGTTTGGTTGTTGATCATACCTTCTACTTCAATCATGTGGGACTCATACTTTGCTTTCTTGTTGTCTAGGGCTGCCTAAATCCTTGGCATATTTCTTCCCATGTCCTCTACTATCTCAGCTCATTGTACATTGTGAATAGTCCTACCTTTTTTTCCTCTATGAGGACAATCTCTGAACCTATGGTCTCCTTTACAACCCCAACATTGCATAGGTGGTTGTCCCTGTGTCAATCACTCTAGTTTCCTTATGCATTTTCTACCATTGTGGATTATTTCTAAAGAATGGTGGCTTAGCTCCCTTCTTCCTCTGATCCATCTTGAATTTCTTATTGTCTTCCCAAGCCTTTTGGAAATATGGTCTTGATTTCTGCTGGTCATATATGCATTTAGCTCTTCTTATGGTTTCTTCTAATGTCTTGGGATCATCATACTGTATTTTGTCACTGATGAATGATGGCAATCTACTTAAGTATCGTTGAATCTTGACTGTCTCATCCTTAATGAAAGAGACATACTTCAATAGTTCTAGAAACCTTCTCTCATATTCATCTATGGTCGTACTTCCAAGCTTAGGTTCAAAGAAATCTTTAATTTTCTTGTCATAGTATCTCTTGGTCAAGTATTTCTTATCAAAATACTTCTTGAATTCTCTCCAAGTAACACTTTTCTCTATAATGTACTGTACCTACACAAGTTGATCCCACCACATGGAGGTCTTTCCTTTGACTTGATAGATAGTGATTCTACCTTCAGCATAAGAAGAATAATTATGCAATTGAAAATACTTCCGCATGCCTAGAAACCATGTTTCGGCATCTTCATCCTTCATGTGCTCACCATCAAATGTAGGAGGTTTGATTTTGTTAATTTCTCCTCGAAGCTCGTCCACCCCGGATATCTTATACCTTCTGACAGGGATAGACTTGATCTTTTGCCTAGTGACGCAAGGCACCCGCAACCCCACGGTTCCACCCTGCTCTCCCCAGGACCTTCTCTAATTTTGGCCCGAAGAGTCAAAGCTCTTCCACCTCCCATTGGGAGTTACCCACAGTAAACTCCTTCGACGATCTCCTCTTCGGAAATCGGGAAATCGCAATTCGGGAATTCGCGGTTCACGCGAGCACGGTGCGCAAACATCTCCAAACCCCGAACCCCGACAATCAACAGTCAACACTCTCATGAATCGGGGATCTCCCTATTGGGAAATCAGAGTATGTGATGTCAACTTCTTGAAACTCAAACCCCCGAACACCGATATGACGATTCCCCGATATAGCGCCACCTGTCCCCCACTAGCGCCTTCGGGTCCCACGCAGCCACGTCACTCCTCCGCTCGTGCGATCGGGAATCGTGGGATCGCGATTTCAACTGTCACGAATTCCTTGCATTGGGAAATCCCGAATGCCGAAACCCTGATTCTCCGGATTCATGCCACCTGTTCTTGTCACTATCAACGGTCCTGATGAATTCGGGAAATCGCAACTCGCGATTTCGCAAGGTATAAACTCTTACCTCGCCAAACTCTGAACGCCGAACCCTGATTGGCGTTGGGTCTGACCTCCTACGCTAAAGGACTAAACCTCACGCAACTTCTCCACGATCCTACGATCAGCGGGATTTCGCAAATCTCCACGACGATTCAAGCCGTCGATTCTCTTCCTCTTGAAAATCTTCTCCTGGGTGTATTCTCACTATGTCGAGAAAGAACTATCCCTCCTGAGCTTGATTTCTCGGACTCCTTTAGAGACCTTCCACGCGCGTTTTATGTGCTCGACTTCCAACAGCTCTCAAAGTGTTGAAGTCATCCAGACCTTGCGCGTCCACAGAGACAGCAGTCCCTACCTTCCTTTGCTCAGACTCCCTGCTGAGGCTTCGACCTTGACCTGCACTTCACCTGCACGCTCTGTCAACCCAATTCAACTTCTGGGTGAGCGAGAATGAGAGTTTAACTGTAGGGACTCCTCGACGCACTCTATGCGGAGGAATTCAACTGCACTCTATGCAGGAATCTCCTGGCTCAAACAGAGAAACAATGGAAACTTATTTCCTCATTCTCTCAGGTTTCGAACCTGCCATGGAATAACATATGCAGCATATAGAAGAAAGGAATAAAAAGAAGCAAGTATGCAACAGCATAATATCAACAACACACAGAAAACAAACACAACCA
>SNQJ01S0001443.1:301352-315246 GCA_010110895.2 Picea sitchensis
CATTTCACCTGGAAGGTTTTCTGAAAATCAGGCAACACTAACACTGGTTGCTCAGTTATCTTTCGCTTCAACAAATTGAAGCTCCTTTCAGCCTCTGTTGTCCAATGGAAAACCTTATGCCGCTTCTTCACAGTGTCCATCATGGCAGCACTGATTCCACTAAAATTCCAAATGAATTTTCTATAGAAGCTTGTCAAACCGTGAAATCTCCTTACCTCAAAAACATTCCTTGGCGATGGCCAATTCCTGATTACGTTTACCTTCTCAGGATCCATCTTCAATTCATTTGTCGAGATTACAAAGACAAAATAAATGAGTTCTGTCTGCATGAAGGAACACTTCTTCAAATTGATCAGCAACTTCTCCTGCTGCAGTCTTCTCATCACAATGGCCAAGTGCCTCACGTGTTCAGCCTTTGTTTTGCTGAAAATCAATATGTCGTCTAGATACACAACAACAAATTTGCCAATGAATTCCCGCAGGACTTCATTCATCAGTCGCATAAATGTGCTTGGTGCATTTGTCAACCCAAATGGCATGACCAACCATTCGTACAAACCCTCGTTTGTTTTGAATGCCATGTTCCATTCATCTCCCTCTCACATTCGGATCTGATGATATCCTCTCTTGAGATCTATCTTTGAAAAATAATTTGCCCCACTCAGGCAATCCATCAAGTCGTCCATTCTTGGCAGTGGAAACCTGTACCTGATGGTGATTTTATTAATCGCCCTGGAGTCTGTACACATCCTCCAACCTCCATCCTTCTTCGGACTTAGTACCATTGGAATGGCACACGGACTCAGACTCTCCCTCACCAGTCCTTTATCCAGCAGATCCTGTATCTGCCTCTTGACCTCCTCGTTCTCCTGAGGTGTCAACCTGTACGCTGCCTTATTTGGAAAACTTGCTCCGGGTATGAGGTCAATGTGGTGACTCACACTCTGCATCGGTGGAAACGAATGAGGTAGTTCATCCACGATGATATTAGCGAACTCTCCCAGCAGTTCCTGAATCTCTTTCGGCAAGTCGTCCACTCTTGTGCTTGTCAGGACAATTTTCGGCTTCCTGACAACAAAGAACTGTGGATCTTCATTCTTCTCCATCTCTGTGAGAAGTTCCTTCCCACTCATGAGAAGTATTGTGTTGGTTACTTCTGGCTCCACCTTCTTATCCTTCCTTGGAAGCAATGTATGTGTTCTTCCATCCTTATCCAAGGTGTAGGTGTTCATCCTTCCATCATGAACGACATTTCTGTCAAACTTCCATGGTCTACCCAATAATACATGACAGACATCCATGGGTATAACGTCACACAGAATTTCATCCCTATATTCACCCATTTTAAAATTGACCAATCATTGCTTTGTAACACATACCTGGTGTCCTTTCTGCAGCCATGACACTCTATATGGACTTGGGTGTTTGTGTGTCTCCAACGCCAATTTCTCCACCATCTCGTTTGAAACGAGATTATCGGTGCTTCCACTGTCCACTATGACCTTGCATTTCCAGCCCTTGGTCTTGCAAGTCATCCGGAATAGTCTGCATCTTTGCGCCGTGTCCTCCACCTCTTTCTCAGGTTTCAAAAGGACCTTATGTACTATCAGTTACTTTCCACTTCCTGTGTCTTCATCTTCGACATCACCCCTTTGCGCCTCAACGACGTGAGCTTTTCCTCTGTCCATTTTCCTATCTGGACAGTCCACGGCTTTGTGTCCGTCTTTCCCACATGTAAAACATGTGATAACTCCCCCACGACCTCTTCCTCTACCTTGGGTACGAGAAAATGTGTTGGCGTCAGCATATCCTCCTTGCTGATCATCTTGCTACCTCCTCGGCTCAACATATTGTTGCCTCTGCTGTGAGGTTCCACCTCTTTCATCTTTTCCCTACGGCCTCTTCCAATCCTCCTTGGGCTTTTGAGTTCTCTCTCGGGAAACTGCTTTGCCTCTGGGATGGCTTCTACCTCGCCCTCACTGTCCCTGCTTGCGGCTCAGCTTTTCCTCGACTTTCAGAGCCATCTGGTACGCATCTTCCACTGTCCTGATGGTCAGCATGCTTAGTTCGTCCTGAATGTCATACCTCAACCCATTCAGGTATCTTGCCACCTTTTCGTCATCACTCTCCCGATGACCAGCTCGAATGTTGAGCCTGTAGAACTCCTCGGTGTACTCTTTCACCGTCATCAAATTTTGCCTCAGGTTCTGCATCCACCTGAACATAGTGATCTGGTAATCTCTCAGAATGAATTTCGCTTTCATCTTAGTGATCATCCTGTCCCAGCTCTTTATCTTATGTTTTCCTTTGGAACGCCTGTCCGTCTGCAGCTCGTCCCACCATAAGGCTGCATGTCCTTTCAATTTAGTGACAGCATGCCTCACCTTCTTGTCTTCTTCGATATCTTCATAATCAAAGTAGGTGTCGAGTGCTCGGATCCAATCCAAAAACTCTTCTGCATCCAGGCTTCCCTCGTAAGCTGGAATGTCCATCCTCACCTTTGCGCTCATCCTAGCGATAGCCTTGATTAATCGCTCATTTGCTGCATCTTCTGCTGCAACTCCACCTTGCGGTACAACATCAGCTTCTCCTTCGGAGTCACTCAGATCTCCTGTATCTACTGTGCGCCTCTGCGCTGCTTCCATATCTTCCATTCTAGCACGAAGATTTTGTATTTCCCTCTCCATTTCTACATTCTGTCCATGACTGCTTCTTTCCCTGGACAATTCCCTCTCCTTCTCTAGATCGGGTGATTGCCTACCTCTTCTCAGCATCATTATGTCTTCTCTTCCTCTCTACTACAGAAAACAGAGAAATCTTGGCTCTGATACCACTCTGACGCAAGGCATCCGCAACCCCACGGTTCCACCCTGCTCTCACCAGGACCTTCTCTAATTTTGGCCTGAAGATTCAAAGCTCTTCCACCTCCCCTTGGGAGTTACCCACAGTAAACTCCTTCGATGATCTCCTCTTCGGAAATCGGGAAATCGCGATTCGGGAATTCACGGTTCATGCGAGCACGGTGCGCAAACAGTTCCAAACCCCGAACCCCGAAAGTCAACAGTCAACACTCTCATGAATCGGGGATTTCCCTATCGGGAAATCAGAGTATGTGATGTCAACTCCTTGAAACTCAAACCCCCGAACGCCGATATGTCGATTCCCCGATATAGCGCCACCTGTCCCCCACTAGCGCCTTCGAGTCCCACGCAGCCACGTCACTCCTCCGCTCGTGAGATCGGGAATCGCGGGATCGCGATTTCAACTGTCACGAATTCCTTGCATTAGGAAATCCCAAATGCTGAAACCCTGATTCTTCGGATTCGTGCTACCTGTTCTTGTCACGATCAACGGTCCCGATGAATTCGGGAAATCGCAACTCGCGATTTCGCAAGGTATAAACTCTTACCTCACCAAACTCTGAACGTTGAACCCCGATGGGCGTTGGGTCTTACCTCCTATGCTAAAGGACTAAACCTCACGCAGCTTCTCCACGATCCTACGACCAATGGGATTTCGCAAATCTCCACGACGATTCAAGCCATCGATTCCCTTCCTCTTGAAAATATTCTCCTGGGTGTATTCTCACTATGTCGAGAAAGAACTATCCCTCCTGAGCTTGATTTCTTGGACTCCTTCAGAGACCTTCCGCGCACATTTTACGTGCTCAACTTCCAATAGCTCTCAAAGTGTTGAAGTCGTCTAGACCCTGCGCGTCCACAGAGACAGCAGTCCCTACCTTCCTTTGCTCAGATTCCCTGCTGAGGCTTCGACCTTGACCTGCACTTCACCTGCACGCTCTGTCAACCCAATTCAACTTCTGGGTGAGAGAAAATGAGAGTTTAACTGTAGGGCCTCCTCGATGCACTCTATGCGGAGGAATTCAACTGCACTCTATGCAGGAATCTCTTGGCTCAAACAGAGAAACAATGGAAACTTATTTCCTCATTCTCTCAGGTTTCGAACCTGCCATGCAATAACATATGCAACATATAGAAGAAAGGCATAAAAAGAAGCAAGTATGCAACAACATAATATCAACAACACACAGAAAACAAACACAGCCATGGAATTGAATCAAAGTCTTTCTTCTATTAATTCAATCTGTACATGGGTGTTCTTCACAAGTTCTCTTCTTGCTCTTTTTCCTGTATGAATGAGGATGATAATACAATGATACAAAGGAGGGTGCCTATATTCCGTTTTCCCTCTCAAAAGTAAAACTGTCTAATCTACAGTTAATTCCTATCTAACAACATTAAAACTATTAAATGCCTTCCTATCTATAATATAATACAAGTGCACTCGGCTTTGAATGCCTTCATTTAAATGGCGGTGCAACAATACCAAGGTAGAATTCAAAATTGAAGTTTGCTGGCTTGTCCAACTGTCTCTTCTTTCTCCTCGCGCTGGCTCGCTTGATGAAGTGTGGATGCTCCTGCATCACCTAGTCTCTTATGGGAATGTCTATGGGGATGATGGTGATGTCTACTAGAACTTTTTACTTCTCCCTTCTCCTCTGAATATTTGTGACTCTCAGATCTACTTGAGTTACTCTCCTTAACCAATTTCTTCTCTATTATGTTCAAACCTTCCAATAGCTTCATGTTGAATTCATCCTGCTGCTCTTTGGCTTTCATCATCTTTTCATTATCAACTTTATGGCTTTGGATATCCTTTTGCAAATTCGTAATGGTCTCAGCCATATTCATATCTTCATTCCTTTCTTCTCCATGTCTGTTGGAGTTCATTCCTTCCATGCCCAAATGGACATCCATCCCTCTACTCTTCTCTGGATGACTGTAATTCCCCTGTTCCTCTTCCATTCCTATGGACTCTGCACTGGTTTGTCCTGACTGAGTTGTTGTTAATTATGCAAAACGTGTAGCCATCGAAACTAATCAGACTAACCAATAAACAATTCATGAGAATATGCACCATTTCAATTCAACATACACATCAACATTATCACTCCCAGTTTCCTGGTGTTATCACCATGAAAATTCTAGATAAGACCCAAGTCTCGAGAACGCTGATGCACGGTGTCTTTCGAGATACACTTGCGCAAGAAGGTGGTATTTTCGAAACCACTTTCGCCAAGACGCGGTATCACGTGTCTCAACATGTCAAATCCACCACTCATGGAGCGAGTGACGGCTAGTCAGATCACCCTGCTCCATTCGTTCAGTACTTTGCATCCATGTGATGTCAGCTAAACGCTGCTATGTAATGAACTCAAAATCTAATCATTCAAAATGGATTGGTCGAGCATGGAAACCCAATGGTCCTTGTACATAATCTATCTGCACTTCATAAATGGAGTTCTATAATTACCACTCCCCAAGTATGAAGATATTTGCATATCCATAACCGTAGTAATCTTCAAGTTTCTCGACTTCCTGCTCTCTATAAAGACACATTTTGGTATCCCAACCTGAGATACATGGGCAAAGCTAAGTTGAGTGAGACTAGTTATTCGAGCAACATGCTAGGCTTTCCTGTGAATAAGGAGGAAAGGGTTCTTGCACACCTTCTAGCAACTAAGTTCCACACAGAGACGGTTATAGACTCATGATTGGAAGTTAGGCTGAATCCCACTATAAAGGATTTAGTCATCAACAGGCCAACCGCTAAGAAGAAAATGAGTAAGCGACATAAGAAGGAGGAATCTACGGTTAAAGCGGTCGAAAGTTTTGGAGAAAATCAACTGGTCTAGTTAGAATCTTTTTTAAAGGCGAAGATCACTAAGTTGAAGTAAGTCTTTAACTAAGATAAGCATGTCTCAGCGAATTTTGAACAACTGGTAGCGGAGTTAAAGAGTACAAGAGATGATATGCCTGTTCTTCAATGACCCTTTTTACAACATGCTAACTGTTGTCATCACCCTTTTGTAATTTTGTGATTAATATGATTATATAAATACATAAACATATTTTAGACTTTTTTATTACAATTTCTATTTGGTGATGTTATGACCCTTGTTTTCTTTTATAATAATTTTTTTTCTTGTAATCTTATATTTTATTTTCATCTGTCTAAATCAAAAGAAATTAAAATTCGGAATTCTTTTTAATTAATGCTTCAATGCGGTTATGTGTTTATTTTTATTTTATTATTATGCAATTTAAACTCAGACTCCTTTCCTTCCAAGTGACTTTGTGTGCATTAACTTGACCTGTTCATTTATATTATCGTGCATAGAAATATTACAAGGTAAATGCTTCTCCGCGCACCTAAATCTACTGCGCGTTTCTTCTTCGTCGTACCGACTACTTACGCGCACTATTATGGAGTTGTGCGCCAATATCCACTACACACAGTTTTGATACTACGCACCGATATTCTACATGCATTTTCATCCTATGAATGCACCATGTCAAGTTTAACATATTCCTTTGTGCTCAAATATCTGTACACACTACTGAATACATTGTTGCGAAACAACTTATACTCGTACTTATGAGCGTACCAACAAAAATCCTCTGTGTTAAGCAATACTTGTGCACCCCATGAGCACCTTACTATGTGTGTGCTTACTGTGCAAGGCTAATTTCAACGCATCCATCTACACATAATAATATTCCGCGTGATGCCACAATTTATCGCGCACACTGACACGCCATGGTTTCTTGTGCAGTGCTAAATTTACCACGCACACCAGTATGCCAACCTTTTCCAAGGACACTCTATGAATCTAATTCTAGTCACTTCAAAGTTACCTTTCTGTGAATATTCACTTCGATTGCACCCTTCTGGTCCATCCAAGCTCAATGTTGAACTATGGCTTTGATACCATACTGTAACGACCCCCTCGACCATCCCGAGGCCGGGGTACACCACTCCAGATCAACCACTCATTCTCTGATGCCAGTCGGTAACATTTCCAGCCATGAGGCCATCCATGCTACTCTAGGGAACACTTTCATTCCCATATTGCGGAACATACAATAGCATACCCAGTAGTCAACTAAGCAATGCCACCTAAATTTACTCTTTAGAGTGCATGCAACTAAAAAATATACATACAACACACTCACAAAATCTTTACATCTTACATAAACAAACAATTACTATCTATAACATGAATTTTATATTACAAATAACAGTAATTATTGATATGTATCATTTACAGGAAATTACCCATAAGAACACAAGCATTCATAGTCACATATATGATAAAATAGTAATATGGGCATGTAAATAACGAAACAACATATCCATATATCATACAATTGGTACTTGTCTTAGAAAGGTTGTCACCAACTGCTTACAGACTGTCCACGAACCTCCCAACCATAGATTACACTGGTCATCACTCTCAATAGTGATTCACCCCCGAGTTGGGCCTGAACTCCACCCAGGGTAAAGGGATTCCTATCCAGGCTAAGGCTCATGGACAACATGAAAGACTCCGTCTCAGGTGCTCACTCAACTAACAACCTACATCCTCTCATTCCCCACATGCCTGTCCCACCCAAGGAAGTGTTCCCCTTCTCTTCTCAATAGTCCCTCGACTTCCCCACTTCCCTTCCAGGGCTTCAGCAACAGGCCGGACCAAAAGTCTCAGAGAACTGTAGCTGTAGTTTAGCACCAATGAAAATTAATCCCCAACAATTATCTCGCCCAGAGAACTTCTCACGGGCCTGAAAAACCACTTATTCAATCCCGCTCCAAGATAAATAGGTACATCAACCAAAAGGGATGGGGAAACAGGTTTCAGAAAGGTGGAATGGTTGTCTCAAGGATAACAAAATTTATGAGTGAAATTTTCATGGAGTCATTGACTGGATAACTGAGTGTGTTTTTGGAATCAATGTGAACTCTCTATAAAAAGTGATGGTCAGTCCAATGGTTTCCCCCCTCCCTCTATTTTTCCGTTCGTAAGGTCTTCTTCCAGAATAATCCCCCCTGAGCTAAGTTTCCCCACGATATGAATGCATGTCCCCAACTTGAAACTTGTCATATCAGAAGTTACTTTTGTCCACTTGTCCCCAACTTTAGAACTTAGGATAAAATTATCCATACTTTGTGTTCTAGAATATTAATATAATATTCCCTTGACTTTTGGCCCTCCCTTTCCCTAACTGGTGAAGTTCAGTCCCCCATATCTTTTATCATGGTTGGTCTATGTGTAGTGATCTATTTTATATTAATCATGATTCATGTACAAAGTAGGCGCATTGGCCCTTGACATCTAGGTGTTCCGGCCTAATACAAAAACATAAGAATTCCAAATTATAATATTGGCTCACCAACCTATAATGCATATTTTATACACAAAGGTTCGCTGACCTTAATATTGCGCACACTTAGTTACTGTGCGTTGTATCCTCTGTCTTTAGGGTTGCGCGTACCTTAGTTACTACATGCGATATTCAGAAATGTGTACATTACATCCCTTTACTACGCAATATATGCGCGCACCATGCCATGATAGGTCTATTACAAAAAATGATGTCTAAACAACTCACTAGCTTAAATATACTTAGATTATATTTACATTTGGGTTCGACCGAGGGATATTACACATATCATCTTCGCTTGCTCACTTGATGGAACACAGATATGGCTTGCACAATGGAGTACATTTATTTGTCATAAGTAGGGTACTTATGGACAATATCTTATAGTGTCTGACTATGATAGGCCATGGGGTGGCCGTGCTAAGTGAGAATGACGCCCACGACATAGTTTGAAGCATCTGTCTCGATCTCAAAGGGATGTTGTAGGTATGGTAGTGAAAGTACTGGGGCTAAGAACAAGCGCTACTTCAAATCATCGAACGCTTTTTGTTGGGACTGACCCCATGCAAATTTATCCTTACCACCACTCCTATTTATTTGGATGAGGTCCCATCCAATATTGGAGAATCCCAACATGAACCTGCAGTAGAAATTGGAAAGGCCCAAGAAACACCGAAGCTCAATGAGTGTTGTTGGGGCTGGCCAGTTGCAGATGACTTGGATCTTGGTTGGATCCACATGTACACCATGCTGATCAATGATGTAGACCAGGTAATGGACCCGGTCCATGACGAAGGAGAACTTTTCCAAGTTGGCATATAGCTTGTGTTGCTGCAGGGTGTGCATAACCTGATGAATATGCTACAAGTGTTCGGCACAATTCTTGCTGTAAATTAGAATGTTGTCCAGATACACCACTACAACATTATTGGTGAATCATCACAGGATATCGTCCATAATCCTCATGAAAGTGGCTGGGGCATTTTTCAAACCAAAGGGCATGACCAACCATTCAAAAATGCCTTCCTTTGACTTGAAGGTAGTCTTCCATAAATCTGTCTGTTCTATCGAGACCTGGTGGTAGCCTTAATTTCGATTAATATTACTGAAGTATTTGGCCTCTGTGAGTTGTTCAAGGAGGTCGTCGATTTGGGGAATTGGGTACTGGTTTCTGACTGTGATTTTATTCATATCCCGATAATCAATACAGAGTCGTCAGGTTCCATCTTTCTTCTGTACCAACACATTTGGGCTCTTGCAAGGTGATGAGCTAGGGTGGACGTGCCCCTTATGATAAGTTATTGAATCTATTGCGTGATATCCTCATTCTCTAAGAAAGAGCGACGATAGACTGGCCCATTGGGAAACAATGCATCGAAGGTTAGATCGATGGGGAGCTTGACCTGGCAGTGCAAAGGTACCCCTGTAGGTGAGGAGAATATATCCGAGTATTCATCCATGACCTTATCTACTTGCTTATGTTGTGTGGAGAGGTCATTCGCAAAGACCCTGGATGTGGCTGTGATATTTAGCTTATTCTAAGAGTATGAGAGATGACCTTCCTAGTGATATTTAGCTTATCTACTTCTCCGTATGAGAGATTACCTTCCTGCATTTCTTAGCAGAGATCAAGGAAATATCACTAGGTGGGACTGCCTCGAGTATCCTATACAATTTCCTGTTCAAAGTAATAATATCACTACGAGGCCTAGAATCATATACAACATGACGTTTCCATAAATAAGGTTGGCCCAAAATAACATCACAAAATTCGAGAGGAGAAACATCACACAATACCTCATCTTTGAAGGGCTTGACGTCGTACGACAGTCGACACTATTGGATGATGCAGAGATCTCTTCCTTGGCAGAGCAATTCAATGGTGTAGGGTTGTGGGTGTGGCATTGTTGGCAGGTCCAGTCACTTGATGACCTCTGCTGAGATGAGGTTCTTATGGCTACCACCATCAATGATGAAGTGCATCAGGGTGCCTTTTACCCACATCTGTGAATGGAAGAGGCTCTCTCCTTCTTCTGGCTCATCTGGTTCACCAGGCTGGAGCTTGGTGGTAGAAACGGTGTCACTGGGTTCCACATCAATGATCTGTCTTTCCCTTTTGGGTTCTGGCTCAGAGTCATAATCCGCATCTGATTCATAGGCTTTCACTTTGGCCACCAACAAATGTTTTGAGCGACAATTAGTAGTGTTATAACAAGGGCTCTTATGGAAGTCGCACCACCTCCTGGTATCCTTATTTGTCTTTCTGGTGTCCTTCTTTGCGTGCGGCTTGTACTGGTAGTCCTGATACTATCCATATTTTATCTATCCTTTGTTCTATGGGTTGGGGCTGCCCTTTCCTGGATTTTGTTGTGAGGGGTTCCCAGACCCAAATTGCTACGTCTTTTGTTTGAGCTTCTGCTCGATTTTGATGGCATATCGGTAGGCCACGCCCAAGGATGAGATGCCCATAAATTCTATTTCGGTATGGATGTATCTATGCAGAGCACTGTGATACTTGAGCACCAGATGTCGCTCTGAATCTTTGATACCCAACTTGGTATGCAAGGTATGGAAGATATTTGTGAAATCTGGCACTATTTGGTCTCCTTCTTACTGCAGTGTGGTCCATTTGGTATACAGGTCGTCATAACTTCCAACAGGGTAGTATTGTTCCTTAATAACATACCTGAAGGATTTCCAGGTGGTCATGACTAAAAATAATGAGGCTTCCTCTGTTTCCTTTTGCTCACAAAAAGTTTCCCACCAATCTTTGACATGGGGAATGACTTTGAGGAGCGCAAAAGTAATGTTTTCTCTAATTGAAAAGTTATGGATAGAAAAATACCCTTCTATTAGATTCAACCACTTGTATACAACATCTACATATATATAACCTTCAAATATAGGAATATTGAAGTTTATTTGTACCTTGAAGGGGAGGGTTCCTCCGTTCAAAGAAGATGTGTTGCCTATTGGTAGTCGCCAAGGGATTTGCACGAAACTATCCATCATCTCATTCCTCTATTGCGTGAGGGTCTCCTCAATCAAGAGTTTGAAAGGATATCCTGTCCCTTCATCCTTATTTTCTCCTACAATGAGAGGTCACTTGGGCATGTGAGAGCTTCTGTCCTCAAGAGAAACAAGCTCGAGACCTAACTCTTTGTAGTCCAACCTCGTTGGGGACATGCATTAAGATTATAAGGAGAAAATTGCTCTGATACCACTGATCCAGATTTTATGAGAAAAATGAAATGAATAAAAATTATTAATAGGTGCTTAACATAAAATAAAATAGATACAGTAAAACTAGTTTTTCTATTCAATAACGAAATAATATGAAACTGTAAAATACAATAGAAACAAGCTTGCTGGAATGGTGGCGGCTTATCTCTGAGAAGAGATGTGATGGATGCGTGCATTCGTAAGAAGAAGATTACAATGAGGCTTAGAAGGAATTTTTACAATAAAAAGGAATAAAAAAAACACTAGACATCCAAAAACCTAACCCTAGGATATGAAACGCCAAAAGTCATGTGCGCCTCATTTGGGTAAGTTAGTACATCAACTTCCCGGGGTTGTAACTTTTGCATACGATCTTCATTTTAGGCGTGTGATAGCCCATTGGAAAGGTATCATCAAGGAGATTCATTTTGGGTGATAAATCATGCCTTAGGCTATCATTGAGGAGATTGATCCTGAAAAACCTTCATTTCGGCCCTCAAAATGGCCTCAAAAGTTAAAACTGTTAAAAATAGTAAATTACCAAAATTGTCAGAAAATTGTTTTGAGCCAGTTGGAAAAGGTGGGTGGCCACCGATATACATTTGGATCAATCCTCCCTCCTTATTAAGAAATGGTATCCATTTCATTGAGGTCCCTCATCAGATGAGGAAATTTCTGTTGAATTTGGCCCTGGGTGAGCCACTTGCCTTAGTGCAGGAGCTACCCTGCTTTGATGACTCGATAAAGATGGATCCTTTGTTGTTGATTTCCCTTGATTTTTGTGTCCACAATATGATCATTAGATTCCTGTTGTATGCAATTGGGGTTGATCTCTGTTGGTTTCAGTTTTTCTTCTACTTCTGAGGTGTCCAATACCGGTGGGAAATAAGGGTGAAGGAGATCCACATTAAACGCTGGATGCAAGCCAAAGAAAGGAGGAATGTTGAGCTCAAAAGAATTATCCCCCAAGGCCTTGGTGATAGTGTACGACCCATAACGGAGTGGGTGAAGATTCCGATGGGGTCCTTGTTATCGGACTAATCGGTAGGTGCAGACACTAACTGATCTCCCTAGATCCACCTGGATCTAGAAAAAAACAGGACAGGACATGACTCTTTCCCTAATTTTTGACCATTGAATCAACTAGTAGGAAGGAATAAGTAATATACCTTTATATCAATTCCTAGGGTCCATGTTTCTCCCACTTCACTCTGGTTCTCTCGTGAAGTCAAGACCAAGACAACACAAACCAACCAAAGTGAAGATAGCAAAATATATTCAACAGTTAACCTATGTGTATGATCAAGGAATTATACAATAAAGTGAAAATAGATTTATGGGAAAGGGACATGTCACTGTATCATATTAATTGAAAGTAAAGATTACAACCTGACCCTTGATGTCGCAAACTTCCTTTCTATGGTTCTTGGCTCCAACACACACACTTTCTCAATCCTTGTATGAAGAAGATCAAATCCTCTTGATAGACTTGCTAGAGTCTCCAAGATGTTGTTCAGACTAAGTCCTTCACACAATTCTTTCACCAATTATCCAATGAATCTTGCTTAACCTTCTCCATGAGAATTCCCTCAATATATAGGAGAGAATGAATTAGTTACTTGGATAAGAATGATCCCACAATATCAGGGAATCCAGTACTAGGATAACCATTCGAATGCCAACCCAACCTTCTAGAAGATTCCCTTCTAGAAACATCGAGAATTCATCTTTTTCCATGCTTTAGGAAGAGTTCACACCCTAGCTATTCAACACAGTGCAAAAAGTTCACACCCTGTCTTAATGCAGCCTGTGAGAATCATGCATTCTCGCACCCAAATGTATTAACAACCTGCGAACCTCCTTGAAAAATGAGTTTTCTGGGAAGAGATGAAAGTAACTTTTCTCAGGAGAAAGTTCTTCTGAAGAGCCTGAGTACACCATCATCAATACATCATCATGATAACCAAAATTATGGGTAACATAATGCCCCCCAAAGTATGAGGTTGGAAATAGTGACAACCGAAAGACTTTGTAAGATGCATGTGTGTGTCGGAAACCAGGAGCACACCTAATCAGAAACCTGCGAACAATCAAGCATCTGTAGAATATCATATATATTAATTCTGAGGTAGGAATTCCCATACTCAGATCACAGATTGATGACATTATAGACATGGGTCATGGCCACCAATCATACATTGTGGATCCATGCTATCAAAATATAGCACAACCACTAAGAATACACTGTGGATATATGCGAGAAATTTCAAATTAAGACGACATAGCCATGAGACATACATAGTGGATCTATGTGTCATTGATTATACATACTCCATCTCAACTTGGACAAAAGAGATGATAGCCAGGGTCTTCAATCTCATCGCCCAAAGTACGAATCTAACCATGTGATTACGTGTGTTGAATTCGAA
>SNQJ01S0001443.1:315256-343614 GCA_010110895.2 Picea sitchensis
AACAAGTGCGAGGGAAATCACCATTGATGTCAATGACTCCCAAGGTACCCTAGTACAATCCATCGAGTGTGAATGAATGAGTTGAATTCGAACATCCGATGGAATCTTTCGATCAAGGTTCAATGATGTAAACCCACTGTCGAAAGAGAGGAAACCTGCCATTGAGGCATGCAAGCTCCAAGGTACCAAATAATTTCTAAGTATTGATTCTGGATAATGAGATGAAGTCGATGGAACAAAATTCATCACAGGAGGGCCTTGATGTATCCCCCATCAATGACATGAAATGAGTAACAAATTTTTAAGGTGAAACAGAGTATGATGTAAATTGGACCGGACACATGGAAGGTCGACACAGGGAGAATGGATAACTGCAAATGGACGACTCAATATAGGTTTCAAATGGACTTCTCTTGAACATATGAATGACACGACCAATGATTTGGTAGCATTGACTCAAAGACGACACAGGGAATGACCTTGTAGCAAATCAAATTAGATACAAATGGATTTCCCGAACCATCTTCAAATAATGAATAGGGGGTGTCATGTTCAAGAGCGACACTTACTGCCAATCAATATGAATATGAAAACATATCCCTTTCCCAAATTTTCCCCCACTATTTCTGGCAAGTACCTCTTTATTTTTACGCAAGCTTGAGGAGGATAACATATGCTTGTTGATGTAAGCTCATCCTTTGGACGATTCCCTCGGAGTATGTTTAATGAACCCTAAGAAGGAGTGGTTCGGTCCTATTATGGGTCTGTCAATGTTTGTTTAACGAGTCCAGAGATAGAAAACTCGAAGGTTTTTCATGATTATAGAGTCTGGAAAAACACTTAAAAGAGAACTCTCTCAGTTCCTTTTCGTAAAATAGTCTGGATGAGACCGAAAAAGAGATAAATTATCACTCACCAGATGCTTACTTCAGATACTTTATCGAGCGTGAAAATAGCAAGGTCGCTCGGCTATCTTTTCATGTTTAGAGAGTCTAAAAAGAGCTTAAAGAGGACTCCAGGGGGGTTCCTTTTTCGTATAACCTTGTTGGGCCCGAAAAAGTGATAAAAGTATGCTCGATCGCATTCTCATATATTTTCGAGCGCAAGAACGGACAAAGACCACACTTGAGGTTTTATATAAAAACCATAAAAAATAATCAAAACACGCGATGACAAAGAAAAAATATGTCTGCATCCCTATATAGAAACCTTGAGGTCATTTCGCCTGCAAAAATTACACTCAAAAGGACATTAGGGAATAGGGTTTAATAGATAAATAACCATAAAAAACCAAATGACATAGCAAAAGTAAATAAAAAGGAGTAAATAATCTTTTTACCATATCATTTTACCTTTCCACTATTTGAGCTCAAAAACCCTTCTTTTACCCTCAAAGTTTGGCATTAGATTGCGGGAGTTACAAGAGACCATTCAGCGAGCTGTCAATGACAGTGAGGTAGGATCTTTGTCCTCAACACTTTCATGGTTTAATTTTGCAATTTCAATGGTTAAAATTTCATTTTTGGGTTGATTTTGCAAGCCCTACTTGCGTTCTTCCATTCTCACAGGTGGGCTACACGGGACCTGCGAGAATGGGGCATTCTCGTAGGTGAGCCCATAGTAGCCTGCGAGGTTCTCGCACTGTGCACACAGGGTACCTGGGAGAACTGCAAAGCTCAAATTGTTTTTAAAAATTTACCCAATGAACAAGAACCAAATCATGAAAAAAGTTGCTAATCTTCTTGTTGTGCCTCTTATGCAGATAATTGTCCATCAAAATGGTGCTTGAATGGAGCGAAAGGGAGCACGAAGAAGACAATGCAATGGCCTAAAATCATCCACCTACTATTTCTTCTTTGAGAAACCGTGGACTCATGAAGTACTTTCGCATCCTAGGCATGAGGGCACAAGTCAAACTATTAGAGTACCTGGTGTGTATGTGGGACTCTGATCAGCAGGTATTTCATGTGGGAGTCCACACACTATCCTTAGATATTGAGGACATTTACATTTTTATTGGATTGTCACGACGGGGGTACTATGTAAGCCTGACTGGTAGCAGAGGTGGTGGGCTGCAGATGAGTGAGTACTATCATTTACACTGCATTCCTGAGGCTGAGAGAAAGAAAGGAAAAGTAGCTATTTGGGGGGTACGAGATCTGACCCTCTGTACTATCCTATTCACCATAGCTCGTATGGATGGGAGTTCTTCTCCTCACATGGCATTACAGAGTTACTTCCAGTATGTTATTGAGTGTACTGAGCCTCAGGTTTTCAATTGGGCAGATGCAATGCTTCATAGCGTAAAAAATACTGTTGACCAAATGCAGATGAGGCAAATTGAAGCAATTCGGGTATGTATATTTGTTGGTGTCCTTCTTCCTTAAGAGGGTACCATTACTGAGGTTGCAGGTTGAGTGGAATATACTGGTTCCTAGGGATCCAAGGATGCTGAGATGGTGTCAGCTGATGGCCCGATACGTGGCTGGACCGATCATCAAGTATGATGATACTTTCTTTGACTGGCTTCAACCACAGTTGTTGATGGTTTATGACTATGCTTATGCCATGTTGGATTTCCGAGGAGATCCGGATTTAGTATTTCCAAAGGATGCTCAGTGGGGGGACCTTGGTAAGAAGTACACACATTTTTCTTTTTAAATGTTTTTTGTGAATTTTTATCATATTCAAATGTTTTTTTGTTTTATATGTTCGTCCAAAGACTAATACAAAATTCATTTTTGATAACATAGATGTTGGACCTTACAGACCTCCTGGTACTTCTCCCATTCAGCGGCGAGGAGAAGTAGCGATAGTGACACAATATGCTGAGGATTATCAAGTGGTGGAACAAAATCTGGAGGGCTTAACTGTAGATATTCCAGACATGACTCTGGAATAGGTTCCACGATGCGATCAACGTCATATTGTAGGAGTATCAGGGTTCATGAGTCGACTTCTCCATAGGGTTGCTCGGGCAGTCGTGTGTTACCATGAACGTCATCCATGATGTCACTTTGTAGAAGCTATGAGATTCAGATTTTGACATTTTGGTCTTCGGACAAACCTTTTTGTAAAAAACTCTTTTGATCGTTATATATACTGACGACTTCTATCGGTTTATCATGTGTTGTGTGAACATTGATGTGATTGATTTATAAATGATTCAAATGTCTGTCTAAGACATAATTAGCCAATGCATCTGTTAATGTATTTAGACATCTAGGAATATGTTGATATTCAATGTAATCAAAATTATGTTCCAAGAGGCGAATTTGCAAATACACCCGTAACAAAGTAGGACTTCGAATGGTATAGACATTACTTAATTGTAGTACTACTAGCTATGAATCAAGTCGCACAACCAAATGATGAATTCCGAGCGAGATAGCATCAACCAATAATTCAATAACGACGCTATACTCTGCAATGTTGTTGGTCGCACGGCCGAGGCACACACCTCGTAAGGAGACAAGTTCATTTGTAGGGGCGTAAATTGCCCATGCAGCGGAAGCAAGGTTCTGAGTACTATGGCTAGCGCCATCAACAAAGCCAATATAGGGTAGTGAATACTCCGACATCTGGAAATCAAACACAATGTCACATAAGGGCAGAGACCATCTAACGACAAAAGCAAGCTAAAGTAACACACAAGAAGCATGATACAATAAAAATACAAGTACTTGTGCACAGATGACTTTATGCATAGTACTTATTCAAGTAGAACCCATTCTTGGGCTCACTCAAAGGGATACCATCATAATCTACTAACTCATAAGCTCCTTTTTCCAAAACTCGTCGAACGATATAAGGACCTCGCCACATGGCTTCAAATTTCTCAGCTCCTAACACATCTTGATCTTGTTCATAGAGAAGAACAATATCACCTTTGGAGAAAACGTGAGGCTTGACATGCTTGTCGTATTGGGCCTTGACACACTTTTTCTGGGCTTCTATGACTAGGGTGGCATCACGTCAAGTTTCGTCTAATCGCATAAGATACAATATATGTTCTTCTTCAGAAAAAGTGTTGGGTAGGAGTTCAACAACTAGATTTAAAGAGGGTATCTCGCATTCAATAGGGAGAATGGCTTCCACACCATAGACTAACCAAAAAGGTGTAAACCAAGTAGCGAACTTGACAGATGTCCAGTATGCCCACAATGCTGAAAACAACATTGTGTGCCAACTTGTTTTATGAATCCCTAGCATTCGTCGGAGAACAGTTATGAGAACTTTGTTAATCGCTTCGACTTGGCCGTTGGCTTGTGGATAATATGGCGTTGAGTTATCATGGTGAAGACCCAACTTTTCAGTAAGTTTGGACATCATAAAATTCCTAAAGTGGCTACCGTGATCAGTGACGATAGCTTGGGGAACACCAAAACGAGCTATGACGTGATTAAAAATGGATAATGTTGTAGTCTTTCCAGTGTTGTCAAATGTCGGCATCACCTCAACCCATTTCATAAAGTAATCAATGACTACAATAATGTAACCATGCCCCCCGATCGAGTGAGGGTGACATGTCATGAAATCAATGCCCCATTTCACAAAGGGACCAACTAAGACCACAGGGTGAAGAGGAGCAAGATGTGACTGAATCTTCTAATTATAGGTCTGGCAGGCATGGCATTTCTGAATGGTGGTGATGCAATCGTTAAATAAAGAAGGCCAAAAATACCCTGCTCGTAAGATCTTCTGGGTAGTAGCATACCCAGACATATGACCACCACATGCTCCATAATGACAGTCATTTAGGGCTTTCTCGGCTTCGTCAAATGTTAGACAGCATCGAAAAACAGAGTCAATCCCCCGACGATAAAGAGTATCCCCGAGGATAATGTATTGACGAGCTTGATAGTGTATGCGACATTGGTCAGTACTAGACAAAGTTGGTCGGAAAGTTTGGGTTTGGAGATATATAATGATATCCCCATACCAAAGATCATCAGTGCTAATAAGGAAAAGAGATTCATCGGGTAATGAATCAACTGCTACATTTTCCGTTGCAGAATGAGGAAAATTGCATATCAACTCAGCAAAAACTAAGGACTTCCTGGACTTGGCACGATCGAATTCCAAGTCAAACTCCTGGAGTATCACAATCCATTTGGAGTATTTCCCCCCTAGAAATTGACATGTCAAAATATGTTGCATAGGGTTGCAATGGGAAATCACCATAGTCTTGCATGAGAGGATATAGTGTCAGAAGCATTGAACGGCTTGAACGGCAGCCAAGGCCAGTTTCTCGACATGTTGATACTTGATTTCAGTCGGCATGAGACTTCGACTCAAGTAGTAAATAACATGTTCGGTGTGAGCATCATCCTCCTGGACGAGAACCATGCCAATGGTGTAATCTGAGGCAACAAGGTAAAGGAAACAATCGTGACTATAATCAGGGGGGAAGAGAAGCGGAGCTCGCATTAGGGAAAACTTCAAAGATTCAAAATCATTGTTGGCAATGGTATCCCAGACGAACTTGGAATCCTTCTTTAATAGCCGCGTAAATCCATGAGTTATCTCGGCGTAATTGGGGATAAAACGACGAAGAAAGTTTGCTTTCCCCTACAAACTTTGCAACTGGAAAAGTGTAGAAGGAGTAGGGAGATTAAGGATCACCTCAACCTTTAAAGGATCCACCCGGATCCCTTGACTTGAAACGATAAAACCTAGAAGACGGTCGGATTCCACTCAGAAAACACACTTATGAGGATTTAAACGTATACGGTATAATCGACAACAAATGAAAATGGCTCAGAGGTGGTTTGGGTGATCGAATCTATGCATAGAATGAGCGGGTAAATCGTCCAAATATGGTTGAACGATGTGCTTGATATCATGAAAAGCATAAGACATAGCATGTTGAAAAGTGGCGCCAGCGTTATTGAGATTGAAAGGAAGTTTCCGATAGGCAAAAGTACCCCAAGGAAAAATAAAAGCAGTCTTATGTTGGTCCTCAAGAACAATGTTGATTTGATTATAGCCAAAGAAACCATCCATGAGAGAGAAGATTTCACTTTCGGCACAGTCATCGAGAATCTGATCGACGAAAGGGGTAGGAAAGTTATCTTTTGGACAAGATTTGTTGATATCCCTATAATCCATGCATACACGAATTGTACCTTGTTTCTTGTAAATCGGGACAAGATTGGAAACCCAGTCTGTGAGAGACACTGGATAAATAAAGACGACTTTCAAAAGTTTCTCGACTTCAAGTTTGATAGTAGTCGCTTTACGTGGGTGAACTGGACGAAGGCATTGTCAGACGGGTGTAGCGTCAGGATATGTCTTGATCTCATGTATCACAATTTCAGGGTCGATACCCGGTATTTCTTCGTAACTCCAGGCAAAGATGTCATGAAACTCTTTGAACAGGGACGTATAGGTGACGATTTCGTCAGGGGAACACGAATCTCCAATATGAACATTTTCGACGATTCCAGGTTTGATGGATATGTCAATGGGAATCGTGGGTGAGATATTGCTTAAGTTCCCTTCAAAAAACACATCGTGTGTAGACTCGGGAACGGTCGAGATGATGACAATCGTCGATGGGGTCAAAATCCGTTGGTAGTTCCCAAGAGTGTGTTGCTCCAGAAAGAGGATAGAATGATGATGCCCATCATCCCAAGGGGTGTCCTCCATGACGGACATGATCATATCGTCAGTGGGAAATATAACACAAAAAGCATCGAGAGACAACTCACCAAGAGAATGGGTAGAAGGTGTTTCCGATTGAATGGCCTGATACGCAGATTCAACTGGACTTAATGACATTTCGTTTCCGAAACGAAGATGATCCCCAGGGTCAGGGACTATCTAGGGGTTGTGAGACGTAGGAAGTTCATGAGGTGAAGTGGAGATCATGTTGATAGAAGCAATAGACGAGCATGGAACATCAGGCAGTGGAATGGGAAAAGTACCCATTAACGAGGAGTCTTTGAGAAGGCCTACACCGACGTTCTCATAACCCGACAGGGTTTTAGCAATAAATGGTACGTTGCCAGTATGGGTATCCGAATTGAAGAAGGCAAGTTGGTCGATAGTAACAACCTTTCCTTGATGAGGGAAACGTACTACATGGAAAAGGGTCGACACAACTGCATGCATGGAATCGATCCAGCTGCGACCAAGCAAAAGATTATAATAAAGGGGAGCGTCAAAGACTTCCACTTTGACTTGGACTGTTTTGCCTTCTAACATGATGGGAAACGAAGGAAGAACACCGTAGGGCTTAAAACTAGATCCATTGAAGGATTTAAGAGTGTTCTAGGATTCATTCAAAGAAGGAGAGCCAATGGCTTTCCAACAAGCAAGAGACATGACACACGTTGAGGCACCCTCGTCTATAATGGTTCGACAAATGTTCTTGTCAGAGACAACAACTTGTATCTGGAACACAAGTTGAGGGGGTAACCTTGGAATGTGATCTTCCAAGTCAAATATTATTAAATTCATGTCCATCGGGTCAATTCCACTGATAGCTTTCAACAGTGCCTTCCATTGTGCAGGACAAGTTTGAAGGACTTCAAGGGATGACATCACAGAAGGTGCTTGGGCCAGATCTTCAACAATGTTGTAGTTCTGGGCTGCACGAGTATGAGGATTGAAAGCCGATTTATGAACGATGCCCTTTGGGGGGGGTCGCAGAATTGTGTCGAGGCTCGGTTGTTTGAGATGAACAGGACCGTTGGTATGTGGAGTCATGGGAGAGGGTTGTACCAAGGAAGAGGGTAAATCATCAACCTTATTCTTAGAGGGAGAATAATCTTTGGCTTGAGTAGTGAGTGCAACGTTGTTCTTCTTAGAATCACCAGTACACATCAAAACATATGATGTGGTAGAAGATGAGGGTTGGTCATGGATGACCAACTGAGCCTATTGTTGAGACGGGAAGGGTTGGGACAAGACAGCCAGTTCAGGTGGTTTTGGGGCTCCCTGAAGGAACTTAGTAACCTCTACACGTCATGGACAATCCTTCATGTAGTGATCATCACCACAGATAAGGCAAGGGTATCGTGGTTTGCGCTTATCCCAATTGTCAACAGGGGTAGTTTTAGTTTTCTCTTCTTGAGAATTATTTTTTCCCTCCTTATTCTTACCTCTCCCCTTTTTAGATTTATTTTTACCGGCTGGGGTAGATTGGATGGCATTTACCTCAGAAGTCTTACCGGTGGGAGTGGCAGGAGACGGAGCATTTTGAACATTAGAAGAAGCAGATTTAGGGTTTGTGCTTGAAGCGAAATGTGATTGGGCTTGGGCAGTACCAATCACACCATCAGTCGCATGCAAGGAAGTTGGAGCAGTTGAAGTGCTGGAAGTATTAGGATGAGGTAAGTTAGGTAGTAAATCGTAAAGGGTTCCCATTTGTGAATAAACAAGGTCAAGATATTGAGCACAACTTATAGCCTGCTCCTCCATGACTACACCACCCATGGAAATGTCCTTACCGATTTCGTTCACAAAGGATTTTGTAAGCCATTCCACCAGTAACTGATCGGGGAGCTCAAGTTTAATGAGACATCAACTCCTTCGCCACTCATGGATGTGATCAGAGATATGAGTGCCTTTAGTCTGTTTGAAGGAAGTCAAAATCTCGGTCCCGGTATCATAACGGATTGGCAACTAGTAATGCATAAGGAAATCCATAGCTAGGGTGTTGAAGTCAGAGAAGAAACCTCGGGGTAATTCGATATACCACTTCATAGCAGAACCTGTAAGGGTTCGTTGAAAAATACGTAAACGAATAGAGTCATCCATCAATGAGTTGGATGAGAACCATAGGTGAAAAGTCATAACATGATTGTTTGGGTCCTCTCCCACTTTGTCGTCGAATTTAGGAATGTCCGATAGAAGCTTGGCTAGTATAACATGCCATTGGGGAGAGTGACGAATAGGATCATTTAAAATCCTTGACAAATCCAGAAGATCCAAAGTGGCGAGAAAGGGTAACTGTTGATTCACCTGCGGGTACTGGTGGCTTTGGGGAGGAAGCCCTGTTGGCAAACCGGTAGGACCATAATAAGTCTGCATATAATGTGAAGATCCAGGCATATTCGGCGGTGGTTGGATAGGATAGTAGCTCATCGGATTATACCCTGGAACAGGGGCTTGAGTTTGAGCATTCGCCCCCCAAATGGGATTAAATGAACCTGGATATGGTTGGACCATACTAGGGGGTGTTGTGGACGTAGTTGGAAAATACTGCTCCCCAATCGATTGAGAAGGATTTTGTATCAACTGATTCCAATACTGGGCCAAGGACGGAGGTATGTTTTTCCCATAAGGTGGGGTTTCCCCTCCCATTGAAGGTGGTGTTCCAATTGGGTGTTGCCAACTGAGAGGGGGTTAAGTTATACTTTGTTGATGAGATTGTCCACCAACCGGAAATTGATAAGTTGGAGTGAATGATGGAATAGCGCCACTAGGATTAGGATTGCCAGCAAAAGACGAAGAAGGTCCTCCAAAAGGAAATTGAGGGAGTGTTGGAACAAAACCGGGAAGAAAATGCCCAGAAGAAGAAGGACCACTAGAAGAGCCGGATGGAGTTTGCGTAGGAGTAGGAATGGAAGAATTCAATGCACGGTATCTAGGTGGTAGTGTCGGAGTGACATTGGGAATTCGCGGTGTGTTGATGGGAGCAAGACTAACCGCAGGAAACTCGGTTGGAACACTCGTAGTAGTTGTAATATGGGCCATTTTGGTAGGGACAGTAAAGTGATAAGCGGTAGTCAACGGTACTGTCTCTAGACTAGAGATTTCAGAAATCACAGGTGGATTAACTTCAGAAATCACAGGGGAACTTGGACCAAAAAGGTCTCATCGGAAAACAACTTTATACCAAAAAAGATCTTGTCCTTCTATACCGGGAAAGGGTCCAACTGGTGATCCAGAAGATGTAACAACTAGTTCTCCGAAAGAATTCAGTCGCATAAACAGTCACTCAGAATCAGGGTGAAGTCGAAAGTCCTCCCGAGTATTAGTAATATGGAAATTCTCTAGAGAGTCAGTTCGTTCCACTTGTGGTGTGGTGACGAATGTGACTTCACTATGTCGAGGAGAGCCCTCAGGTGTACTGGTAGGAAAGGGTTGTGAACCTTCCAGATGCTCTGGAGATAAACCCTTCATTCTACGTGAACGATGTGGAGGAGCTATTGTAAATGAGTGACAAACTTCGTGAAGAAAATTCTATGGTCAACTTCGAGAAACAAACAACACGCGCTAGTAAGGAAAATCTAGGAAGCAACACCAAGGAAACAAGACCTTCTAATTTTGAAGCCACTAGTTGGTGATGAAATCCAACGTCGCAACAACAAGATGAGAAGGGGTTGGGCTAGGGTGGAAATGTTACGCTGATGACCTACTTAATGGAATTACACCCTGGTGCAATCTCCCACACATAATCGTGGGTATACCCTCCAAGGAGCCCGAGTGAGTTTGGTCAACGTCAATTCCAGGTACCATGAATACTTTCCCCTCCACAGTCACCTCGGGTAAGAACCTAGAAAGATAGGCCACTAAGGTCACCACCAACAACAATAAATCCTGGGGGAACAATCGATAGTACGATCCACATGCAAGGGCAGGGTATCTAGCCTGAAATCAACTCAAAAGGCTTCCACTCATCATTCTGGGTATACCTCTGAGTGATCCCCGTAATATGTGCAATCTCTACACTGATATCAGCAAAGCAGGGTGAGTAACTCTGTCAATATCAATGTGACCTCATGCTTGACCCTTGTGTGAGAAGGGCTTCCCGGGAAAGGATGTTACAAATGAAATTTAACACTCCCTAACACAAGATGCTATTGTGTGTTTTGAGCTTTTGGAGAGTGTATCTCTCTTCCTACTCCAAAGCGCTAGCCTAGCTAAATTTTGGTGTAATAGAGCCCTAGAAAAGAGTTACTAGATAAATTTTACAATTGCGCAATGTTATTAAGAGCTGTTTTTTACTCAAAGGAAATGGAAGTGAAACTTATGTTGTATGACTCTAACCCAACAATGCATGGATGAGAATGAAATGTATCACTTTTTGTTCAATTAATCCTATGTATGGGAGGGAAAGATAAATTTTTCCAGATCAACCGTGAACTATAATGAAAAATTTCCTTTAAAATGCAAATGCAACAAATCACGCATCAATAACAATTCTCTATTATGTCTTTTTCCAATAATTTCAACAAGTGATTTTCAATGTTTTTCGAAAATGAAAATGATTTTTTGAAAGAAAAGCTTTTGTTCACTTTTCAAAAAGGACCCACACTATGATAACGAGAGTATAGAAAATCAAAAGCCAAATGAACAAGCAATGATAAAAACCCAATCAACTCTTTCAATGAAAACAAAAATAAAGAGCAAACCAATATAGGCTTTTCAATCGCATAAGAAAAATGATCTTTCAAACAATAAGAAAATGATAAAAACCAATAAACTCAACTTTCAACCGATCATCGGTTCTTAACTAATAAAAAACACTCAGATTCTGAAATCAAAGAGTATGGTGTTGCCAAGAAAAGTCAAGAAACGAAAGTCAAGACAAAAGTGACAATAAGAACCTTGAAATCCTAAGATTGTTCATGCACACAAACGAAGAAAAGAAATATATCAATCCATGGTCCAAGAAACTCTTATGAGGCACCTAGATTGATCTGGGCAGTTGAAGATGCCAAAACTCAAATCCAATTTTTTGAAAAAATGAGTTCGCAGGCTGGCAATACTACACAGTGCGAGCATCAGTAATTCTCGCAGGTGACCCTTGAGCAGGGTGCGAGAACCTCGCACTGAACCTAAAGGAAGAGTGAAAACTCTATGGATTCTCATAAGCTACAGTGAAGTGCAGTGCGAGAACCTCTAAAACTATTCAAATTTTTGGAAAATGAAGAAAAATTTGAAAAGGCCTCTGGACCTAGAGGGTCTATCAGGATATCCTGAAGACTCATAGATTGATAGGAAAGGAGAAAAATAAAACCAGAGAAAATGGCCACAAAAAAATATCAAAAGCCACAAAGAAAATGGGATCTCCCCAGTGGAGTCACCAATTTTGTTATCGGACTAATCGGTAGGTGCAGACACTAACTGATCTCCCTAGATCCACCTGGATCTAGAAAAAAACAGGACAAGACATGATTCTTTCCCTAAGTTTTGACCATTGAATCAACTAGTAGGAAGGAATAAGTAACATACCTTTATATCGCTTCCTAGGGTCTCTGTTGCTCCCGCTTCACTCCGGTGCTCTCGTGAAGTCAAGACCAAGACAACACAAACCATCCAAAGTGAAGATAGAAAAATATATTCAACAGTTAACCTATGTGTATGATCAAGGAATTACACAATAAAGTGAAATTAGCTTTATGGGAAAGGGACATGTCACTATATCATATTAATTGAAATTAAATATTACAACCTAACCCTTGATGTCGCAAACTTCCTTTCTATGGCTCTTGGCTCCAACACACACACTTTCTCAATCCTTGTATGAAGAAGATCAAATCCTCTTGATAGACTTGCTAGAGTCTCCAAGCTGTTGTTCAGACTAAGTCCTTCACACAATTCTTTCACCAATTCTCCAATGAATCTTTCTTAACCTTTTCCATGAGAATTCCCTCAATATATAGGAGAGAATGAATTAGTTACTTGGATAAGAATGATCCCACAATATCATGGAATCCAGTACTAGGATAACCATTCGAATGCCAACCCATCCTACTAGAAGATTCCCTTATATAAACATCGAGAATTCATCTTTTTCCATGCTTTAGGAAGAGTTCGCACCCTAGCTATTCAACACAGTGAAAGAAGTTCGCACCCTGGCTTAAAGCAGCCTATGAGAATCATGCATTCTCACACCCAAATGTATTAGTAGCCTACGAACCTCCTTGAAAAATGAGTTTTCTGGGAAGAGATGAAAGTAACTTTTCTTAGGAGAAAGTTCTTCTAAAGAGCCTAAGTACACCATCATCAATACATCATCATGACGACCAAAATTATGGGTAACAGTCCTGTAAGGCATTCTTTCTGCAAGTGCAACCAAAATTTTTCGCCCACCTGAAACTTATGTGGCACCCGATGTTGATCATGGCACTATTTGTACTTGTCACTGGACTTCTATAGGATATCCTTAACATGTTGGCAGATGTGCTGGATCCTCTCAATGAAACGGGTGGCTTTGTTAGCTTCAGTTGGAGAAGGAGATGAGTCAGTCGAGGTGACCGCAAGGAGAAGTGCAACATCTATGGGACCCAATGGTTGGAATCCCAACCCCACCTAAAAGGGGCTGTGGCCAGTTGAGATATGCAGGGCTCGATTGTAGCTATGATGGACATAGGGAAGGCTCTCATCCCATGTGTAAGGGTGCTTTGAATTATACATGTGAAGGATATGCACAATCATTCAATTTACAAAATCATTTTGGCCAACTGTCTTGGTGTGGAAGGATGTGGATTTAGTGAGCTTGGTGTCTAGCAGTGACCAGAGGCTCGACTAGAATGTGTTGATAAATCAACTATCTCGATCTGAGACAATGGTTTTTGGTATTCCAAAACTTACCCAGACTTGTTCAAAGAAGATCTTGGTAGTGGTTTATGTTGTGATGCTCTTCTTGTTGGCAACTAGAATCACCATCTTAGAAAAGTGATCAACAAAAAAAAAAACCAGTCATTTCCCTGCTCATTGGATGGGAGGCCCAACATGTAGTCCATTGAGATGGATTCCCATGGCCTATCAGGAGTAGGAAGAGGGGTGTAAATAACCTATTTCTTAGTGGTCAGTTTGGCAATAGCACAAGAAGTGCAAGACCTGATATACTTGTTGACCTCCTGTCAAAGTTTCAACCAGTAGAAATGTTTCTGTAGAATTTCCACTGTATTTTCGACACCGAAGTGTCCTACCACCTGACTGTAGTGGAATTCCCATATCATATTCTCTAGCTCACTTGATGGAACATAGATATGGCCTAGATGACACAACAACCCATCCTGAAGATGGAAATTATCGACACCTGCGTTTTCACCCAACATTTGGTAGGTGGTGGAGAAGTTATGGTCTTTCTCATAGAGTTAATGCCATCCAGATGTCTCATGGCCGGAAGAGTCTAGCACCATGGTGAGTGTCGCGACTGGCGGTCTGCTCAGGCAATCAATGACGCAATTGGTGCTTCCTATTTTATACTTGATGTTGAGGTGGAATTGTTGCAAGTATGTGGACCACTTTTGATGGTGGTCATTCTGCAATTTTCCCTGTGTCTGCATGAGATGCAATGGCTTATGATCAGTGTGGATGACTATCTCCTTCCCAAGAATGTAATGTCTACACTGAAGGCAGGATTTCATAATAAAGTACATTTCTTTTTCACAAGTAGGTTACTTACGGATAGTATCTGACAGTGTCTCACTATGATACGCCTTGGGGTGGACGTGCTAAGTGAGAATGACACCCACAACATAGTCTGAAGCATCTGTCTCGATCTCAAAGGGATGTTGTAGGTCTGGTAGTGAAATTACTAGGGATGAGCACAAGTGTTCCTTCAAATCATCAAACTCTTTTTGTTGGGACTAAACCCACGTAAATTTCGCCTTACCACAACCTCTGTTTATTTGGCTGAGGGCCCATGCAATATGGGAGAATACCAACACGAACCTGCGGTAGAAATTGGCAAGGCCCAAGAAGCTTTGAATCTCAGTGAGTGTTGTTGGGGCTAGTAAGTCATGGATGACTTGAATCTTGGCTAGATCCACATGTATTCCATGCTGATCAATGATGTAGCCTAGGTAATGGACCCAGTCCATGCCGAAGGATCATTTTTCCAAGTTGGCATATAGATTGTTCTACCATAGGGTGTGCAAAACCTGTTGAATATGTTGCAAGTGTTCGGTCCAAGTCGTGTTGTAAATTAGAATGTCGTCCAAATACACCACTACAAAATTATTGGTGAATGGTCACAAGATATCATTCATCATCCTCGTGAAATTGGTTGGGGCATTTTTCAAACCAAAGGGCATGACCAACCATTCAAAAAGGCCTTCCTTTGACTTGAAGGCGGTCTTCCATACATATGTTTGTTCTATCAGGACCTAGTGGTAGCCACACTTCAGATCAATCTTACTGAAGTATTTGGACCCCGTGAGTTGATCAAGGAGGTCGTTGATTCGGGGAATCGGGTATCAGTTTATGCCTGTGATTTTATTCAGAGCCCAGTAATCAATATAGAGTCACCAGGTTCCATATTTCTTCTGTACCAACATGATTGGTCTCCCACAAGGTGATGAGATTTGGTGGATATGCCCCTTGTGGAGAAGTTCTTGGATCTGTCGCTTGATCTCCTCATTCTCTAACAATGACCGATGATTTACTGGCCCATTGGGCAGTGATGCATTGGGGTTCAGATCAATGGGGTGCATGACCTGGTAGTGCAAAGGTACCCCTGTATGTGAGGAGAAGATATTCGAGTATTCCTCCACAAACTTATCTACTTGCTTATGCTATGTGGAGAGGTCGACCATAGAGACCCTGGATGTGGCTGTGATCTTTTGCTTATTCTGAGAGCCCTTGATCTTTGTGTCCACAATATGATCATTGGATTCATATTGTATGTAGTAGGGGTTGATCTTTGTTGGTGTCAGTTGTTCTGCTACTTTTGAGGTGTCCAATACTAGTGGGAAATATGGGCAAAGGAGATCCACATTGAACACTCGGTGTAGGCCAAGGAAAGAAGGAATTTTGAGCTCAAAATCATTATACCCCATGAACTTGGTGATAGTGTACATCCCATAATGGAGTGGGAAAAGATTCCAATGGGGTCCTGTAAGGCGTTCTTTCTGTAAGTGAAACCAAACTTCGTCGCCCACCTAAAACTTATGTGGCACCCGATGTTGATCATGGTGCTATTTGTACTTGTCATTGGACTTATGTAGGATATCCTGAACCTGTTGGAAGATGTGCTGGATCCTCTCAATGAACCAGGTGGCTTTCTCAACTACAGTTGGAGTAGGAGATGATTCGGTCGAGGTGACCACAAGGGGAAGTGTAACATCTATTGGACCCAATGGTTGGAATCCCAACCCCACCTAAAAGGGGTTGTGGCTGGTTGAGCTATGAAGGGCTTGGTTGTAGCTATGTTGGACATAGGGAAGGATATCATCCCATGTGCAAGGGTGATTTTAATTATACATGTGAAGGATATGCACAATCATTTGATTTACAACCTCATTTTGGCCATCTATCTTGGGGTGGAAGGCCGTGGATTTGGTGAGCTTACTATCTAGTAGTGACCAGAGGCTCGACTAGAATGTGCTAAGAAATTGATTGTCCCGATCTAAGACAATGGTTTGTGGGATTCCAAAATGTACCCAGACTCATTCAAGGAAGAGCTTGGTAGTGGCCTCTACTGTGATGATCTTCTTCCAGGAAACTAGAATCGCCATCTTGGAAAAGAGATCCACAACCACAAAAACACAGTCATTTCCCTGCTTGGTGGACAGGAGCCCCGACATGTAGTCCATTGATATGGATTCCCATGTCCTGTCAGGAGTAGGAAGAGGGGTGTACAGGCCTTGTTTGTTAGTGGTCGGTTTGGAAATATCACAGGCAGTGCAGGACCTGATATACTTGTTGACCTCCTTTCAAAGTTTCGGCCAGTAGAAATGTTTTTGTAGCATCACCACTGTCTTTTCGATGTCGAAGTGTCCTGCCACCTGAATTTAGTGGACCTCCCATATCATCTTCACTCGCTCAATTGATGGAACATAGATATGGCCTAGACGACACAACACCCCATCCTGAAGATGAAAATTATCGACACCTAGGTTTTCACCCAACATTTGGTAGGTGGTGGAGAAGTCAGGGTCTATCTCATAGAGTTGGGGCCATACAGATGTCTCATGGCCACAATATTATAGCACCGTGGTGAGTGTCGCAACTGGTGGTCTACTTAGGCAATCAATGACATGATTGGTGCTTCCTATTTTATACTTTATGTTGAGGTGGAATTGCTGCAAGTATGTGGACCACTTTTGATGGCAGTCATTCTGCAATTTTCCCCGTGTTTGCATGAACTGAAGTGGCTTATGATTAGTGTGGATGACTATCTACTTCCCAAGAATGTAATGTCTCCACTGGCCGCAGGCTTTCACAATGGAGTACATTATCTGACACAACAATACATTATCTGACTATGGAGTACATTATCTGACACAACGAACAATATTTGATAGTGTATCAATATTTTAAGCCACAGGGTGTCCGTGCTAAGTGAGAAAGGCACCCACAACATAGTTTGAAGCATCTGTCTTGATCTCAAAGGGATGTTGCAGTTCTGGTAGTGAAGGTACTGGGGTTGATCACAAGCGTTTCTTCAAATCATTGAACGCTTGTTGTTGGGACCGACCCCACAAAAATTTTGCCTAACAACCACCCCTATTTATTTGGCTGAGGGCCCATGCAATATGGGAGAATCCCAACACGAACCTGTAGTAGAAATTGGCAAGGCCCAAGAAGCTTTGAAGCTTAGTGAGTGTTGTTGGGGTTGGCCAGTCACTGATGACTTGGATATTGGCTGGATCCACATGTACACCATGCTAATCAATGATGTATCCTAGGCAATGGACCCGGTCCATGCCGAAAGAGAATTTTTCCAAGTTGGTGTATATATTGTGATGCCACAGGGTGTGCAAAACCTGTTGAATATGTTGCAAGTGTTCGACCCAAGTCTTTCTATAAATTAGAATGTCGTCCAGATACACCACTACAAAATTATTGGTGAATGGTCGTAGGATATCATCCATCATCCTCATGAAAGTGGCTGGGGCATTTGTCAAACCAAAGGGCATGACCAACCATTCAAAAAGGCCTTCCTTTGAACTTGCAGGAGGTCTTCCATACATCTGTCTGTTCTATCGAGACCTAGTGGTAGCCAGATTTCAGATCAATCTTACTGAAGTATTTGGCCCCCATGAGTTGATAAAGGAGGTCATCAATTTCAGGAATCAGGTACCGATTTTTGACTATGATTTTATTCAGAGCTCGATAATCAATACAGAGTTGCCAGGTTCCATATTTCTTTTGTACCATCACGGTTAGGCTCCCGCAAGATGATGAGATGGGGTGTATGTGCCCCTTGTGGAGAATTTCTTGGATCTATCGCTTGATCTCCTCATTCTCTAACAAAGAGAGATGATAGACTGGCCCATTGGGAAGTGGTGCACCGGGGGTCAAATTGATGGGGTGCTTGACCTGGCAGTGGAGAGGTACCCCTGTAGGTGAGGAGAATATATCAGAGTATTCCTCCATGACCTTATCTACTTGCTTCTGCTGTGTGGAGAGGTCGGTCAAAGAGACCCTAGATGTGGTTGTGATATTTCTCTTATTCTGAGAGTGAATCACGAAGAAAACAAACTTCCCCATCTGAGAGATGACCTTCCTGCATTTCTTAGCAGAGATCAAGGAAATAATACTAGGTGGGACTGCCTCGGGTATCTTGTACAATTTCCTTTTCAAAGTAATAATAACACTATGAGGCCTAGACTCATATAAAACATGACGTTTCCATAAATAAGGTTGGCCCAAAAGAACATCACAAACTTCGAGAGGAGAAACATCACACAATACCTCGTCTTTGAAGGGATTGATGCCGTATGACAATCGACAATATTGGTTGATGGAGAGATCGCTTCCTTGGCAGATCCATCTAATGGTGTAGGGTTGTGGGTGCGCCATTGTTGGCAGGTCCACTCGCTTGACAACTTCTACTGATATGAGGTTCTTCTCGCTACTGCTATCAATGATGAAGTGTATAGGGGTGCCTTTTACCCACATCTGTGAATGGAAGAGGCGCTCTCCTTATTTTGGCTCATCTAGTTCACCAGGTTGGAGCTTGGTGGTAGAAACGGTGGCACTGGGTTCCACGTCAATGATCTGTCTTCTCCTTTCTAGTTCTGGCTCAGAGTCAGAATCCACATCTGATTCAGAGGCTTTCACTTAGGCCACCAATGACTGTTTTGAGTGGAAGTTAGCAGTGTTATGTCAAGGGTTCTTATGGAAGTCGCACCACTTCCTAGTATCATTCTTCGTCTTTCCGGTGTACTTATTTTCTTATGGATTGGATTGGTAGTCCTGATACTGTCCATATTTTCTCTATCCTTTGTTCTATGGGTTGAGGCTAACTTTTCCTAGATTTCGTTGTGAGGGGTTCCCACGCCCAAATTGCCACATCTTTTGTTTGAACTTCTGCTCGATTTTGACAGCATATCAGTAGGTTGCGCCCAAGGATGAGATGTCCATAAATTCCATTTCAGTATGGATGTATCTATGAATATAAACACGATACGTGAGCACCAAATGTTGCTCTGAATCTTTGATACCCAGCTTGGTGTGCAAGGTATGGAAGATATTTGTGAAATCTGGCATTGCTTGGTCTCTTTCTTACCGCAGTGTGGTCCAATTGGTATATAGGTCGTCATAACTTCCAACAGGGTAGTATTTTTCCTTAATAGCATCTCGGAAGGATTCCCAGGTGGTCGTGACTAAAAATAATGACGTTTCCTCTATTTCCTTTTGCTCACAGAAAGTTTCCCACCAATCTTTGACATGGGGAATGACTTTGAGGAGCGCAAAAGTAATCTTTCCTCTATTCAAAAATTTATAGACAGAAAAATACCCTTCTAGTAGATTCAACCACATGTCTGCAACATCTGCGTCTATATAACCTTCAAATATAGGAATATCGAAGTTTATTTGTACCTTGAAGGGGGCAGCGCCTCCGTTCGAAGAAGATGCGTCTCCTGTTGGTAGTCGCCGAAGGATTTGCGTGAAACTATCCACCATCTTGTTTCTCTATTACGTGAGGGATTCCTCAATAAACAGTTTGAAAGGATATACTTTCCCGCCATATTTATTTTATTCTACCATGAGAGGTTGCTTGGGCATGTGAGAGCTTCTGTCCTTAAGAGAAACAAGCTTGAGACCCAACTCTTTGTACTTCGACCTCATTGGGGACATGCATTAAAACAACAAGGAGTAGACCACTCTGATACTAATGATCTGGATTTTATGAGTAGAAAAAAATGAATATAGATTATTAACAGGTGCTTAACACAAAATAACAGAGATAAAGTAAAACTAGTTTTCTATTCAATAACGAAATAAGCTGAAACTGTAAAATGCAGCGGAAACAAGCTTGTTGGAATGGAGGCAGCTTATCTCTGAGAAGATATGTGACAGATGCACGCATTCACAAGAAGAAGATTATAATGAGTCTTTGAAGGCCTTTTTACAATAAACAAGAATTCCAAAAACCCTATACATCTAAAAACCTAACCCTAGGAGATGAAGAGCCAAAAGTCACGTGGGCCCTATTTGGGTAAGTTAGTACATCAACTTCCCAAGGCCATAATTTTTGCATACGATCTTCGTTTTAGGCGTGTGATAGCCCATTGGAAAGGTATCATCGAGGCGATTGATTATGGGGGCTCAAACATGTTTTAGATTAAAATTGAGGGGCTCAATCTCAAAAAAACTTCATTTAGGCCCTCAAAATGGCCCTGGAAGTTAGAACTGCTAAAAATAGTAAATTGCCAAAATTGTTAGAAAATTGTTTTGAGCCAGTTGGAAAAGGTGGGTGGCCACCAATATCCATATGGATCAATCCTCCCTCCTTAGGAAGCAATTTTCTCCATTGCGTTGATGTCACCCATCAGATGAGGAAATTTCTGGTGAATTTGGCCTCGGGTGAGCCACTTTCCTTGGTGCAAGCGCTGCCCTACTTTGACGACTCGATAAAGATGGATCCTTTGTTGTAGAGATCCCTTGATATATGTGTCCACAATATGATCATTGGATGCCTATTGTATGCAGTCGGGGTTGATCTCTGTTGGTGTCAGTTGTTTTGCTACTTCTAAGGTGTCCAATACTGGTGGGAAATAAGGGCGAAGGAGATCCACATTGAACACTAGGTCAGGCCAAGGAAAGGAGGAATGTTGAGATCAAAATCATTATCCCCCATGGTCTTGGTGATAGTGTATGACCCATAATGGAGTGGACAAATCTTTTGATGGGGTCCTGTAAGGCGTTCTTTCTGCAAGTGCAACCAAATTTTTTCGCCCACCTGAAACTTATGTGGCACTTGATGTTGATCATGGTGTTGTTTGTACTTGTGATTGGACTTATGTAGGATATCCTGAACCTGTTGGTAGATGTGATGGATCCTCTCAAAGAACCATGTGTCTTTGAAAGATTCATTTTTAGCAAGAGATGAGTCATTTGAGGTGACCACAAGGGGAAGTGCAACATCTATGGGACCCAATGGTTGGAATCCCAACCCCACCGAAAAGGGGTTGTGTCCAGTTGCACTATGAAGGGATCCATTGTATCTATGTTGGAAATAGGGAAGGATATCATCCCATGTGCAAGGGTGCTTTGAATTATTAATGTGAAGGATATGCACAATCATTTTATTTACAACCTCGGTTTGGCCATCTGTCTGGGGCTGGAAGGTCATGGATTTGGTGAGCTTAGTGTCTAGTAGTGACCAGAGGCTCGACCAGAATGTGCTAAGAAATCAACTTCCCGATCTGAGACAATGGTTTGTGGGATTCCAAAATGTACCCAGACTCATTCAAAGAAGAGCTTGGAAGTGGCCTTTGTTGTGATTCTCTTCTTGCAGGCAACTAGAATCCCCATCTTAGAAAAGTGATCAACAACCACAAAAACATAGTTATTTCACCGCTTAATGGACGACAGGCCTGACATGTATTCCATTGAGATGGATTCCCATGGCCTGTCAGGAGTAGGAAGAGGGGTGTACAGGTCTTGTTTCTTAGTGTTCGATTTGGCAATAGTGCAGGTAGTGCAGGACCTGATATACTTGTTGACCTCCTGTCAAAGTTTTAGCTAGTAGAAATGTTTCTATAGCAATGCCACTGTCGTTTCGCTGAAAAAGTGTCCTTACACCCAAATGTAGTGGGCTTCCCATATAATATTCGTTCGCTCACTTGATGGAACACATATATGGCCTAGATGACACAACAACCCATCCTAAATATGGAAATTATTGACAACATCATTTGCACCCAATATTTGGTAGGTGGTGGAGAAGTCAGGGTTTGTCTCATAGAGTTGGGGCCATCCAAATGTCTCATGGCCACAAGAGTCTAGCACCGTGGTGAGTGTCTTGATTGGCGGTCTCCTCAGGCATTCAACGACGCGATTGGTTCTTCCTATTTTATACTTGATGTTTAGGTGGAATTGCTGCAAGTATGTGGACCACTTTTGATGGTGGTCATTCTGCAATTTTCCCTGTGTCTGCATGAACTGCAATGGCTTATGATCAATGTGGATGACTGTCTCCTTCCCAAGAATGTAATTTCTCCACTGGCGGAAGACTTGCACAATGGAGCACATTTCTTTGTCGTAAGTAGGGTACTTCCAGACCGTATCTGACAATGTCTCACTATGATAGGCCAAGGGATGACCGTGCTAAGTGAGAACAACACCCACGACATAGTTTAAAGAATCTGTCTCGATCTCAAAGGGATGTTGCAGGTCTGGTAGTGAAAGTACTGGGGATGAGCACAAGCGTTGCTTCAAATCATCGAGTGCTTGTTGTTGGGACTAACCCCATGCAAATTTCACCTTACCACCACCCCTGTTTATTTGGCTGCGAGCCCATGCAATATGGGAGAATCCCAACATGAACCTGCAGTGGAAATTTACAAGGCCCAAGAAGTTCTGAAGCTCAGTGAGTGTTGTTGGGGCTGGCCAGTTGTGGATAACTTGGATCTTGGATGGATCCACATGTATGCCATGCTAATCAATGATTTAGCCTAGGTAATGGACTCGGTCCATGCCGAAGGAGAATTTTTCAAAGTTGGCGTATAGCTTGTGCTGTTGCAGGGTGTGAAGAACCTACTGAATATGATGCAAGTGTTCGACCCAAGTCTTGTTGTAAATTAGAAAGTCGTCCAGATACACCACTACAAAATTATTGGTGAATGGTCGCAGGATATCGTCCATCAACCTCATGAAAGTTGTTGGGGAATTTTTCAAACCAAAGGGCATGACCAACCATTCAAAATAGCCTTCCTTTGACTTGAAGGTGGTCTTCCATACATCTATCTTTTCTATCAGGACCTAGTGGTAGCCAAACTTCAGATCAATCTTACTGAAGGATTTGGCCCACGTGAGTTGATCAAGGAGGTCCTCGATTCGGGAAATCAGGTACTAGTTTCTGACTATAATTTTATTCAGAGCCCATTAATCAATAAAGAGTCGCCAGGTTCCATATTTCTTATGTACCAGCACAATTGTTCTCTCGCAAGGTGATGATATGGGGAGGATGTTTCCCTTATGGAGAAGTTCTTGGATATTTCACTTGATCTCCTCATTCTCTAACAAAGAGAGATGATAGACTGGCCCATTGGGAAGCGATGCGACGAGGTTTGGATCGATGGGGTGCTTGAATTGGTAGTGCAGAGGTACCTCTGTAGGTCAGGAGAATATATCCGAGTATTCCTCCATGACCTTAACTACTTTCTTCTGCTGTGTGGAGAGGTCCGCCTAGGAGACCCTGGATGTGGCTGTGATATTTATCTTATTCTGAGAGTGAGTCACGAAGAAGACAAAATTCCCCATCTGAGAGATGACATTCCTGCATTTCTTAGCAAATATCAAGGAAATAACACTAGGTGGGACTGCCTCGGGAATCCTGTACAACTTCCTGTTCAAAGTAATAAAAACACTACGAGGCCTAGAATCATATACAACATGATGTTTCCATAAATAAGGTTGGCCCAAAAGAAAATCACAAACTTCAAGAGTAGCAACATCACACAATACCTTGTCTTTGAAGGGCTTGATTCCGTATGATAGTCGACACTATTGCTTGACGCAGAGATCACTTCCTTGGCAGAGCCATCCAATGGTGTAGGGTTGTGGGTGCGACGTTGTTGGTAGGGCCAGCCGCTTGATGACCTCTACTGAGATGAGGTGCTTCTGGCTACCACTATCAATGATAACGTGCATTTGGGTGACTTTTACCCACATATGTGAATGGAAGAGGCACTCTCTTCTTCTCTCTCATTTGATTCGTAAGGCTAGAGCTTAGTGGTAGAAACGGTGGCACTAGGTTCTACGTCAATGATCTGTCTTCCCCTTTCTGGTTGTGGATCAGAGTCAGAATTTGCATCTGATTTAGAGGCTTTCACTTCAACCACCAACGACTATTTTGAGTGGAAGTTAGCAGTGTTATGCCAAGGGATCTTATGGAAGTTGCACCACTTCTCAGTATCTTTCTTTGTCTTTTAGGTGTCCTTCTTTGTTTGTAGCTTGGACTGGTAGTCCTGATACTATCCATTTTTGATCTATCCTTTTTTCTGTGGGTTGGGGCCGCCCTTTCCTGCCTTTTGTTGTGAGGAGTTCCCAGGCCCAAATTGCCACATCTTTTGTTTGAGCTTCTGCTCGACTTTGACGGCATATCAGTAGGCCGCGCCCAAGGATGATATGTCCATAAATTCCATTTTGGTATGGATGTATCTATGCAGAGAACCACGATACTTGAGCACCACGATACTTGAGCACCAAATGTCACTCAGAATATTTGATACCCAGCTTGGTCCGCAAGGTATGGAAGATATTTGTGAATTATGGCACTGCTTGGTCTCTTTCTTGCCGCAGTGTGGTCCATTTGGTATATTGCTCGTCATAACTTCCGACAGGGTACTATTGTTCCTTAATAACATCCTTGAAGGATTCCCAGGTGGCCGTGACTGAAAATAATGAGGTTTCCTCTATTTCCTTTTGCTCACAGAAAGTTTCCCACCAATCTTTGACATGGGGAACGACTTTGAGGAGCTCAAAAGTAATATTTTCTCTATTCGAAAAGTTATGGACAGAAAAATACCCTTCTAGTAGATTCAACCACTTGTCTACATGTTAAGGTCCTAACCCACACATAGGTAGATCAATGTATTCAGATGTAATAAAGGTCAATACTAATAAGGCCTTTCAATAAAATAGAATAAGGTGGATGTAAGAAGACCTAATAGATGCTTCTCTTAATAGACATATTTAGTATAAATAAGGGTTGAGGGTATGAGAACCCTAGCTTGGAGATTATTGTAACAGAGCGTTGCTCGATTGAAGGTTTCCCCCTCGAAGAGGCCTGTGAACATTGCTTTCTGAATCAAAGTGTTATTTCTATTTCTATTGTTATATCATTTCTGTATATTGTGAAGATTATGCTGGATATTTTACTGTTATTCTGCCATTTCTAGCATTTTATTTCTATTTTGCATATTTTATATATCTGGTATCTTGCAAGTGGTATCATAGCACTTTCCTTGGCAAAAATTGTGGGTATTTTTTTTCCAGGGTAGAGATGTATTCCGACGTATTTAAGCCATAGAGATCTATCGTTACGTGCATAAACCCACGGTTGAGGGATTCATACATGCAGGAAATACAAGTGGTTCTTAAGAGCACATTTGTTGGCCACCCTTGTAACCCCTGTTGGTACCCCTTCGAGTGGTAGTGCATTAGACAACACCTGTGTACGGATTGACCTAGATTTCCTGAAGCCCTCTTTAGATAAACCTATCTGCCATTGGATTGCTATAGTGTCACCGAGAACAACACTCGAGAAGATACTCTCTAGTACCTGGGTAGTAGGGTAGTATGGCTAAGGGTACGGTCTATCCTCCTTAGTTAGTGCCATGATATATTGGGGCGAGTACTACTGTTGGACCCCGCACGTATATCATAGAGTTATAGCACAGGGAAAACCCTTGTCTGTAGAACCCTTGAATACCTGACCCTTGGGGAACATAAACATAAACATACACAAATTAAACTGGTGAGATCTATTGCCACGCATCTGTGTTCGGGTTGCTAAGTAAATACACATTTCTCTTTGGTTCAGAATTTGGGGATTTCAGCACTGCAACATTCTGGAATTTTTTTCACCATTATTTGAGACCTATTCCATTAGATTCAACTCTTCTCCCTTATCACATTCATCCATATCATTTTTCTTCAAAAATTTCTGACCCCGCCCGCTCCCTTTTCAGTTCACCCATCCTCATGGCCCATACCCATAGCCAAGAACTAGAGTCTCACTTCAACAACTTGCAATCTGGTTTCCTTGAGACCCAAAAACAAGTGCAACAACTCAGTGCTACTATTGTCTCCCGTGATGCATCCATAAATGCATCCGTAAATGTAGTCATGCAGTCCGCAATGGAAGAAGTCAAACATGAACTAACCACCCATCTTGAATCTGTCTTTGCATCACTTTGCACCAAACTCAAGATCCCTACCGATGACTCTTTTCCTGATGCACATAAAAAGACTGAAGGTGAAACTTCTTCCCATTCCTTTCAACTCCATCACTTTCAATGGGACATACGCCTTCCGCGGGTGGATGTAACCAAATTTGATGGCTCGGACCCCACTGGTTGGGTCACCCAAATGGAACATTATTTCTCTCTCTACAACATTACATATGACTTGGCCAAACTCCAGTATGGCGTTCTCCATCTAGATCAAGAACACTGGCAATGGTGGCAATGGAGAAAAACTTCCCGTCAAGGGTATATTGCTTAGACCCAATTTGTGACTGAGCTTTATGAAAGCTTTGACACTGACACCAACCATTTGGGCCATTTGACAAAATTGAAGCAATTAGGCACAGTACAAGACTTCATAGCTGAATTTGAGTGACTAGCTTTTCGAATAGAGGGCATGACTGATGCTTTCTTTCGAGAGTGTTTTATCAGTGGCCTCAAGGAGGAGATTCAGGCCCATGTCCTCATGGCTCGACCTACGACTTGGGTGGAGGCTACCAAAAAAGCTAAAGAAGCACAACAAATTGTTTCCTCTCAAAACCGTAAGCCTTACTTTATCCTTCGTCCTAAACCGGTAAACCCCACTACTCCCTCCGCCCCATTAAAAATTCAAAAATTGACCAGGGCTACAATGGCTGAATGCCAACTCAAAGGCCTCTGTTATAATTGTGATGACAAATATTTCCCAGGCCACAAATGTAAGGAACACAAGCTTTTTATGGCCATCTCTGAAGATATTCCAGAAGAGGATGTTGACACTCCCCTTGTGCCCGAGTCACCATAAATCACTGACATAAACCCCCCCTCCGACCCTCCCGAAGTGAAACCGATCATTTCCCTCAATGCTCTCACTGGCTTCTCTGCCCCCCAAACCCTCAAGTTAATCGGTTACATCAAGCACCGAAAGGTCATCATTCTGGTTGATAGTGGCAGCACCCACAATTTTATTCATCGCCACATTGCCCAAGAAACCCATTGCTACATCCATGCTATCAACAATTTCCAAATCATGATTGCCAATGGTGGTTCTATGAAATGTGGTGGGTGTTGTGAAAATTTGCGTCTCCAAATCGGTGACTACCAACTAAAATCCCATATGTTTTCTATTGACATGGGCGGTTGCGACATTGTGTTGGGTGCAGACTGGCTAAGGACTTTGGGTCCCATTGTCATGGATTTTCACAACTTAACCATGCAATTCGACCAAGGAGGCCACCAATATAAATTTCACGGCATCACTGCTGGTTCACATGAGGTCATCAGTTCTCATCGCATGGAAAAACTGCTCAAAAAAGTTCATTTTGGTGTCATTTCCCAACTCCACGCCATAGAAGCCACAGAGACCCCACCAGTGCCCCAAGACCTCCAAGCCCTCCTTTCTAAACATCAAACAGTATTTTCCACTCCCCAAGGACTCCCTCCTTCCCGCGGTGTACATGATCATTCCATTCCCCTTGTCCCAGGAAGCCTTCCCCCCAATATACGTCCATATCGCCACACCTTTGCACAAAAAAATGAAATTGAAAAAATGGTCCAGGAACTCCTTCTTGCCGGAGTCATCCATCCTAGTACAAGCCCTTACTCCTCTCCGGTCGTCATGGTTATGAAGAAAGAAGGTTCTTGGAGAATGTGCCCAAACTTCCGTACTCTCAACAAACTCACCATCAAAGACAAATTCCCCATTCCTGTCATTGATGACCTCCTGGATGAATTGAGTGGCGCCCAATTCTTTACCAAACTTGATCTTCGATCAGGCTATCACCAGATACGTATGAAAGAGGCTAACATTCCCAAGACAACCTTTCGCACTCATGACAGCCACTATGAGTTTTTGGTCATGCCCTTTGGTTTGTGTAATTCCCCCTCCACCTTCCAAAGCCTCATGAACCATGTCTTACGCCCTTTTCTCTGTCATTTTGTCTTAGTTTTCTTTGATGATATCCTCATATATAGAAAAACCTGGACAGACCATCTCACTCATGTGGATCAAGTTCTCTGCCTACTCTCTCAGCACCAACTTTTCCC